>VWZY01008173.1:994806-1076900 GCA_013399075.1 Chloroceryle aenea
TGGCATCCTCTCCTTAAACAGATAATCCTGCATAGGCACTTTTTTGTTGTTGGTTACTTTTAGGGGTTGGGGGGTTTGTTTTGTTTTTTTTAAAGAAGTCCCATTGCATCAATGCTTATTTTAAAGAAGCACAATCTCAGGAGCTCTGCTTTTGGGAACGTGGTCCAAGCAGAGTGAGTAAGTTCTGCTTATTGTGGCTTATTTCTGTATGCACTCACAGAATCACTAATCCTGCAGATGTTTTCCTTTGCCCTACAGCCATTCTGAGTGAGCTGCTGCAGAGGGAGAACCGGGTCCTTCACTTCTGGACTCTGAAGAAGCGGAGATTAGATCAGTGCCAACAATACGTTGTCTTTGAGCGCAGTGCCAAGCAGGTAGTGTAAAACACCCACTTTGTCTTTCTGTCCTGGTGGTGTGTAAATATTTCCTCTATCTGTGTAATGCCTCTGTGTAGGATTCCTTTTGCAATCTCAAGCTGTGTTTAAAAAATGTAACTTTTGGAAACATGGCAAATGTACATTTTTTTTAAACAATTTAAGAAAATTCTAAAACCTAACAACAAAACTCAGTATTTTGCCAGACCAGATTAATTTCTGGATTTGTTTATTTGTTTAAAAATAAATGTAAGAGCAAACTTTTGAGCTATTACTGGATGAGAAAACTGCTTTCCCTGCATGCAGATATATCTGTATATATGTAGAATTCCCTACACTCCTTTTTCCACTAGTAAACATACAGCACCTTTTGTATCCACCTGCTTTGATTGCCAGATTCTTTTGTGGTCGTAGAAAGTGTTTTTGTATACACAATATTAAATCCCAATGTATTTAATATCCTTTACTTGGTAGATTTATTAATTTTATTTTTTTTTGGTCAGAGGATTTGTTCCTGAAATACAAAGACTGTTTGTTTTGTTTTCCCTTTGGTTGTTTTTGACATTCACAGGCCTTAGACTGGATCCAAGAAACAGGCGAATATTACCTCTCTACTCACAACTCCACAGGGGAATCTGCAGAAGAAACTCAGGAACTCTTGAAGGAATATGGGGAATTCAGAGTACCTGCCAAGGTAAACAGTGACTTTAATCTAATTATGGCATCTGCCTTATCTTATGTTTATGATTCTGTTTCAATGCCTTAAATCTCTGTAATAATATTCTCTTGATTTTGTATTTTCCTCTGGATATTCCTAGCCCAGAAGATAAATGTCTTTTGAAAACTGTGATCTCCCATTTTTAGAAAGACATAGGCATGGAAATGTTTTCTTCCTCTTGACCTGTAATGGTTATGGAGAATTTTTGTTCTGTTTGCATATGGAGTTCACAGCAACCTAATGAGACATACCCTAACTCCAGCCAGAAGCAATCATACAAGGATGGTGTATAATTGATCTAACATATCCAAGGTCATCTCGGATTCCTCGTCTCCCTCTTCTGTCAATACAACCACAATTTGTTTCATTAATTCCAGCTGTGGTGATCACAGATGATCATTAATCTCATTAGAAATAATCTTCTAATGCCCAAAAAATTCTTTAAAGAAATGGGATTGTAAATTCCAGGGTGAATATTTTTCAATACAAAGCTTCTTTACCAAGAATCTGTTAATTTATATGGAGCAATTCTGAGAAATCTGGTGAGGTTTACAGAGAACTGGTGATTGGATCTGCTTCAGACAAATTAATTCAAACCATAGGTAATTCAGAGAATCCACAGGGGTATTAACAGTAACTGATAAGGATCTAAATTGCAAAGTTGGACTGGAGCAAGACCATGGCTTTGGTATTATGTCGCTTCATTTCATTGTGTCCTGAAACTGATCTTCTGTAAGCTTTAACTTTCTCATTAGGCTCTCCATGCTTCCATGGGTTTGATTCACAAGCTTTGTGGTGTTCTTGTCTCCTTCCTTTTTGCTTTGCTTGCATGTTTGTGAGAAGATAACAAGAAATGGAGGGAAGTTAATTTAATCAGAAGAATCCATACAACATTCCTTTAACAGTCTTTCTGCCTCTAACCACCCATAATGAGTCCGCCTGAAATCATGTTCCAGTTTATAATTAAATTTCGATCAGAATAATCCCGATTAAGTTTCCAAACTATTTCTACTTTTGACTTAATTTAGGTTTAAGTTTTATACTTTGTTCCTTATTGACCATTACTGCCTGTTCCTAACACTGATGCATCTAGTCTTACTCCCTAGGGCTCTAGGGAAAGTGATTTACTAGTAGTAAATCACTTTCCTACTGCTGACCTAGAATATTTTCACTGCCACATACAATCAGGTAAATACATGTCACTCCCAGACTGATGTTATCCTCAGATTAAGCTGTAGCTGAAAGCCTTCCTGATCAAATAATTTTCTGGCTAAACCATTTGTTTGGAAAGCAAAATCACAAGTATCTTCTGGGAATGAAGAACTCCTTAAATATAACAGAAAGTCAGATTTTTACTTCTCCATACCTAACCTTGCTTAAGTATTCAGTTACTTTATTCAGTTAATTTAAGATGACCTCTGATTTGGCTATTAATTTATTCTGCTGGTAAAATTTCTTGAATTTCGTTTTGTGTTTGAAATCTGCTAGATGTTTTCTGGTCTAATCTGCATTTGTCCATTTGGGGCCAGATTGGTGATAAAGTCAAGTACCTAACATCATATCTTGCTTCAGGCAGAGTGGAAAGTTCTCCCTATCTCTGAAAAGCAGCTTGCCAGTACTTCTGGGGATAGAACTGATTCTCCTCTTGCTTTTGAGGATTAACATGTGCATTACATCTGGAGTGCAGTCTGCTCAGTTGACATCTCAGTTTTTATAAGCATTTTGTACTTGAGTTGGCTCAAACTTGGGGTCCAGGCACCTTGAGTTCCTGGGATAGATTTGGCATTTAAGCTAAAATTTATAACTAGCTCCTCTGTGCCAGATTTGCACAATGTTCGTCAACATGGAAAACCATAGCGACCAAGTGGCAGTCAGAGCCCAAGTGAAACAGAAAAGACCTCTGGAAAGTTTAGGGGATCAGTGTATGTTTTGGAGTTCAGGCAGCTTTTAGTTTGTAATGCTCTAACTGGAACTTAAATACTGACAGAGTATCTTCTAGTAGACCAGGAATTTGGGTTTAAATTCTGTTTGTTTCTGAAACTGAGTAGTAGTGACTCAAAGTCACTTCCTGGACTGATATGCAGTGTATCAATGACCTGCCTACATGGGTCTGCAGAACCACCTAGGTAGAGATTCAGAGTAACCGTGTATTTTATGAGGTGTGATTTTTAAATCTTCTCTTCTACTCCAAGTCTCACAAAAAATAAGTTTTTTATTATGGAAAGGATGCATGTCTAACTTCCAACATGTTTTCCTTATGTGTTTGTGTGTGCGGCTGCAAACTTTTTCTATCTCCTGCAGCTTCATAAGTGTCCTTATAAAAATGTCATTCCTTTCCTGTTTTACTGGAAAATGTCTAAAGCATCTGATTCTGTGTAAGATGAAGTACAGGCACGCATTAATGGTGTATAAAAAAAAAGTGAGCTGCTTCTGACTGCTGCATGAATTAAAAGCAAAGGAAATAATAATAATAATGCAACATAACCGAGAACTGTATTTTGGGCAGCAAACAAAGGAGAAGGTGAAGCTCCTCATCCAGCTTGCTGACAGCTTTGTAGAAAAAGGACATATACATGCCACTGAAATTAGGAAGTGGGTCACCACCGTTGACAAACGCTACCGTGACTTCTCTCTCAGGATGGGAAAGTACCGCTACTCCCTGGAGAAAGCCCTTGGAATCAATACGGAGGTACTGTATGTCTATGCCTGCTGGGGTTTTATACTAAACCTGAAGTAGGGAAGTGCGGGCTATAGTATGAATTCTGTAGGTTATCATGTGTGCATTAGAAACATTTAAAACCCAGCCAACCTACCTAGCCAAGCTCAGAACTGCTTCTGAGGAGAAAAAGGGTTTTTTTGTGATGTATCAGTGGTATGAGAAGACAGATGAAGGTCAGAAAGACTTTCTAAAAAAGTATATGCACCATTCTCCAGTAGACCCTACAACTACTGGGAAGGAGAGGATATACTTTCTTGGAATAAAAATCTGTGTCAATTTTAGCATAAGCCGTAAATTCTGCTCCCACACTGTTATTTTGATTCAAACTCAGGTTTTGACTGTAAGTTTCCATTCTCTCATCCTTTAACTAACCAAAAATTGATCCCCAGCCTCATCTCTGAGAGCTCTTTTAGGTGAAATAGAGCAACACAAGAGAAACAAAAATTAGAATCTCCTGTTATTCCCTGGCCACAGTATCAAGGGGGAGTGCCAGAGGCAGAAACGCTTAAAAGCTTTTCAGTCAAGCATCCTTCAAAATTAAGTATCAAAGAAAGAGGAATAAATTCCCTTGCTTATACCCTCAGGATACCTTAACTGTACTGTTCCTTGTAGGGTCTCTGATTTACACAAAGTTACTAACCACAGCCTGGAAAGGTATTTCTATGGCAGAAAGCCAATGGAAGCTGGGACTGTCTCTGCATAGTGCCCTGTTTTATCCGACTATTTATGAAGTTCCAGACTAGGCAGCTAATTTAGATGTGAAGGAGTAAGGTAAAATTTAGACATTTGTCATCAATACCTATTCCTAGATAGGAGCAACAGTGAAAACTGAATAAATTTCACAGCTTGGGGGGGCTTAAGATTTCTCTCTCACTTTTTCCCTTCTCCCTGTAGTTCTTCTAAATCTCTGTATTTCCTCCTCTCTGACATTGGTATCTTTATTTTACTTTTGTCCCTTCTTATCCATTTTATCTCATGAACATGCTGCATTTTGCACAACGGTAGGACTGCAATGAATCTGAAATATGTATTGTCACTTCTTTCCAGGACAACAAGGATCTAGAACTAGATATTATTCCAGCAAGTCTTTCAGACCGGGAGGTAAAGCTGCGAGATGCAAATCATGAAGTCAATGAAGAAAAAAGAAAATCGGCCAGAAAGAAAGAGTATGTCTGCAGATGCTCACAGTCTGCCATGACCCAGTATCTAAGAGTGATTCCATGATATTTACATGACCAGAACTGACTGATGGTCCTGTAACTCCTTCCAGCTGCAGAGCTATTGAGATAAGTCTACAGGTGTAGGGCAGAACTTCTGACTTGTAGGCTAGAGAATTTCAGAATACAGAGGCTGGGTTTGTTTTCTTTTAAACTGAAGTTACTTTTGGAAAGGGAAAGGAGTGAGTCAAACACTCCGATTAGACCCTGATGTCATGGAGATACTCATTGTCATGATTTCTTTCTGACTATGCATGAAAAGTAAAATGAAGAGGAAAAAAAATGAAAAGTATCTTTATATGTTTAGGTACTAGCTAACTTCCAGTAACATCCAGAGGACTTAAGTGGGTTTCGGTGACACGAGAGTTCACTTAAAGTTTAGGTTCAAATTTCAGTGGGAGTAGAATTGAGAGAACTGGAAAGATTTCATACTAGAGGAAATATTTGGAGAGTGTTTGTTACACTTAAATCTGAAAACAGTCTAATTTCACAGTATCTTGTCTTAATTTTTGTGTAGGAATATTTTGGAAAGAATGCATATGTACAATCTTTCTCAGCCCTCTGAAATTGTCACTACAGTGTATAACCTTGATAAGAAAAAGTTTCTATTTTAGGAACCAGTGGTTACACTTGGTCTGCCTGTGTCACATTTTCCAAACATTGAGCATTTCAACTTCGAGATGCCCAACCTTGGTTATTACAGAGGTGATGACTGGACTTCCCAGGAGTCTGGATCTTCTCCAGTCAGATACCAAGCTCTTGAAGCCTCTCCAAGGTAGTGGGATCTCCCAAATCCGTCAGTATTACCACTGAAGTTCAAATTTCAGGGTGGCTTACTGATGATCATTAGTGAAGATGCAAATGTTGTTGGTGAATCTCAAACCCTTGCTCCTGAGAAAAAAAATTCTGAGAATCAGTAAAGTATGGACATAGTAAGTTGCAACTCAGGGATACAGTAATACAACTTAACAGGATTTTATGCAGAGAAGGTATTTAGAAAATTATTCTACAAGGGACTAGAGCATGAAGTGGTGTTTCATTCATAGAGCAAAGTAAGGCAGCTGAAGGTTTAGAGTAGAAGACAACAGAAGGATGTTTTGTTTTCTGATTGTTGTACAAATGCCTATGATGTCCAAAACACCTGAAATACTTACTTTTTTCCAGGTTTATAATGGCTGAGCTGCTTCAGACAGAAAAAGCTTATGTCAGGGACTTACATGAATGTTTAGAGGTAAGCTACAACTCGGGAAGTCTCCAGTATTTTTAGGAAGGACATAGTATCCTCTATTGTGGTGATGTTTACTGTACTGCAAAGGCTGACGTTGACAAGAGTGTGTGTGAGAGTACCATCACTGGTGGCTAGCCACAGAGCTATGGGAGCTGGGTGGGCAGCATAGGAACCTTGTTTTCTACAGACAGAACTGTACCTGTGCTTCCCACACTTGACTGTAAACGTCTGCACCTCCAAGGACACCTAAGCGTGTCTTTATGTACAAAGCTGCACTCACCCCTTCAGAGTGAGAGCAGAGACTCAGTAAAGAGCAATATATTTGCACATTGACATGAAATTTCCTGTTTTCTAGTTTGTTTTGTTTTGTTTTGGTTTTTTTGTTATGGAGCATTTTCTTAAGAATTAAAATCTATTCCTTTGGATCATGGCATGCTAGAGAAAGAGTTGGATTTACACAGTCAAATACCTTGCCTAGCTTTACAGCAGGTGTTGCTGAATGGGACTGGGATATTCAAGGCAAAAAGCAGAGTGTATTTCAGTGAAATATGTCATCTTTCACATTCCTGCAGTCTGAAAGAGATTTCTATGTACCTAATGCTACTGAAATGGCAAATCCAGCTTATCTTTCAACTGTTTCTGCCTGTTGTTTTTAGACACCATCAGCTGGACAGCAAGGACAGGTGGTGTTGGCATGTTTGTGCATTTTCCTCAGACAACTTCTGAGTGTCAGCATTTTGAATTTCTCTGGAGAGCTTTCCCTGACACTGGAACATTATATTTTTTTTCTTTAGCTTGTTTGTTTAATCTCAAAGTAGGTGTTTCCCTTGTCAGTCTGTGTCTTTGGCAATAAACCAGGGAGACCTATTCTTTTTAACCGCATTTGTTCACAAAGCTAAGAATTGCTGCTGTCTTCCAGACTTACCTTTGGGAAATGACAAGTGGAGTGGAAGAAATACCCACTGGGATCCTTAATAAAGAACATGTCATCTTTGGCAATATTCAGGAGATATATGACTTTCATAACAAGTAGGTTTTCCTAACAGTTTTCTTAACATTTACTAATTAAGGAAAGCAAAGGTATGTGTGGACCTCTGCAGCTGTGTGGTGTCTGCTGCGAATGCCTATGCTACAATGCACGCGGGAGTGTAAATAATTGATCTAGATTTGCAAAAGGATGTTTGATTTCTTGGTTTATGTCTTTTATATAAATGAACTGGATCTTAGTTTAAGCTTTGCCTTCCACTGATTAGCAATGTTAAAGTCCTATTAAGCCAATGCTCAGTAGTTCGATGGGTGTTTTCCACTCCACAGCCCTAGAGCTATTCTAGAAGCTTGCGTGTCAAAAATATGATCGCTTGGAAAACATGAGTGGAAAAAAAGGAATGGTTGACATGAGCTGGGTTAATCGGTAGCTTTCCTGCCATGTCTTGGACACTCCTTGGATTTTTTCTGAAATTAACAGTATTCTACTTTATCGGGATAAGACTCTGTATCAGATCAGCTGAGAGAACATTGTTCCCCTGCTATAATGTGAATGCAATAGCAGTTACAAACTTAATATTTAGGGGTGCTGAATCCCACAGATTCAGTGTGAATTTCAAAGACTATCTTCAAGTTACACATCAAAACCAAAGCAGTTTGAAAAATAAATCAGAAAACCTTTCCCTCTTAAAGTTCTGTGAGACTTTCAGTGCTTCAGGCAGATAAACTGAACCATCACATACACATAAATACAGTCATAACATACACAGAAATATGGTCCAGTGGAGACTGCCATATGCATGGTTCTATGCAAGCAGCTTCAAAGAATATCAGGCTAGCAGATTCAGATTACACATTGCATTAAAAAAGCCTTTAAGTAATAGATGAATCACTTTCCAGCACTCATAAATTGTCCTGTCATATGGGTAAAATACTCTTCTCTTATTTAAAATTATGCTAGGATCCCCCCACTTGCCTTCCCACTTCCCCTCTCTTCATGTTGCTTTATTTTCTTTTTAGTGACCCTGACAGATGTCATCTGACTACTCTCCTTTTTGATCTTCCCTTGCTTCCAGCTACCACCTGTTAACCCACAGTCATGCACCAAAGTTCCTTTCTGCTATCATTTCTCCTTTATCTGCCCCATCCTGCTCCAGCTTGCTACTTCTGCATAATCCTTTTCCTTCTAAAACTTCTAACACTAAAATACATTGCTTCCCATCATCTCCACCAGCATCCTTCACCATCTTCTCCTTTGGCTGGTGTTAAGGCATCCCCCAACCTGACTGAGGGCTGAGGAAAGGGCACACTCAGTTGCTTCTCCTTCTGCAGCTTGCATCACAGTCCTTCTCCCACCCAGGCATTGTAGAGGGAGGGCTCTACCTGCAAACAGAAATGTCACTTGTGGTACAAAGTGTAGGGAGAAAGCTGATTACAAAATCTGTGTTTTGTGAGCTTACTGCTCGCCTGTGAAGTGTCAGGCTTGTTCAAATTGTTGCCATTTATCCAGTGTGCTGAGTTTGGTGATGGAAAGCTGGCAGCTTTGAGCTTCTCTTTTTGACCTTCCTCTGAACCACTGCACAACATATTTTTGAAGACTCACTATCTGGTTCTTGAATACCACCTTGCAGTTCTGAATACACTGTCCCCTACTAGGGATTGCTACATTTTCAATTCCAGAGGAGTTGAGCATGACTGCTCAAAAAATAAAGCATACCTTGGCAAGGACACACTTTTTCCACTGGCAGGACACTTGATTAGCCTTGTAATAAAGATACAAGTATTGATCATAAGCACTGATTAACTCACTGGTCATTCTGCTTGCCCTGGGTATTTGACTGTAACTAATTACATTGGTATCTTCTTTTTTGCAGCATTTTTCTGAAAGAACTAGAGAAATATGAACAACTGCCTGAAGATGTGGGCCATTGCTTCGTCACCTGGGTAATGAGGCTTCTGCTTTTCATTATTTATTCAAATAATTCTTCTAGCACAGACAGAAACAAGCTGGGAATTAGTGCAAAGGTTACGTCCTTAGTGATGAGATTAGGAGCTAATCTGAAACTACAGCAGCTTTGTCCTTCAACTTTTCCAGGGTGAAGGGTTCCCTCCCTTAACACTTTTCACAACCAGTGGTGTGAAGGCTTTCCAGAGCCTCTCTCCTTGTCCTGCACTGGCCAGCACAGCTTTTACCTCTGCTGGTTCTTCTTTAACAGGACTTAGTCAAATCAAACCTGTATTTAAGGTTGACATTCCTTTGTGAAGGGTCCTGGGACAAGACAGACATTTAAAATCTTAATATACCTTTTTAAGAATATTAGTCATGCCATGAGACCTCTACAAAAGCATGAATGACATATTTTATCAACATTTTCCTTCAGAAATCAGTGTTAAATTGCTGAGCAGCTGTGCTCTCTTATTCCATTACCCAATGCCAGGATAATTTCCACCAGGAACTTTGAAATCTTGATGCTAAGAGTCTTCATGGGCGTAGGAGGCTCCAGGAATTGGCTCCATTAATTTATCTGCATGAGAGCTGTTCTCTTTTCAAAATATTTAGCAGGCAAGCCAGCCACGTTCCTGTTTTCTCTAATGGTTTTATTCATATTTCAAAGCTTGGAATTAGTATTTTAAAAGTCATTATGGAAAATTTTCACTCACCAGAAAAATGAGCGTGTTTTGATGATTTCAAATAGGCTTTTAATTTAAAAACATGACACAAGTGTTGATAAAATGGGTTCAGAAATACTGATTACAAGAAAGAGTTTATATATTTGTGAAAGATGGACACATTTGCATACCATTCTGTGCAAAGTCTTCATGATACTTTTAAGATACATCATCTTAACAATAGCATGTGTCCAGAGCTGTGTGTATGGTTATGGACATACATGCAAAGCTGCCTGCCCAATTGCACGGTCCTGTTATTTAGTGATACCTGCTATAAAACATGCAATAGTAATACAAGGAGGCAATCCTCCTCTTCTGTTTGCCTGCCTCTCCCTGAGACACAGAGTTCAGTAATACAAAACTGCTCTAAGGGAGGGGAGTGCACAGATGCTTTTAATTTCCTCTTAAAAACAAATACATTAGGAAATGAAATGCAAAACACTCCTAGCACAACATAAAGTTTGAGCCCTTAAAGTCTGAGCTAAGGTAGGAAAGGCGACTTTGGGCCAGACGCCACAAATCTGAGCCAGTCTCAAGTCAAAAATACTGGCTCAAGCCAGTTTAAACTCAGTGAGTCTCTTGCCCAGAGTTTACACGCTGGCTTTATATGCAAGTAGGAGATAGAACCAACATTTTGTGACTAGATTTTGAGACCTGCAGACTTTTGGATACCATCTGTGTAACATCAATAAAGCTCTTATAAATTGTTCTGTATCTGGATTAAAGTTTTAGGCCTTCCCTCTGTGGCACATGCTAAAAGAAAACCTCCCATAGTTGTTACACAGTGCAACTCAATCCCCTCAGAACTGCTCAGGTAAGGGATGAACTGTCTATAAGTCTCCTGTTCTTAATTCACAGTTCTTATGTTGCTTTGAGAAGTGGGGCTTTATCACCTGCATTTATCCTGATGAGCCTTAACAGAAGACTGTGAGCAGAGAAATAGCTTATTTTGCTTTTCCCTTGATGTTTGTTTTCACAGGCAGATAAATTTCAGATGTATGTCACCTACTGCAAAAACAAGCCTGACTCCAGCCAGCTCATCCTGGAACATGCAGGAACTTTCTTTGATGTAAGCAGCCACTGCCATTTTCCTTCAGCAAGCACAGTGCAGCTGAAACACCTCCTCTCTACATCTGAGCAATGGGTGCCTTTTTGCGCTTTGGCATTTGCTTTTTGCATTCCACTGCAGATACCACATGCTGTGAAAACTGATAGGCTGTGGTGTGATGTGTGATCTTCATCAGTATGGCAAGTTGGTTTCAATGGAGATTCACATTCTTATGGAAACTTTTGGGCATTTTTCAGATCCAGTCCTTCCTAAAGATCTGGTTTAGATGTCCTCTCTACTTCAGGGTTTAGCAGTAAAATGAAAAGCAGATCCCATTATATTTTATGACCTGAAATCCTTAAGTCCAAAACAAGATCCTGCTTGGTAGATTTTACCCACGCTATTAAACATTTGCTTCGTCATGCTAGTAGGGGACTCCACTGACTGCAACTAACCTATTTCCCTAACAAGTGCTGCACCTGGTGATAAAACTTTGCAGGCTCTAGTCCCAGTTTTGTAGTCTGAGAAAAAATTTTAAATTTTTTGAGTACTTTTAAACTAAGCTTTCCTCTGGTTTTTGGAATCTCATCCATTTTGCCATCTTTGTCTGCTAGCTTATAGCTTTAATTAGTTGCCTCTATGCAAAAAATGCTAAGACTTCTTTTCCAAAGCTCTGAAAATCCTTTCACAAATGTGACCACTCAGTAGGAATCAACCTGTGGTGTGGTTGGCAGCTGATATCAGTCAGCAACTCTGGTTTTCGTATGTGACAATGGTTACAGCATTTCAGTTCAACTCAATATGGAAAGATGTCACATGACCAGAAGAAAAGTGATGAACACCTTTTTCTGTTGCCTTGTGTTTTTGCCTTATTACCAAGTGGCTTAAAGGTAGAATTGAACTGAAAGGGAATTTCCAGGAGGTGGCGCTTGAGCCTGTTGAATGGTTTGTACTGGTTGGTGACTCGTGGAGGATTTGAGTCGCCTTAGGCGGCTATCAGTGTTGTTCGCACAGGTTAAAAACGTCTCCTCTGCTAAGCTTTTCCACTTCGGCTCAGTATACGGGCTGGAAACCTGCCTGATGTTTCCTAATAGTGAATATTCACGTGTCAGCATCTGCTGTTTTGCAAGGGGAGGTGTTTGCCTTAAATTGGTGGGAATTGTGCTGTGTAGTGATGCCTGTGCAAAAAAAGAAAGCTGGCTGTCTCCCTTCAGAAAACCCCTAGGAGCCATTCAATCCAATGCATTAGCCACAATTAGAGGACTTATCTTCATTTGTAAATCTCTAGACATTTGACACAAAATCTGGGCACTTTATCGCTGCTTCATGGTAAGTCCAGCAATTCTTATGGTATAAAATTTTATTTAAGTATTCCTGTCTCCATGTTGTCCATCCAAGGGCCTCTGAGTGTCCTGTGCTGCCTTGCACAGTGGATAATTTTGGTGTTTGTCTGGGATTCTGTCACTGCATGTAAGACTACACGCTGATCCTGTTCTGCAGCTCATCTGGTTTGCAACGCACAACTGCCAGCACATGGTGTCTATCAGATGCCTTCATTTCTCACAGGCCTTTGGGACACTTTTCCACCCAAGGAATAACTAAAGTTGTGTCTATTGGTGAGCCATGGTGTGCTATAATGTGAGCCAAGCTTCCTTTAAACAGGGAGCAGGGCAAAGTAGAGAGCACAAAGCCCTGTGGCTAGCTTGCTTCTGAAACGTGCTTTCTGGGCTTGAGTGAAATCAGAACTAACTGTATAGTGATTTTACTTTTCAGCGCAGTTCTTCTAACTGCTTCAAAGCTAGCTCAGATATCTCTGTGCTTCATGTTACTTAGTGTGTGAGAAATGTCTGTACTACTGTGCTCTAGTCTGCACAGATCTGCCTCGTTTCCATCTCCACCCACAGTAAATCCAGGCATCTCCAGTTGTAACAAATCCAACCCAAGACACACTCCAGCAGGCTGCCATCTTATTTCAATACTTCAGGGACCAAAGGGAGAAGCTGTAGGGAGAATGTCCCTTTCCCAGCAGTGTGTTTGTCTGGTTGACATGCAATAGCAGTACTATTACTTCCTTTCTGCAGGTTTCTTGTGCAGCAGGGACAGTTGTCACTCCACCAGCCCTCTCTGTCTCCACACAGTCTGACCTGGCAGAGCAAGGAATGCCCAAAGGGGAGGCATCTTGCTGGGAGCATGCTGTGCTATTCAGAGAGCTGGGAGGAAGAAAAAGTGATGAATTCGTTATTTGCGTCTTGCAAAAACAAGTGTACTTATCCAGCTCCAGGAAGTTCACAGACGTGGCCGAGGTCTTGCTGGCTCCCGCTGTTACTGAGCTCCAGCCATATGCTCTGCAGACACTGTCCCTGTTTGGAGCCAGCCATGACTCAGCTTCATGCAAACTCCATTAACCTCCACACAGAGCCCCTTCGCCTTTCTGTCTTGTTCATGGCACCAGAGATATTTTTTCTAAAACAAACTTGCCTAATACAAAAAAAAAAAAATAAAATAAAAAAAAATGTTGGCATATTGTATGAAAAATGGCTATTTTTGCTTCCCAGCATAATGATAAACACTGGAGCTAAAAAACCCAGTAACCTCCCTAGTACTCAGCAGAAAATCAGACTGTATACAGAAAGAAAATCTCCGTTCTTGGCAGCTCTTCCCCCTTCATCTTCTGTAACTTCTTTCCTTTACAGCCTCAAATTTACCCTCCAGTAGCTGGAGATAAGTGCCACTCCTCCTCCCCATGTGCTCCTGTAGGAACTGAGGTTTTCCTAATGGGCCAGGAGCATGAGTTTGAAGTCTTTTAGATGGCTGAATAGGTGCATTTAGGGTCCTGTAGGATTTTCAGGAGCTCCTAACTCCCACTGGAACCACTTGGAGGGAAGCAGCTGGGCCTTTTGGAGACCTCACCAGGTGCCTATCTGCAATGTCACCAGAAGTTCATGAGCACATCACACTGATGAGCACAGACATTTTAGCTGAGATTCAGGTGACAAAACACAAGTATTCAGTGTTGTAAAATGTATCATAAGGGTATCTCTCCTGGTCCCCAGATGCCACCTCAGAATAGCTTAGGTCTGTCAGCACTATGTCAGACCTGTTACTCCCATGTGGATATTTTAGCTACCCCAGGGCTTTCAAATGGTACTACATGCTTATGTTTAGACAGCTTAATTACACCCTATGCATGCAATTTCAATTAATGTCACTCCATTTTAATTGAATGTTAAGACTGTGCTTTCAGCCTTCATAGTTAGGAGAAACCAGATGATGTGACAGATAAGTCATATTTGAATCAAAGCCTGTATATTTTATTCAACATAGGCTTAGCTTGACTTGCACAGGACCCCTGCTGTTTGATTGACCTTAGGGGGACTCTGCCGTTTATTGCCAGCCTCTCTGAAAACAGTTATTTGCATGTGAGCTTTTTAAAGAGAGTTAGAAAGCTAAGCAAAGAAATGCAGAGTTTCAGAGCTAAAATTAGTTGTGGGTGGTTCTGTGTGGCAGGAGGTTAATAGTTTTCCATGACTGACTGCTGGTTTTCTCTCTTCTAGGAAATTCAGCAAAGACATGGTCTGGCCAACTCTATCTCTTCTTACTTAATCAAGCCTGTCCAGAGGATCACAAAATATCAACTCCTGCTGAAGGTACCTTAGTGAGCTGCCCAGATCAGCTCATGCAGGCATAAGGAGTTAACTCGTTCTTAAGGGAGCTGCTTCATCCCCTGCTCATGACCTGCTAGCAGCTGCTGCTGAGCTGCTACTGCTACTTCCCAGGCCTGAGCATGGCAACCAAGTGTGAAATCAGGTTGAGTGTTTTAACAGAGAAGAATTAAAAGAAAGAAAAACAAACAAACAGACAAAAAAAAAAATCGACAAACAGTAAAAAACTGATCAGTTGTTTCAACTGTGTTTTTTTGCATCCAGGTGGACTTAACTCTAAAAAGTGAGAAAGGGAGATCAAAGGGGTGACAGAACTGTTTGCTTTCCTTCTTGCTAAGTTTGTGACGGAATACTTTGTTTAAAAGCATCAGTAACAGCAGTAATGAACTTTGGACAATTTCACCGACTCTTAACTGAGACTCCTTCACTGGCATTAGGTTCTGTTTAGGAGCTAACATGTTTGAAAAGAAGGAAAAAGCTTCATACACAAAACAAGGACTTCCAAGTGAAACATTAACATTTCCCACAAAAAATACCCCACCTGTGTTGGTTTGTTGTAAATTGTTTACAGGTTTTTGCAGTATCTTTTGAGTAGGTGTGTTTTAGATCTAACATAGTCAGTCAGTGTTCACTTCAAAACTAGTAAACCAGGGGAAACCAAATATCTGAGGGATAAGAGACAGATTCTAAATTTGAAAATCTAGGACCAGTTCTGATGCTTGCATCTCTTTAAAGCTGCCTGTGCGTATACCAAAGGAATGATACTTTACTAGGAAGGCACTGAGTACATTCCCCATGTCAAATCTGTGCTTTGTACCAGTTTACTGAAACAACACCCAGTCTAGTGGTTTACCACAGTCTAGTGAGTGCTGTGGGACAGCGACACTGCACTCCACAAACCATCTCCTAATCAGAAGGCTAAAACACCCCTTCAGTCATCACCTCTTCAGTCTCCTTCTCAAGTGAATCTTTCCTGCACCTCCATGCCCTGGGCACAGCACACAGCCAGCCCTGCCTGAACTGCAGTACTCACCAGCACTCCAGCATCAGGCAGGGGTCCTGCAACCTGGCTGGTACAGTGGCACTGACAAATGACTGCAGCACAGGCACAAGTCCCCAGAAATCTTCTGAGTGCACAGTCTCACCTGAGAGCACCTTGTCTTGTCTTCTTTTATAGTCATTCCCATTTGATTCCCCACTATCTGTGAGCATCCACCATGGGTTTTGATGCAGTTAGCTTTATCCTGTCCCTGTTAGTGAAACAGTTGCATGTACCAAGTAACAAAGTCGCACATAAAGCCATCCTGTTAGTCAGAGTTTGTTTAGAGGTGTTCTGCATTGCTTCTTAGGAACTGCTGACCTGCTGCGAGGAGGGCAAAGGGGAACTCAAGGATGGTCTGGAAGTGATGCTCAGTGTGCCAAAGAAGGCCAACGATGCGATGCACGTCAGCATGCTGGAAGGTAACAGATGGGCAAGTGGCTGGGCCAGGGGAGGGACCTGACAATAAATGAAGCTTTCTTGTAACTTGTGTAGAGAGTTAGAACGGATTGACTGTAGCAGTATGGTTGATTGATCATAATTTTCAATTACTTCCTAGCTCCTTTCTGATATTTCTCCAAAAGTCCTGGAAGAATAAAGCTGGCTGGGAAGTTCAGGGGGGGTTATTTATTTATATATTATGTGTGTGTACATGTTTTAATATGTGTATATGTATGTACATATGTATATATATATATATACAATATTTACATTCGATTAAAAAATTCTTACTTAATGAAACACAAAAAACCCTTCCTGAAACAGTATCAGTTAGGCTGCTGGCAGCCATAATGATTATTGGATGAAAACATTTCCAAATACTGTCTCAACATTTCAAAAGAAAGAGTTCTGGTTTTCTGAGTCAAACAGCTTGTGTTTCAAAATGATAGTATAATTATCCCAAAGGTTAAAAAAAAAAAAAGGATTTCAAAATTACAGAAAAGAAAATATTTTGATTGCCCCAAAATTAAATCTTTTATTGGCTTTTTGATGTGTCAAGCATTTTTAAATTAAAATAAAATTCTAGACAGAGAGGCTTTATTGTGTCTCAGATATTTTATTGGCCTTGGGAAGACATTCACAGTTTGGCTTGAGTCAGAACCAGGAAACAAGAAGAGTACTAACCCAGGCAAGAAAAGGAAATGGTTCCAGTAGCAAAGTAGCACAAGACCAGTCTTGATGAGGCTCTGAGCAACCTGATCTAGTTGAGGATGTCCCTGCTTACTGCAAGGGGGTTGGACTAGATGACTTTTGGAGGTCCCTTCCAACCCAGGGCATTGTGTGATTAAAATTTCAGGGAGGCAAACTGATCCAGCATAGGTAGAAACACTATAAAGGTATTGTGTTTGGTGAAAAACAATACCTTTCCCAAAATAAACCTGGGTAATCTGTCCCCATGATATGACCGGCACCAGGTAATAATAAAGAAGCAGGGATGACTTGGTTAGTGTAGACAATCACTTGGACATTTGTCTTCTGAATAAAATATTATTCCTGAATATTTGGAGCAGGGACCAGGACTGCTTCCTGCTTTCCCAGGGCTATCTGACATGGACAAGAGCAGACTATGCTGGTGGAGGAGCAGTCCCCAACTCTGGAGAGAACTGTGACCCACAGGCTGCTGAGACAGCAGCTTGGAGGGCACTTTGCATTAGGGATAACTATTTCCCTCAACCCTTCTGCTTATGGGGACTGCTGTGGTCCTCAGCCATGTGAAAGTTTTTGACACGCAGCTTGGAAGATGAGAAACTTCTCCTGGAAATCCTGTTTCAGATACCATACCAATTTGTTCTCATAGATGTAGCTCCCCCATGCCACTGCTGTGGATTCATAGGCCCTTGAAGGTTGGGTTAGCATGCCTGAAGGCATCATGTTTTGATGGAGCACTTCCAGCCACTGCATATTGTGTTTCTCTGAATTTGCATTAATATTCATAAGGTTCTTTGTATTGCAGTTCTGTGTACAGTAACCCCCACTGAAAAGATCATGGTATTTATCTTTAATTAATTACTGCTATGATTAGCAGCAGTCTCAGCACATAAGACATATTTGTGTCTGGTGAAATAATTATATCATTGCAGTAGGGGAAAAAAAAAAAAGAAAAATATTTTCACTGGGGCAACGGATGCCCATTAATGTCCTTTCAGAATATGCAGGAAAAAAAAGAGAAAGACCTTTTTATTTCAATGCCTTACTGCTCTGGTGTTTCTGGGCATTACTGGTCCCAGGAACAAATACAAGCCAATGTATTCTGTGGTTTTAGGGTTTGATGAGAACCTGGACGTCCAAGGAGAGCTGATTCTTCAGGATTCCTTCCAAGTGTGGGATCCCAAGTCTCTCATTCGGAAAGGCCGTGAGAGGCATTTGTTTCTCTTTGAAATCTCTTTGGTGTTTAGCAAAGAGATCAAAGATTCTTCAGGACACACAAAATATGTTTACAAGAACAAGTTGCTGGTAGGTGTGGCTGCAAAGAAAATATTCTGGATGTGGTGTTTCTTGTAGGTAGAGGTGGTGTTCGGGAGATGACTCACATGTCCCCATACTGGGCTGGGCATCCTCATGCCACCTTGAAGGGCTGGTTCTGGGCCTTGTGGGGCTTACATGGATGCCAGTGAGTTTGGAGGGGTTTGAGATAGTGAGATGTGAAGGGTGGGTGGGAAATGCAAGGAGGATCACTCCAACCTGGATTCATTTCCATGCCATCCCATGCTGGTTTTCTGTTTCTTTTATCTGTGTATAGCAATGCAGAGACAAGATCTTGCTCCCTTATCCATCCCTGCCTCCCCACTTCTCCCTGCAAATGTAAAGTTATCTGGACTCATAAAGCTTCATATATATGAAATATCTCATCATCTCTCCTCCACACTAGACCTCAGAACTGGGAGTGACTGAACATGTTGAAGGAGATCCCTGTAAATTTGCTTTGTGGTCTGGACGAACACCTTCCTCAGACAATAAAACAGTGCTGAAAGTAAGTCTTTCTGCTTGTTTTCTTTGCCTGTAGAGCTGCTAGTTCGTGCCTTGCGAGCACTAAATGAAAGGTCAGTTTCTTCCCTCCTCATATTCATGTGGCTTCCATGTCCGTCAGTGGGGTCAGGCCTGAATCAGGAGCAATTCGGCTCTTAAGGCCGCAGGAGGAATCAAGACAGTGCAGGGTACAGCCTTGCTGAAATTGCATCTCCTCTTTCAAGCTGGGCTGAGGAGCTGCACTCTGACACAGGGCACATGTCTCAGGGTATTTAGCTGGGAGGTATAATTCTCTTAGTCCTTTGCCACTGGCCTTATTGACAATGAACCTGTTTCTCAAACCTCCAGAGCTGACAGCTGTTTCTGTCAAGTGAGTTTCTAATGAAGAATTCATGTTATAATTATTTTGTGCAAGGAAAACCTAGCTGTGCACTGATAACCTATTTCCCCTCTACAGAGTATACTGTATTGCTACAGTTACATATATTTATCCAGAGCTTAACTGCTTTGCTGTTGTTTGCAAAGTATGTCTAGTAAAAATACCCTCAGTTCTCTTGGGGTTACTGGGTACTCCAGCAGCTAAACCAATACAGCAGTGGAGAAACAGTTAATCATGCATTTTCATCAGCCAGCCACAATTCTTCTACATAGGAGGTGACATGCTAGGAATATGATAAACTGTCTGTCTTTCTGCCTTGTGGAACTTTAGGCATCCAGTATTGAAACAAAACAGGAATGGATCAAAAATATCCGGGAAGTCATTCAAGAAAGGATTATCCATCTGAAAGGAGCTCTGAAAGAGCCAATTCAGCTCCCCAAGACACCAGCAAAGCAACGAAACAACAGTAGAAGGTAACTTCAGTCATTCCATACAATGTGAAATCACCAGTGGTTTTTTGACGAATAGCAATGTAGTGTCTGTGGACTTTTTACAGGATTCACTTTTTCTTACTGTAGTCAAAATCAGTTTTCATCAGCTTTGCTTATTTATATGTTGTCTTAGAAAAAGTAGCTAGAAAGCTTTTCTGTGATATATATACAAAGGTCTTTTATTTTAGTACTCCAAAGTATTAGAGAGAAATGAACAGCAAGAAGTCTTCACACTCCAAGGTTATGTTTCTTTCCCAAAGCAGAGTTTACTTCTTCACATTTGAGTATTTACAGATTTATTTTTTATCCCTGGTTGAAATTTAGAATTGTTTGACAATGAAAATCTCAGCTGCTGATGACAATGTAGTGGAGAACAAGTGGATAGAATATGTGTTTCATTGTCAAACACAAACTCATTTCAGCCTGTGAAGTAATATTCTTTTTTTTTTACTCAACTGCTTTGAATCCTAGGTTAAGTAGAAATTATATAAAATGAATTGTCCATTTGCTGTCATGTTGGCATTCCAAAAGCCATCTGTAATTTGAGCATCTCCATTTCCTCATCAAGCTTTACCACTCTCTTACTTCAGGCTGTATTATAGAGGCATCCAAAGCTTAAGTAACCAAGCTCATCCAGGAGACCTGTAGCAAGGCAGAGATCCAGGCACCATTTCTTCCTGGGGCCATGTACCAATACAAGAGTTTTCTAGTACAGAATGGATTTTTTTTTCTTTGTCCTTAAATATATATATTGTCTTATTTAAGTTTTTATTTGGAAAGACCAGTAAACATTTAGTCTTCTAGGCTATAAATGTGCAGGTGATTGCCGTCCTGTTTCCAGCGACAAAAGCTGTGATTATATGCTAATCCCAACCCCATGGCTGAGGATGACATTTTAAATTTCAAGCTATATAGTAACATGGTCTACATCAGTGAGATAGTTTTAGCACAAAGCCAACTCTGTCACGCTGACTCAGCACTTCTCAAACCCACCTATAAAGCTGTGCGGATTCCAAGGTGGTGTGTTAAGTGAGGATTGTTTCCCTCCTATGTCTTTTACAGAGATGGAGTAGATGATGCAGACAGCCAAGGAGATGGCAGCAGTCAACCTGACACCATTTCCATTGCATCCAGGACATCCCAAAACACGGTGGACAGCGATAAGGTAGGACTGAGATGTGAAAATACACTGCAGCCAGTTAACCCCCCAAAAATGTGAGGAACAGAATAGAAGGCAAAGTAAAGCAGCCTATCTTCTACTGAGCAAGTTGAAACTTGTATTCCCCTATGCTGAGCTGTTAAAATCCAGTCTGTTTCTAGGTTCTCATCAGTACTGTTGTTTTACATGTTAACATCTCTGTGGCTGCAGCTTCTTTTTGGTTAATACACAGAAGTTGGATTGGCTCAGAAGAAACACAACCCAGAGCAACCCTAGTAGAAAATCCTAGTAGAACTTGCCCTGTGGGAGCCAGCTTCTGAGCCAGCTTCTGAATCAGCAAACAGTTGGTTGTGTTCAGTATTTGCCCTCTGAGCTAAAATCAGTAGTTTGTTGGAAGGAATACAGGTGCTTACACACCAATTAATATAGCAAAATTGGGATCCTGGCTGGTATCTTGAGAGCCTGGGAGACCTACCCTTTCCAGAGACTGTAATTCTGGACCCCTCTCCTCATGGACATATGGTGGAGCATACGGATGGCCCCAAGACATACTAGATTCTGTTGGAATGCTGCACCGTCTGCACGTATGTACTCGTTGTTTTATTTATCAGATGATCTGAGTCCAGATTTGTAGCTCCATTAGGATGCCTGACTTGAATTTGTCACCCTGATACCTCCAACTGTCATCTTCAACTGATTTAATAGATGGTGGTAGGAGTAAATGGGTTGTTAGTAATAATTTACCTTAGCTGTGCTGATGGGGTTTGTCATATCCACTGAGAGAATGTTCATATTCTCCCCATGGCATGTGTTGAAATCATGTGTAACTTGCAAAAGGATGAACTCTGCAGCACCATTATAGATTTATCTGTTTGTCAGGGCTTTAATAATGTTGCCATTTACAGAAGGTAGAAGGGTGTCCTCACAAAATCAGAGTTCAAGTTTATGGTTATAAAGTTTGCAAGTAAGGTTCACTGCAGATGTTATTTTGAAAGCTCGACTCAGGAACAGGAGTTAATTGCAAACAAATTACTTCTGTAAGACCACTTGTGTTTATCTTAAAGGCATGCTTCCATGCTTTTTTCATCAATAATGTGCATTAGAAAGGTATTAATCCTCACAATCCAAAGGCCACTGTAATGTATGCAAATACTTCATCCGATGCCGAAGAATTGTTTTCTTATGTCTTCAATCCACGTGGACTTGCCTTGCTTTTCCATGTTTTTCACATTTATCATTCCTGAGAAAACCGTCTTGTAGTAGAGTACTTGAACTCATGCTTAATTTTAAGCATTCGCATAAGCTTTGCTCATTTACCCCAAGCCTATTGACTCAGTTGCATGAGTTATGGCCAACAGGCAAGGTCTAAGTGAGATGCTCCACACTGCATGCTGTAGCTGCATACAAGGTCTGTAGTGACAACAGCATAGGAAAACTACCAGGCTGTACTCTGTGAAAGAGAACCCATCATGGCAATGTTGGTTTAAGGATGCAAGACTGGAAAGGTTTATTTGCATTTCTATTTAAAAACTTGTTTGAACTGAATGGTTAATGCTTTGTTGAATCTGAACAACTAGTGTATCACCCTTAGATAAAGAGGTGGTTCCTGCTGAACAGTTTCCTTATTGTCATTGATGCTAAACCAGAATACTGTGGACAGTTTAGCCAATGGAGTGCTGCATTACTGTGTCTTTGCTCCAAAGAAAATGAACACCTTTTATAGCCTTATAGCCGTCTCTCAGTTTTTCTACACAATGTTACCCAAATTAATGACAGATGGAGCTGAGTTACCTTCCTTCCCATTGAAGTGGCACAGAGACACAGTGGCATTCAGTCTCAGTTCAAGCATCAGCTGTTACGCTGCTTGCACGGAGCCCTTAGCACGTGTCAGCACCTGCGGTGAGGAGACTACCAGCAGATCCCAAAGCTGTGCAGTGACACAGGACTCCAGGTGGTGATGATTTACTACCTGGGAACAATTCACTGTCATTCCAAGTTATTTTACTCTCTGGCTTTAAATGGTATTTCTTCCTCTAATGTGTAGTTGAGCTTATATTCTAGGATGATCTGAGCGAATCTCATTGAATTTGGAAGATTTATCTTCTCACATAGACTGGTACTGAGTTAGCTGCACTGGAAGACTGTACCATATCAGTTGGTAGCACTTGGTAAACACTGTAACATACATGCTGTAATTAACTCATGTGTTCCTGGTAACACCACCAATAGGTACTGTGTTCAGCAAATAGTGGTTTCCCTTCCTGGCTCCAGCATGGTCATCAGAGTTATTCCCAGGAGTTCAGATTCATGCTCTGAATTTTTTCCACAACTGTAGCCTCTGTGGGTGACCTCTCTGTGTGCTCCAGTGAGAGCGACATGCAGAAGAGCCAGGAGAAAGAGCTCCTGCCTTTAAAAGCTCTGGCTGTTCACAGCAGCCTCATTTACAAACACATGCAAAGAGCTTTGCAGCGCCAGCAGCATGCCAGGATAGTAGCAGATTAATCCTGCATTGGGACCATCTGTGTATTAATTCAGTGCCAGAAACAGTTCTCAAGTAACATTTAAGAGTTACTACCAGTATCTGAAGGCAAAAGAATTTGAAGACACACTTTGTCCTTTCCCTAAATCTTGCTATTATGCGTGAGGATTACCTAACACATTAGTCGAATGTTCAGACAAGAATGTCACACAACATGTTAGATAAAGAAAACCACAAGCTCTCAAAGATTCCAATTTCAAGTAGCACTTTTGCTTAATAACACTTCTTGTTCCTCAAGTCTTGTGTATTTCTTTTAACCTATTTCTGAGCCAGCTGCTTCTGGGTTGTGAGTAGCAATTTCTGTCTCCTCTCTCATCATAGCACAGCCCTAGAGCAAAGCTTTACCTTTGCATTTCAAACTCCTAAAAAGGCAGAAGGTTTTTTGTTGCTAAGAGGGATTGAGATAACATTATTGTAAATTCAGCAAGGATTTTGCTTTATCTCGAGATAGCTGAACCTAGACATAACATTCATCAGGAGGATCATGTGGTGCAGAGGATAGTGCACTTGACTGGGACCCAGAAGAGCTGAGTCCTAGTTTTGCTCTGTCACATGTTGTATGCATCACAAATTACATCTGATGGCATTTTGCACTTGTCTTTTTTTCTTTTTTTTTCTTTTCTTGTTTGGATTAGAAAATGGGAGGGCAGGCAGGAATTCTTGCCAATATTACATTTGCACATTAATTACAGCATTGTCCTGCATTGGGACAACACAGCACACGGATCCAAATTCAGAGCCATTTTTGTGTATCAAAGGAACTTCACAGAAATCTTTATGGTAGTTGACTCTGCTTTGATAATATTCTTAATTGACACTCCAGAAGTGTCACTAAGTCTTTAAATATTCAGGCTTTTCTGACTGCAGTCAGTGTTCAAATGATCCTATGAGACTCTTCAGCTTAAACGAAAAATAAATGTCCATGTCTGTTAAAAACAAAGAAAAAACAACCAACCAACCCACAAAAAACCCCACCACACCCCAGATTACTCCTGTCTTTCAAATTAAATACCTGTTTAAGTAGCTTTTAAATCTGGATCTTAGTCCTTAATACCTTTAATTTTCTTGGATTTTTCTCTCTCAGAAATACATAAAGCAATTATCCCTGGGCTCAAACATTTAATTTTCATTAAAATAGTAGAAACACAGACTTCAGGTAAGGTCTGCAGGCCTGCACCTTTGTAAAAGGAAAGAAAGAGGGAACATAAAATAGTTATTTTCCATTTGTAATCTATGACTTTTTTATATGCAATCTACAATCTAAAATATTGTATACACAGAAAAGGAATTATTTGGATTGTCATTTTGTGTTATGTAAGTATTATATAGAGGGGAAAAAGTGGGTTCATGAACTGGACTCAGTGCTAAAGAATCAATAGATAATGAATAGTTACAGTGAATGTCATTCCCTCTGGCAGCCAAGTCAGGTCCTAGGTAACCTACTAGACAAAATTTCTTCATCCTTCTCCAAAAGGCAAGCTAGGTGCCTTTTGTTCTATAAGCTCACTTCAGCATGTTATCTAAAAAGCTATCCTTAGGGAGAAATCCTTGCCCTATTCAGTTCATGACAGACAGGATTTCAGTCTTTATATGTGGATTCAAAGCAGTGGGGAATTGCATAAAGAAAATGCTAGCATGCAGGGCTTTCTCATTTGTTAAGCCAATTGATCTATTGGCTTATAAACCAGCTGTTTCTGGTGATACTGGTCTATCTTCTAATGGCTTTTTTTGTTGGCTTTTACAGAATGCTGAGGAGAGCAGTTCTCATTTCCTCTTGTTGTTTTTGGATGTGGAAAAAAGCTCTGAAATGTGAACTGAAAAGTTTTTACTCTCTAAAAATAAATATACACAATATACTTTTATCTTTTCCATTAAATACTGAACTCAGCTCATCTTTCAGCAGTCATAAGACTGAGATCTTGACCTCTTCCACAGTGGTGGTATTATATAAAATCTGGGAATAATCATTTTTCTAATTGAAGGTAATTAGTATAAGAAGGGAGATTTTCGAATTAAGGCTTGTTGGAACAAGTCACCTAAGGGCAGCTTCTCTTTTCTCCAAAGGCCTCAATCAAGGTAAAATAGCTTTCTCTTTTTTCCTTACAGACGCAGAAGGTTGGGATGTGATGCAGGAAGTGGTGCTTCAGATTCTTTTTAGGAACGTGCTAGCACTGGGACCATGATCCTTGCTACTACCAGCATTGCACATCAGCTCTGCCTGGATCAAAAAACTAATTCCACCAGAGACTTATCTGGTTTTCAAACTAATAACTTTCTTCTCTTCTGTGCTCTCAGGCTAGCCTGAAATTGGCAGCAGGCCTAAGGGTCCTCTCAAAGACAGAATGACTTGGAAAAGCTCAATGAAAGAAATGAAAGCATTTGCTACAAATTAATGAAATAAAAATACTTTTATGAAAACCCCCTTAAAATCTTGAAACAAGAACATCAACATAAGGAAAAAACTTTTTAAAAATTTGATGTCAGTATGAAACATGATTTTGTCAAATACAGAAAATGCAGACCTGGGATAAAAATGAGAGATGTCTCCATTTTAAGAGAGGGAATTAAAGGCACAGAGAACTTAAAAATGATACCATAAGGCAAATTCATACATTAATTCTGCTAACAGCACTCTCACTATGACTGAGCTGCCAGTTTAATTTCCACCTAGTTTCTCAGCAAGTGAACTAAAACTGTATGGCAGATTTCTGTCTCTCTTTAATGCTATAAAATTATTCTTTAGCTTTCAGTTAATATACCTTACTTTTATGAAGCATTTTTCCCCTTTGAATTCCTAGTACAAGGATTTCTAAAATAATGTCTAGGCTCTTGCAAAATACTTAGACAGCTACTGATCCAAGCCCTCTATCCCTCTGGCGTTGTTATGGCACAATGTGTGCATACCACGATCTGAGTATTGGCCTTCCCCATCTCTGCCAGGGAGTTCTGTATTGAGTCACATGCAACAAACACATTTCTACTGCAGGATGGGAGGAATTTCAAGGGAAAATTGCTGTTGACCCCCAGCAGTGCTTGCGTATGGTCAAAACGTGTATCACTGTGGACAGGAGCCGATGCAGTACTTGAGCAGTGGGACTGAACAGAACAGAAAACACGCATCAGTGGGAAGTTACTCTGCCTGTGGGTAGTGGCCGTTGTAGACTGTAGCTGATGAGAAGTTGAAAGGTATGATGTAAACTCTGACTGTGGCAGAGCTAAGGGAGACTGTGATCATGGGAGTATGGAAGGGGTGGTAAAGCAAGTAATCACTTAAATAGAGAATCTGGGGTATTTCTTTAGAAATCTTACTGTTTTCTGGTGCCCTGTGAAAGGTGATGCATGTAGAGAGGTCTGCCAGGTGAGGCTGTATGTTGAAGAGATTTCTTCGTACAACTTATATATTTTACTCTTCCTAGATTAGATTAGGTTTAACAACTATGAGTGTCTAAAGGGCAAAGGAAGGGATTGATTTGGTCTCATGTACATATGAGTTGTGATTCATCTGCACCAATCCTGTCCAGGCAAGTGATGTGACAGAATTTAGTAGTGTACTGTCTGGAGCACTGCTCCCTTATAGCAACTGCTGAGTTGTGTACCACAAATAAAATTAATTTTTTGTAATAGAAAATGACTGCTGACTGTTAAGTGAATTTTTCCAATGAAAACTTGATAAATTAAAAAGGAGTGAATTATGACCACAGAGGATATATTTCTATTGCTTGGATGCTGCCTAGCACAGTTGGCACACTGAGTTCTTACTGCCCTCATCTGTGGAAAAGGGAGAACATGATGGCTAGCAAAGGAGAACCTGACATGATACATTTTGGCACTTTAATTAGCCTTCTTGAGTGCTCACTAGCAATAGGTTTTTAACTCTTTTCCAGATACTGTCATAAAGTAGCAGAATGTTTACCTTATCAAGTAGACAAATTCTTCAGCCAGGAACTGACATCTCTCTAATAGTAGTTTCTTAACATTTTCTTAGGCTTTGGGAGACTGCCTGTCAGTTCTTGCTCTGAATCTTGGTTAAGACCCCTGTAAATTCAACTCTTCCCTGGGAGATATATAAATATATATGTTTGGGTTTTTTTTTAACCATGAACAGTTCCCTGAAACTAGGGTCATTGAAGTCACGCTTGGAGCTGATAAAACTGTTTTATCTCCGCTGGCAATGCTGCCTTTGATGTGAGCTTGCCTTTCTAATCATTCATGCTAAGTAATATGACTGTGACACTGTATTGTATTGTTTTTTTTCCTAAGTATAAGTAAGGACTTTCCCTTTGCTTCCTGCATTTCTTATGAGGAATCTTATAAGGAATGCACAGACAGCTTTTGAATTGCAAGGCTGTACTTGCCTGTCTTCATTCAAGATTTTTCAGTCTTTTGGGAAAACAAAGCAAAACAAAACCAAACCAAACAAACTTGAGACTCTTGCTGTGAAATGTAACACACTCAATAGACAAGGATTAAATTACATCTTCAGATTTCCAAGTGAGGGCATCCCAGGACTGAAGTGCTACATGCACCTTCTTTGACTCACCATGCAAAGTTGCATGGGCACTCACAGAAAATTTTGAATCCAAATGGTTAAATAGTTTGAATACAAATAGGTAAAACTGTCTCTTGCTCAGAGAGCCAGTGCTAGGCCTGGGTATAGCTTAATAGATGTTTTAGGGACTTGGATGATCGGTCTCAAATTGACTTTTTTTGTCTGTACACTGATCACTATGACTTGTAGCTTTACAGGAATTTTCTCACCTACAAGTAGAGTCAGTCAACAGTTTTGGGTTTTTTATATTAATAATGCATATCCAGCATCTCAGCACAGGTATTAATACCAGCAGTGCCTACAACACAAATCTCCCAGAACAATTCTTGGGCCTTAGGCCTTTTTGCCTCTGATAACTCTGAAAAAATGGACTTTGATCTTCTCTGGATTGAAACCAAATTTCAAAACAAGGGAAAAAGTAGTTCTTGCCAGCCTTAGTTTTCAGCCAGGTTTAATCCTGGCTTGAACTGTGTTACCTTGTCTTTTCCAGCACCACTTCTAAATGTAACAAGTAGATGATCAAGAGGTTTCCCTCTGAGAAGTGATCTGTCAAGGGTGCAAGTGCTGCTGAGAGCAATGACATTTGCTCTCTGTTGTTGCCAGCATGTTATTGCAGCTAGGGGTGGAGGTAGCACTAGAGACAGGCTGTCTTGTTTCAAAGAGCTGCCTCAGAAAAGGTGTATCAGTTCATTTGTAAAACTAAGTAAAACATGAGCAGCTGCTTTTAAAAGATGACAGTTGGTGGAAGCAGTTAGAAAATTCATAGTAAATGCTCACTGAACGTTCTCAGAAATCCTAAGCATGTAGTGGAGCCTTATCCATTTCTTATTGTACTGACAGGACAATTCCCACTGCAGCTACCTAAGAGATGATAATGGTGGATGAGTTTCACCAAAGGCTCCCTTTTTTTACCCAGTAGTTGAATTTTAGCAAGAAATTTCCCAGAGATGTGGGTGTTTCACATAACTCTGGCTTCATCACTGTAAAAATAGAGCAAAACCAAAACAAAGAAAAGAAGTCAGCAAAAGCTTTGCAAGGGGTTCCTTTTTTATCAGTTTGAAGGACATTTAAAATAATATTAATAGTGTCAGATTTTTAATTATATGATAACCAAAAAAAAAGAAGTGTTTAAGCACAATGTCATAATTTCTAATGTGCCTAATGCACTCTGAAATAAAAACAAAACAAAACAAAACTGCCTGTGGAAAGTTCCTGCCTATGGAGAGTTTGCTGGCTGTGGAGCAGCCTGTGGTTTCATTTCATGGACAAAAATGAAAGAATATCTGGAAACATGGAACATCTGTAGTGTCCATGGAAATAGAAATCATACTGTTCATTGGGTAATATTTCCAGGAAATAGCTCCATATAAAGCACACATAAAATTTGCCATGCATCTTAAATACCTCGGCTAGGATTTCTGAAAGTGCTATTGAACTAAAGTGGGACCTCTGCACTCAAAACGCTCGGGCTCAATTCTGTCCCCAAAGGAAAGCCAGTCGTTCCACTGGTGGTCTGTGAAGGGTAACTGGTTAGCACTCACAGGCTTATTTCCAGACCAGTGCAGAAGCAGCAGATATTTTCTTAACACCTCTCCCAGTTTTTTATTTGAAGCTATAAATAACTGCAGATACAAATCCAGATTCAGTTGGACAATCAGATGCTGAGATCCAACTGAAAGTCCCTGAAAATGCAGTCATAGGGAAAGAGATTCTTCAAAGATTTCTTTTCAGCATTTTCCTCTATGAATAACTGGCAACCACAGCCAGGACAAATAAAGTATGTTCCATTTCTTTTATAAAATGTATTCTTTTGTAAATTTTCATTTCTGCTGCTATCCATTTCATAAAGAACATTTATTACTGATTTTCATATTTTTTTTCTTTTCATTTAGGAAATAAGGATCAGCATTCAGTATGCTTTCAGAATTATTCTTAGATCATTTCAATCTAATACATCTTTTGGTGGAAAATAAGTAAATCAGTAACACTGGAAAATACAAATAACAACCCTCTAAGATAAAACAAGGGTATGGAACTCCTTCAGGCTGAAGCTCTGAGAAGGTTGTAGCTATGAATATCAAGGGCTAGCACATTCACGTGGTGGTTATTTAAGTGTAATTTCTGTGGCAGCCCACTTGATATCTCCTTTCTATTCCTGCAGGCAGTGTGAAAATCAGATTCTACACTCATGTGCTGATGAACACATTCCCGTTACAGGTACAAGGCATATGACTAAAGGTTGTCTTAGGTGGTATAACAAGTATCCTGAATTCAGTGTAAATATGGTATGTCTCAATCAAAAGATAATTCCAAAGAACCTGTGAACCTGCTTAGATGGGTTTGCTGTAATCTTTAAGTGTGAAGGAAGAAGGAGCAGAATGCTGCCCTTGTAAAGATAGTTGTTACTCAGCTGTAGACTACACTATGGCATTAAATGCCAGGAAATAATCATACTCTGTATCAATAAATCTATTAAAAAAAAAAAAAGAAAAAAAAGAAAAAAGAAAAAAAGAGATGTTTTGATGACTGCTGAGAAGAAAGAGGATGTTTAAACTATGAGGATGTTTAAGTGAATCAGTTTGATGCAATCAAAACAGAGGGAAGTGCAGTAAAATCCCTATCTTTCTTTCAAAGACATCATCAACCTGAGTGATTTTAAAATAGAATTAAATTATTGATTTGCACAGGAGAATTAAAGGATATTCTGTTTTTCAGCTCTACAGAGAGACCATCTGTTGTTTGACTTTTATAAATGTGCTGTGATTTTCAAAGAATCAGATGTTAAAGATTTGTTGCTATTTATGTTACATTAGAAACTGAGTTTGACTTCAAATGGCAGAGGAGCTTCTAGATCTGATTTGATCTGTGACTAAATGAGAATTGGGTAAAATTTATTCATGTTAGTCAAAAATAGTATTTTTTTCCATCAAGATTCCATCTGTAATGGTTAGACAAAAATACATATACTAAGAGATCAAGTGGCTGAGTTTCTTTTTCCTCTAAATATATAAGAGCTCAAGCTGAACTGTAAATCATTAAAGGCCATTTTCTCATTATTCCTTTCAAAATTAGCATTTACTGTCTTGTAAATTATCTGTAATTTCCTCCCCTTCTCCTCATGGACAATTCCTTTTCACTTTTTTTCTTGTACTTCTTGCACAGCATAGAATGGCAGTGCTGGGCTGTGACACAGATGAGGTGATGACTTGGGCTTCCCTCAGACTCTTAGTTGCTTTATCACATCTGATGAGAGTACACCAACACTTGCCAAGACCTATGGTCTGAAAGGTGTGAGCACCACTTTGTAACCAAGCCTGCTCAATAGATACTCCTATCTCAACATCATGCTGGTTTTGCAAATTTGTCTGTTGATAGAAGGGACAAAAGGGTTAATCAAAAGTGGATAGATTACATAGTCCTCCCAAAATGATGACATAAGTAGAATGGGAAGTGTCCATCAGAATTCTGAGATTGTATATGTAGCCATTCTTGGGACAGACACTATGTCATCTAAAATGCTAGGCTTAGAAAGAAAGGAGCAAGCAGGATTCAAAGCCTATTTTAAAGAAAAGTTTTGTTGCTTTCATTTGTTTTTTTTTCTTTAAAGTTCTACCTTCCATGTTGTCATCAAGCAAGAAGCTGTTCCTCATCTAAACCTGATCATTCTTCTCCTGTTCTTTAAAGAGCTTGAGTTCATATTTATTTATCCTGTGCTGTTGTTTTGAGTTGTTTCTGAGGGTTCGTTCTGATGATTACAGCATGTTTGTTTGATTTGGCTGTACAATGTTAAGTGTTTCCCTCTGGAGGAACAATATGTTTTCTTATTGGCATAGATTTATTTTTTTTTTCCTTCTAGAATTCATTGGTTTTGTATAGTTAATGCTTATTAGCTGTTAAGTGACAGGTTTGTTCAAGAAACTTAGAAAGCCTTGGAACAGCATGGTTCCAGCTATAAAGGGCATACAGGGATAACTCAGAATAGCTGTCCAGAAAGGAAGAAATGTTAAGGCAAGATCAAAAATTAGCATTAAGAACAAGTCTTTTAGCAACACTGTTATGTTCATTGACCAAGGCTGTTAGAGAACATTGGAGATCATCCAAGTTCAAAGATGATATTAGCAAGAGGTTTGATATTTGAAACAAAACTGTGAGGAGGGGAACAAAGGGAAACAGTTGCAAATTACCTTTTTCTCCATATAGGGAATCAAGTTAGGAAAACATCAATCACAATGTTTATAAGAGCATCATTAATTCAGATGTGGGGGGTGTACTGGTGTACAGTAGCTCTTGGGCAGGTGTTCAGAATTTCTGTTGAAGGGTCCTTTATTTCATCAAGTGTATATGTGTATCTGCATGCAGCAACCACTGCCTTCTTGGATATAGTCTGAGTTACACAATCAGTTGTTGATACTAGTGTGTGCAGGTGACCTTGTCCAGATGTGGCTGACTATTGATCTGCTGAATTTATCAGCTTCTAGGGAATCAGCAAGACTGCTTGATCAGTTCTTGGGAAAATTTCAGAGCCAACTGTATCAGCTCATACGGTTCCTCTCTTCAGCTTGCTGTCTGCTGGTAACCATTTCTCCATCCAAATCTGTATATAAAAGCTACATAAAATGCATTCGCACATTCTTATGTGGAAGAGGCCTTTATGGCATGGACTTATAAAAGGTGCAGTGCCTGATTATAGGCAAAAGGGAACAGACAGACAGTGAGTTAGTTCATTTTAACTCTTTGTGCAAGGCCACGTCTACCTCAGTCTTTGTGTGTTGGCTGGTCAAGTACAGCTGTAAGCATGGAGGACCACAAAACATCACAAGAACATAAATACTGGATTGGGAGGCAATAGAAGGAGGCAGAGGAACACAAAGAGGAAGCCACAAAGAAGCAGAGAGCTGGGCAGGCAGCTGAGGGAGATGAGAAATTTTGTGAGAAATGGAAACATTGGATGCAAGGGGACCAAAGGAAGAGATCACACCACACAATATATCATTATTTTATTTTTTAATTCCCCTTTCCCCTTAGATCCTAGTAAGGGTTTACTTCCTCTTACCCCTGGGTTAAGTAGGGAAGAATAGGCTTTGAGCTTGAGGGAGGATTATTTTGCTTGCTTCTGCTAGTCCACAAGCTCATGGTCTTTTCAGTGATCTGAGGCATTATTTATTCTGGAGCCAAATATTTTTGCTGCACGGTGTTCCAGGAGGCACTTCTCTGCCTTGGATCCAGCATTCTCCCCACCTTGTAAAACGTATGCATGCCTTGCTACTGTCACCCTACAGCTGAGAGACACATCCAGAGCTTCCCCCAAGCCTCAGTTTCCAGAATCAGAGTGCTGCTGCTGCCCAGACCAACTTTATTTTTCTGTTTGGATCTTGCATTAATTTAAAACCCACCAACAGTCAAAATCAAACTTAGACTCCTCAAATGTGTGTGGGCGAGAAACAGAGGGGTGTGAAATGTATGGCACAACTCCACAACCCCTTTTCTCCCTGGGTTCATTTCTTCTGACAGTACAGCATCGCTTCCTGGCCATACTTGCAAATAAACAATTACTGAAAGAACATGGCTGGACCACACATGCGTATTTTCCACCCTCATGAAGAAAAGCTGTGTGTCGGCTGGTGGTTATTTATTTTCACAAGAGTCAGCTGGGTTTGTTGTTGTGTCTTTAGGGCACCATCTCTTGAGGTGCTGAGCCTTCTCAGCTTGCACAGTCTGCAGGAAGAATTGAGGGTGGGAACCAGCTGTGCCCCACAGGTCTTGGGCCTCAGTTTGGGCTATTACTTCTAAAAGTTTTCCGGTGTTGGTATTTACTGTGTGATCTTGAGGAGTCAATAGAAACGGACAGCAGGGAATCTACCCAAGGGAAAGAACACTTTCCTTAAGAAAACCATGTGATGGTTAAACCATCAGTTAGAAGTGTGATGTTTATAGAGGGAGAAGAATGTCACTAGAAGCACACACAGAGAAATTTCAGTTTTCTAGCTTACTACCATACATTGAGAGCTGATTTTCATATGAATTTAACGAACTCTTCTTAAAGGTCTTAAGGTAAAGGTCCATGTTCTCTATCTGTTGCTAAAAAAAACAGAAAAGTGTCATTCAGTTGGTTGGTCTTTGCCTTCACAGCTGGGCACTGTACATCACAGAGGATCCTCCACTGCCCAGGCTGCCACTGTGTGCTGGGGCACTTGAAAGGCTGGCAGAACCCTCTCTCCTACCCACGTACCTCCTCAGCAGCAGACTGATTCAAAGGTTGGAGTTTCCAAGCCCACTCGCTTTCTGTCACTCCTCACCGAAGTGGGAGGCTGGGTGTGGCTAGGCAAGGACTCTGAGATAAACTCAGGAACAATGCAGTGGTATTCAGCAGGTATTCTTTATTGCAGCGCTGGATGCACAGGGGATCACTCCTCCAAATGTGCCTGCTGATGCAAGCCAGGTACCTAGTTTGTATGCAGGCTAAACATACATATTCATTATATTTGCTAGAAAGGGCAGCCTTATGACTAATGAGTTCCTGGAATTCATTTACATCGTCCTAGCATGCCTAATAAAATTAGGGTTAGGGTCTTTTCTCCCTCCAGTGGTCTTTTGTGACCTCTGGTGGTCATTTACTTCATCTTCCTTTCTTCATCACTGTGTTCTTTTGGTGACCTAAAGACTAAAATTCTCATTCTTGACATAAAACCAGTTCAGCATGCTTGGGTGCCTCAAGACATCCTGTTTTNGCTAGAAAGGGCAGCCTTATGACTAATGAGTTCCTGGAATTCATTTACATCGTCCTAGCATGCCTAATAAAATTAGGGTTAGGGTCTTTTCTCCCTCCAGTGGTCTTTTGTGACCTCTGGTGGTCATTTACTTCATCTTCCTTTCTTCATCACTGTGTTCTTTTGGTGACCTAAAGACTAAAATTCTCATTCTTGACATAAAACCAGTTCAGCATGCTTGGGTGCCTCAAGACATCCTGTTTTCCTGTTCCCGGAGATAACCACTATCTACAGGGTTATAAATTTCATCATGTGCCCATATTATACAACTACCCATTCACTGTTGTTGCTTTTTTAAAGATTAGTAAAACTTCACCAGTTGTCTCCTGCCTTCAAGACCCAGCCTGGGGACACCTTCCCCAGCTTTGTGTTGGCTTAAACAGCTGCTGACTGCAGGATACAGGGTAGGGACTGAGGGCTTCGGTTCATGAATCACCTCCTGACTTTTGTTGCAATGGCTGAGCAGACTATGGCTGCATGCCCCCTCCCTCTGAAGCTGAGAAATAACAAAGCTGTGACCAGGCTTCAAGGGTTGTTTTACAGGATTGTCTTTTGAAATCTCAGAGGTTTCATACTCTTTCAGAAGTCCTGATCTCAGTGCTACATGCAGTTATTCCACAGAAACTCTTCCAACCCTGAAGTTCTTCTGCCCGCCCCAGCAACTGAACCTTTGGTACCTTTTGCCTTTATAAAACCTCTGTCTAGGAGAGAAATTTGAGGACTGAGAAAGGACCTCAAAAATCAATCCTTTCTCAAGCTCATGGAGCTGGTCTCTATGACCTTCTCATTGTGTGATGCCTATGTGTTATTTATGAGCACTTGTCTGCTCGTTTCCACAGAAAAAAGATAACATTGTTGAGGCTGAAATGCAATTAGTTATGTGATGCTGCAAAGAAGGAGGAAGGGGATCAGAGCTGTTGCACGGGGTTAGGCAGCTGCTAGGGTTAGAGATGCAAGGCAGAAAAGATAAGTCATTTGAAGAAATGGAAAGAAAACAGGATTAAATTTAAGTCTGTTTTGTTTCATCAGGTCAAGGAAACCACCCTGCTGTGCACCAGGTGAATATCTGGCTCAGAGCATCTTGTAGTTCTACACCACATCCAGCCCTTCAGGAATGCATTGGCTGATTAGGGTTTTGTTTCAGAAGTAACAGGGTTTCACTCCAGCCTTTGAACAAAACTCTTTCCCTGTGAAGGGATAGATAAATGAATAAAAATAGTTCGGAAACAACTGGGATAACATGGATGTCTTCTAAACAAATATACAACTTATTTTCCATCTGCTGGTTCCCAGTCCTTGGTTGCTGTGAGAAAGAGCAGCACTGCTGCATTGAAGGTTGGACTTGATGATCCTAGAGGTCCTTTCCAACGCTAATGATTCTATGATTTCCCCGTATTCAGCACTCATGAGACCACACCTTGAATACTGTGTCCAGGTTTGGGCACCACAGTACAAGAAGGGCATTGAGGTTCTGGAGTGGGTCCACTGAAGCTGGTAAGGGGTCTGGAAAGCATGCCTTATGAGGAGAGGCTGAGGGAACTGCAGTTGTTTAGTCTAGAGAAGAGGAGACTGAGAGACCTTATTGCTCTCTACAGCTACCTAAAAGGAGGTTGGAGCAAGGCTGGTGTTGGTCTCTTCTCCCAAATTACTAATGATGAAACGAGAGGAAATGGCCTCAAGTTACGTCAGGGGAGGTGTAGATTGGATATTAGGAAGAAATTCTTCACTGAGTGGGTGGTGAGGCACTGGAACAGGCTGCCCAGGGAGCTAGTGGAGTCACCATCCCTGGAGGTGTTTAAAAAGTGAGTAGATGTAGCACTTGAGGCCATGGTCCAATGGATAGAGAGATGTTAGGATGAAGGTTGGACTTGATGATCCTAGAGGTCCTTTCCAACCGTAATGATTCTATGATTTCAGGAAAACCAGGATGTGACTCCCAGGGTGCAGATCTGAAAGATGGCCTCTTCCATCCATGAACCTGGCGTTATTTTGACAGGAGTAACATAGTAACTGCTAAAATTGATCCTAATGAACAAGGACTTTCCTTTGTATTTCTTAATGTTATATCTGATAAATTTTGCAAAGAATTCTGGGGATCCTATTCCTACCTAAAGCCTAAGGCTAGATGGCTTCATAGGATAAGTGCTTTATAAGGCAGCTTTGTAATATTTTAGTTGTCTTCTTTCATTTCAGTAACAAGCACAGGGGAAGCTAATGTCCCAGTACACAGAGCTTTGCAATCACCATTAATGGATATAATTCCCCTTATGGGAAACAATATAAAATACCATCACAAGAGCTAGGACTCTTTTCTAGCCTTTCTTTTTAATCACAACAGATTGGTTCTCTCTTGCTAATTTTCTTTTGTGCTGTAGAGAAGAAAATAAATCTAGCAGAGAGAAGTGATTTTAAATCCTTAAGATAAATGCTTGATGGAGGACAATAAAGGAGTTATTCTGAGTGTCCCAAGGCCACATCTATATGACTGAGGAAAATGAAATAAAATCAGGGTAGCTATTAGGAGTTTAGTGAGTCTTAAATGAGTTCTGAATGATGGCAGAAGTAGGAAGAGTTTTTACTTTTTTCACATTATCATCACTAACAGGACAGATCTCGCTGTTCTATTTTGATAGTAAATCCCGATTTAACAATATGCAGACAAGCTGCAAAAGAGCAATTGACTTGAATTGCATGGCATGTCTTCTATTCTGCATTCATATCTCAGTCTACTGCAAAGCAGCTGGAGTCCTAGAGAAGTGATTGATGTGATTTGCCAGAGCTCACGGTGCTTCCCCAGCATGAAGAGTGCTGTTTCAGTCCCACTTCATGCTGAATCCTCTGGGCACCCTTTCTTATGGGAGATCAATGGACAGCACTTATTCAGAGAGTCTCCTGACATCTTTATGGTGGTACAATTCAAAATGTCATTTGTGTGCATCTTGTCTTCCCCACCTAAAGGTTTGGTGTGACTTAGTGGGCCAAATTTACCTGGTTTTATTATTGAAATTCACGTTAGGTCAAACCTCCACAGACAGTTTGTATTTCTGTTTTGAGAGAGAAATATGTCCAATTTCAGGAAGGATTAGATAGCTGGCCCATCTGGAAACAAATTATCTGCTCAAGGAATGTTAATGTCCACATATTTAGGATCCATTAAAAGTTAAAGGTGAGGTATTTCTGGATCCAGATGCTTATTTTCCCAAGACTGTAGACATTTCAGACTGGAATTTCAACTCAGCAGTTTCGTTAAGCATCTTAGTGGCAAATAAGATTCAGTTTTCTGTAACTGGACCTGATCACCTATAGAAGCAACTAGCAGCAAGGTTAACAAGTCAAGGAGCAGAGAGTGTTTTTACTGAATTTTGAGCAACTGGTGGGAGGCTTGACATCCCATGATAGTCACACAACATTGACCCATACAGCAAAAATTAGAAATAGATTTTCTGTTTTGCTTTGTTGTAGGAAGGTCAATGAAGATTGAATCAGATTGTGTTTAATAGAGTCAATGATAGATAAGTACTGTGAGTTGGGGTTTAAAATCTATGTCGAAGTTTTACATCAAGACAGAAGTTTGTATGATATTTCTTGCCTTACTGCTTGAGATGGAGCAGTAAAGCATGACTAAAGTCATGCTCTTACCTGCATTTACCTGAGTGAAGAGCAAATCATTTTAGCTGTCACCATTGCTCCACCACGAGGGCTGAGAGAGAATCACTTGCCAAGTTCCTCTTTTTCTTTCTTCCTGGTAGTTTAAGTTCTTAAGGAAGCACTGGGCAAAGCTTGGTTTGACACTTAACCAGAAGTCTGACTTTTTTTTTCCTCTGGAAGAATTGCATTTTTGAGTTGGGGGAAAAAAGTCCTCTTGGGGCTGAATGCTAAGTTACAAATGAAATATGCTGTAAGAATGAGAACACGCAAAGGAAGGAGAAGCCTTTAAAAAGCTGGTTTAATGTTATTTCTTCTTTTTTTTTCAAAATGCAGAAGCAGCTTACGGTTCTCAGAAGCTCTTAGAATCTGTTTTTCTTGTCTTTAAAATATATAGCAGTGGAGATTAATATGTTGGTTTGATTTTTAATGAAGTGAATCTTGGAACTGGATTTGAACATACTCTTTTATTTCAATGCTTTCTTAGTTATGTCGCCATGCTTGGAATGTTATACATAGCATTATCTGACTATTAACTCTTACAGCAAGAAGGATTTTAGGATTAAATAAATCACAAGCATTCCTTTTAAATCGCTGGAGCCCAAAGGGTTAGGAGTGTTAGATTACCCAGCTGAGCCATTCCCCCTGCATAGCCCAGCGGCATGTTACAGGAGCTGTCGTGGTTGAGCAGGAGGGAAGAAGTGTCTGGAAGCAGCAACTGGATGTGAAGCTTGAATTGCTCATCCTCTATTCGCCACATAGGGTAGGTGACCAAACCGTTTCACAAGCAGCAGAGAGAGAGGGGGAATGGTAGCCCTGATTCAGCACAATATAAGGTCCATGCTGGGAATATATTTATTGTCCTTTGAAGTCAGGCAGATTTGAACCTTTCATGTTTTGTTTGGAAAGTTGTGGTCGGTATACCAAGTTACTTTTTTGCATTATCAGGTTAGAGCCAGCATTGTGAGCTGGTGTAATGTGCTAATGCAAGTGATTGTTCCAGGAGCTGATAGAGGGGCAGCATGTTTCCGTTGTGTGACTGGTCACAGTTGTCTTTTTGACTCAGAAAAAACCAGATGATTTCTCTTTTCACTGACTGCAATATAGCAAATAGAGAACTCACTCATATAGAAATGTTGTGTAAAAGTGCACATATGAGCTGCCAAACACTCCTGCATGTTCCCACTTCCACTTTTGGAACCAGTTATGAGTCCAGGCCAAAACCTCTCTCTTTTAAGCATGTGGGGACTGACTTCAGTGGAACCTGAATTTGGTTCCCTTCTCAAGCAGGTTATTGCTTTGAAACTTGATGTTTGAAACTGAAAAGTTTTATGACCCTGATACTAGCCTTGAGCCAACACTAATCTTTTAGTAAAGCAGGGAAGAGTCGTGTTTTAAATCCCAAGATTAAACATTTCCTTCCTGCTGTCACACCTGTTTCCACTGAAGTGTCAACTGCATAGGGTTGCTACCATTTACAGTCAGCTGTTCCTTGGAGCAAGGCATCTTGTGTACTCTGCTCTCCAGCTTCCTCTGAAGTGTGTTCTGGGGTGATTAAGTCTTATGCAAACAAACTCTTGACAGAGTGACCATTTCCTTACCTGATCTCTCATATACATGTGCTATTCTCCTGTCTGCTGCATGGTGAGCAGTGCTTTACTCCACCTTCAGTTTTTTGAAGAAAAAGATTACATTTCCTATCCTTCATTTGTCCATATATCTAGGATGTAAGATTCAACCTCTTTGTTGCCAGGAACATTGCTCATGGATGCTGATTAGTCAGTGAAGTGCTTTAGTCCCACCATCTAGTTTTAATTTCATTCAGTGATTTGGCTGGATGAAATGTCTGGTGCAGTTACTCAGGCAGTATGACTCAATTGTACCTGCAGGCAGGAATTTTTTCATTGCAAAGTGTAATCAGGCAAAGATAGATGTCTTATTTTAGTGACTTCAAATACGGTAGAAATCAATGTCAACTTAAATGCCATTATTGAGTAAGGCTTTTTTGTTAATGGGAAAGGAAAAGGAACATGAAGAGGGAGAACAGTAAATAATGAACTGCTTAGTTCCACAGGAATGACAAGGTATGTTCACATCTAGAACACATGAGAACCAGCAGGAGGAGGAGAATGTATCAAGTTAATCTGTCTTTTACGTCAGTGGAAAAAATGGGTGTGTTTCATCAAAATGGGCAATTTCTGGTCTGATCTGTAGACTTGAACAGTAATGTGACTATTTTGTCTGAGATTACCTATAAAAAGGAGAGCACCTGGTACTTGTAACAGCCCTTTGGTCTGACCACCATGGTTGGATTTTGCAAAACTCAGAAACACTGTCAGGCAGTGTGACTGGGTAGCAAGATGTATGAATACGGAATTGTGCCTAAAAAGCAAAAGGACAATGTGAACTGCAATAAAGCCTAGAGGCTGAGATGGAGAAGGGATTGAGGGCATGTGGAACAACCTCAAGCAGTGGATGGGAGTCCCTCACATAGCAGAGGGATGGGCAAAGACCCACCTGGTCCACAGCCCTCTGGGAGACTGGCTGTGCCCAGGTGATCAAATGTATCTTGCTTGCTGGCGAGGTACCTGCTGAGAGTGGGGGCCACTCTGATTTGATTGTCTGGCTGTAGCTGAAGAGGAATCTGACGCTCTCCAAAGATATCAGGGAGCCTGTTGGCTGAGATTCCTTCTCTAGAAATGAGATGGCATCACTTAAAGATGTATTTTGTGCTGTTTTGCTAATGTCTTTCACAGAAGAGTAGGAGAAATGTTTGGAATACTGTGTTTTGGAGTAGGCTCATTGCAAGCGAATGTCAGACCATGAGTAATGAATGCATTTGACAAAGAGCTTTTGATTTTACAATACATTTATAACACCTTGGAGCACTTTGTACATTCTTAACCCAATTAGCATAAGCTAAAACTGCCAGAGTATAAACAGCTATTAATCACATGCCAAGCTGTCCAAGATCATGTTTTGTTATCGCTGCAGAGGCAGCTAAGAGTAGAGTGGGAAAGAAGCATCTTTAAACATCTAAATGCACAGAGAATTGGTTACAGTAAAGCCAAAGAACACTAGATCAGAAACTGATACAAGAAAATGAGCCATCATACTGTCTTGCCTTATAGGCAGTGGGAAAGCTGTAGTAGAGTATGAGTGGAAATTGCTTATCCTGAAGCTATAATAATAGCCGTAAATGATTTATGTTGAGCAATGGCTGATAGCACTGTTTCATCTCATAGGCTGTGCCAGTTGTTTCTAGCATGTCACAGCAAAAGTAAGCATTTGCAAAACATGACTGCAGCATGCAAGCAAACAGACGTGCATCTATGCTTGCACTTACGTACTTGTATTGAGCAACTTCAGATTATACCTACCGTGAGTCATTCAGTCTCTAGGGTTCATGGCTAACATTCACGTACAGTTCGGCTGTCAGGGACAGGTGACCCTTCACCTCTATTGCAAGACAGCTTTTAAAGGTGTCTGGGACCATTTGGTCCTGTCCAGAAGGAATGGGACAAGGGATATGTGTCACAAATAGGCTGCAGTAGTATGTCCATTAGGGAGCTGCTTTCAAATTCCTGCTCAAGTTCCTTACAGCACAGTCTCTTTACGCTAGAAGAATTGTCTAACCTACAGCAGTCAAAACTGATACAGTTCCTAGTGATGTAGTAATGGGTATCCGTGTTCCTGCATGAGATATAAATAATAGAAAAGATCTTCAGAAACTTCAAAATTGCATTTGACCTAAAAATGAAAACAGTAAGAGGATTTGTGTCAAATCATTCCACTTCACCTGTGATGTGATGAAGAGATTGCAGTTCTCAAGATCTGTTCTGTCTCATTTCTGGTTAATAGAACTGGATACATGGTATTTTGACTGCAGGAGTAACAATGAAACTAAAACTAAAGAGCAGAAGCTAATGATTGATTAAATCTGGTTTATGTTAATAATGCCAGTTAGCACCTGTTAATAGAAAATAAAATTAAACTAGCTTGGTATTTTTTTTATAAGGTTGTAATTCAGCTAATAAAGGAAATAGTGTCTCAGTGATAGACTTTTGTGGGCATTTGATTTGGGCCACATGATATTTTTACTAACAACGCAGAACATAGAAAATAAACATGGCATATATTAGATGGATTGAAACCTGGCTACTTGACAGATATAAATAGAATTATACTTTGAAAAGAAATCATGAAGAGATTTGTTCTTACCATTATGATAGGAGAAAGTTTATAGCTTAATTTTCTAAGGAATCAAGATTTTCTTTTATGTTTTCCACATCTGTTTGTGCTTTGCCCTCTAATAACTTTTGCACCCATTGGACAAATTTCAAGAAAATTGACAGAAGCTTCTGATCTCCATAATTTCTGTGGAGATCAGCATAAGGATAAGGAAGCTCAGAAGATGCTTTATTTAGGAGAACTGCAGTAGTATGAACATATGTATTTGTGGACACACACACGTTACTAGAGCATCCACACGTCTGAGAGAGCTGATAGATGATGATGCTCCAAAAAAGCTTCTGCTATAGCTCAAGATTGACCACACAGTGCAGATCCATGGGTAGCTGGCCTGCACCAGTTCTGCTCCATAGGGACTAGTTGTCTGTGAGAAGCTGAAAAAGAAAAGTATGCCACTAATGCCTGCAGCTGGGTAGGCAGTAAGCAGCAATAAGAACGGCCTGCTGATCCAAATAGCTCAGTAAGTTTGGCATAGGTGAAAAGAACAAGCCCTAATACATGCGGATGGGATTGTCACGGAGGGAAGAATCTCAGCCACTCTTGTAGGAGCAGGGTTTAGCAGTGGTGTTGAGGAGACTGGTGATTTTGCCAAAGTGGTGGTAGCTTTTCCCTTGCTAGAAATGTAGAAATGTGCTTGTCCAGACTGCATGTTTCTTGCAAAAAACCCCGTTGATTCAAATGCAAGCTTGTACTTGGTCTCATAAAAAGGTGACTGGCATTATCATGGTTTCCAAGACATAGAAGGAATGAAACAGTCCAAGTTAAACACTGGACAAGGAGCAGAGCTGGAGTTAAACCCGAGATCACATATGTCCCAGGCAATGGCCTTCTGCTAGATTACTTTAGCTTCCATAGCTGTATGTTCCCATCTTTGAGCAGCAAACCAATCCATGTGAACATGAAAAAACACTTTCCTAATATGAAAGTACAAAAGAGCTTAGGGCAGTCAGGACTCCTGAGACATAATTATGCTCTGCTCTGTTGCTAACTCTTTCAGATTTTAATTATTTTGAAAACACAACTGTAGCAGCATGCACAGGGTAACAATGAAGTTGTGTTGTATACTTGGTATAAACTCTTTGGTTTGGAGTTTACGATTTATGTGTTCTGGAACTGGATTATTGCCTCATAAAACAATGCATCAGCCTTTTCTCATTTAGCAAGCCATCCATTTTTATTAGGGTGCTCTATAAAATGCCTGCAATAATATTATAAAGGTGCAGAAGGTTCGTTATTTCACAACAAGCAGCTAGCCAAGACCATTATTATTTTTACAACAGCCATGTTTGCTATTGAATTATAGTTTTGATTATAACCTTTTTTACTTCCTCCCTCTTTCTCTTTACCAAAAGCAGAGATGTGCAGTTGTTCCTTTTCAGATTGCTTTTCCACTACCCCACAAACACGTCATTTTCATTGAAATGGATGGATTATAATGGGGACAGATCGGTGATAATGCATGACTGGAATACAGCCATCCCCAGGAGAGCTTACAATAATATCCAGTCTTCCTAAGCTTTAAAATCTGCAGTTTGGACAGCCTGTAGCTCTAATATGGAACCCAGTTCTGAATTTTCCCTGCACTTACAATTCTTTGGTACTCAGTTATTGTTTGGGTTCTGTGCTCCCCGTCCTGTTGCCATGACAACAGCCTTGCATAAAGTTCATCTCTCAGACAATACAGTCACTGCTTTAGAGAGGGGCTCCAGGCTCATAAAAGTTGAAGTTGTTGCTCAAAGAGATCACTGAAGATTAATGACTTTGATCTGAGCACCACAGAGCAAGTTTCTGTAAATCATGGTAATTAAATAAAAAATATGCAGGCAATGTGTTTCCTGAGTCAGGAGTGTTGATACCTGCTGGGAGTGGTGGAGTTGCTGTAAATCTGCAGTAAAAACCTCTGTGGGTATTATTCCTGCATACAGTTTCTTTATGCTAGATAGCTACATTGGGGCAGTTTTCCTTTGCCTGTTCTCTGGTTGTAAATTGAACACATTGACCTGGGCTTGCCACTGGGGCTGGAGCAGGTTGGCTTGTCCTGGGCTGGTGCTGTGTGCCATGCTCATTCAGCATGAGACTGGTGCTCTGTTTCCTGACACAGGCCTGTCCTAATTTCGTGGGCTTGTTACCGGTTGTAAGGAAGATGACTACAGAGCTGCAAATTGCTTGTGCTGAATCATAAACCAGGTCTTGTTTCATGAGCCCATTAAGCACATGCCCCTAATGTTAAGCATATGCTGTGCTGTGCTCAATAGGAATAGAGTTAGCACTGGCTTGAGGTTAAGTGTATGTTTTGAAGTCCTGCGCTGGTTAAGAGTTGTGAACCTCAATGGGACAATGAATTAAGTATGTTGATTATATTTGCAAAAGTGTTTGCTATTTTCATATTCAGCAATAACTACTTTAATATTACATTAGCCATAACCAACTGTCAAGCAGCAGGATTTAAAATTATCTTAACAGGAGTCAAAGAAAGGCATTTTGTCTTCCCCAAAGACAATAGTAAACAGTTGGTTTAGAGTTTGCTTGCCTCTGAAGGTGAGCGGTACCCCTTGGGATAGGCTCCAAAATCACATCTGTTCAAGAGCAGTGTATTACAGCCTTATGTTACTAAAATCAGAAGAAACACGTGTACTAGGAAAAGTCTAGCTTAGGAAAAAATCTTGTGTATTCTAAAGGGATAAAAATATTAACTCAAACCAGATGCAAAAAGGCTAGGGCCATCTTTGTTCACTACAACACATCTTTCAAAATCTGTTTCATATCGGGGCTGTCTGCCACGTAAAATCTCTGTCCCCATTGAGAAACCTGCAAGCATGAGGAATTCATGAAAATCTCAGGAAGTGTCCACACTGCCAAAGAAAGAAGAAATACATGCAGTTTGAAAGGCAACAATGATTAATTTTGAGATCTAAACCTGGTTTTAAATTAGCTGTTTGTATGTTGACTTCCTCAAATCAGAAGCTTAGCCATCTGTTTCAGCTAATTAGTTAGCCTTTGGCTGTAGTTTAGTCATTGTAGGAACAAAAGGTAGGGTAATCAGTAGTTCTAAAAGGTTCATAGGGACTATACCCATGATATGAATTCAGCACCAAGCCTCTGTGCTTAAAAAAAGGGCGATTTTACATTGCTGCACAAGGTAACATCCCTGCTGGGACCAGCATGGGAGTAAAGCTGGGGGGGATATGCAGCTGTAGTGAAATGTATTTTATTGCTCCTTGAAGATTCTTTGGTTTTTTTTCCATATCCAGGACATGATCCTCTTTGAGAACAGCTAAGTTCTCCCTTAGTGCAGTGGGAATAGCAATGATAATAATAAATAGATTTGGACCTGTGAATTTGCTAACCTGGTATTCATGACCAAACCAATCTGGCCTTCTCCCGCTCCTGGTGGGCTGCGAGCCTGGGGTAAATTGTAGCAACACACTAAGAAGTGCTCAGGCAGCTGGGACAGCCTTTCCCGTCGGGGTTATTCCGTGTCAATTGCTGCAAATTAGAGACATATAAAATGTGTCATGTGTGGGTGCCTGTGCACAGAAATTTAGCTTCCTCAGTATTTACAGAATATAAACCAGTCATCCTTGTTTAAGGCCAGGATGAACATTTCTGTCACATTAGGAGGGCAACCTTATTTCATTCTGCAGCTGCTCTTTAAACACTATGAGATCTCTTTTTAATCTTAGGCAAAGTTCAAGACGAGATGTTTGAAACATCTGCTAACTATTATGGGCCATGCCTGCTAGTAGAGGTAATAAATTATAGCCAGTAAGAGAATCAAATGTCTTAACAGTATTTTTATTCATTGCTTCAAAGTTTGTCTTCCTTCAATGTTATCTGTTCTCTTTTTTAGCATGCTAGTCAACATGCCCGTAAAGAAGATTGTGCTGTGGGTGAGGTGGGTGGTTTCGCAGTGGAATGAGCGTGACACCCTCTATTTTAAGTTAGGGGAAAAACAACAAACAACTTGGCTTCTCTTTTCCAGAGCAGAGAGAAATCAAAATCAATCACAAAAACGCACCCTCTGTGCTATGTGCCAAAAACAAGATGGGTGGTTCTAGCAGAATATGGGAGAGAGGGCATTTCAGTTTCCTCCAAAGGGGAGATAACAGATCAGCTTTCTCGTTTGTCATGGAAACCTTTTGTCAACCCAGTAACAATGACGTCAAGGTGGCAGTGGCACCGAGAGAGGGTTAGTTAATGTAGCACACACCTGCTGAACTGCCAGAGGGCAAGGTATGTTGTCTTTTACATTTTCCATCCCTGATTCTAAACAACTTTGGGTAAAGGTTTAGAAAGTGTTATTCAAGTCCCAGGGCAGCTTTTCTGAGCAGTAGCAGATCCACACTGTGAGCAGGTGCTGCTGGAGCTTTCACTCATAAACAAATCCAGCTAAGAAGCATTTGCTTAGGCAACGACATTCTACAAACCCTCCTATTTTAGGTATCCTTTCAGAGGATGGTGGGAGCAGAATTGTACTTCAAAAGAACAGCAGCAAATCCCTTCACTGTTTGCTTTGCTTGAGGGTAAAGGTGTTGCTAGTGTTTACCAAAGGAGCTTTTTACAAAGAATTCTATAAAAAGGGAAAACCGAACCCATAATTATTATACCACATCTGTAGCTGTCGATGTATAGCAACAAGCTGTACCCCGCTTTCAATGACTGTTTTCCTGCCAGTTTTTTACAGTATTTTCTTCATGCTTAGTCTTGTTGACTAGCTGCATTTTCTTTTTGTAAAGTCAGATTAGATCACTTTTTGCTTCACTTAATGTTGCTTTTTTGACTACTTTCCCATTTTTAGAAATTAAATTAAAAAAAAGGTGCTTTAACAATTATTTTATAAAGAAGCTTACTTCTTTTCACAACAAAAATGTGTTAGGGAAAGCAGTCCATTTTTGCTGGTCTGTTCATGTTTACTAGCAAAATCATAGATGCTGTGTTTGCAGAAGACTTTGGTTAAAGAATTGCACTATGTCAATAGTTGGTGCAGTTTTCGTTATCATGGCTAAAACATGAATTTACAATGAGTTACCTTTCTTGTCTATGGTAGCACATGATCATTCTAATAAATGAAAGTGTGCCTTTATTATTACTAAACAAAATGCATGAAACTGAGTATTTCCTATCGTGTAGTTTGTAAGTGGAGAAGAAAAGTCTATGACTCAAATTTTAATGGGTTGCAAAGTAGAATTAAGGCTGAGAAAAAAGAGTGGCATAAAATCATATGGGGTGATCAGAAGGAACATTGAGTCAGCCGGTGTGAATGACATTAACAACACAAATAGAAACCAAATGTAAGTACTGAAGCCAGTGCATTGCAGAAATCTAAGAGAGAACCATCTAGGATTGTAATTTTCCAAATAACCAAATAAAGAATTATTGTTCAGTTGATGACCCATGGCATCCTAATAGAGATAGATGATATCAAATGTCTGCCAAGTTAAAGGAGGTAAAAAAAAAACAACAAAACCACCAAGTGGGTAATAAACATGTTGTTTTATGTAGAGGATTAAATTGTCCATATAAAAGAAATAAGGTTTAGCTACGTTAGTACTATTGCCATTGTGGTGAGCACGTGTAAATACTCTAGAACTATCTACAAAGAACTGTAATTCTATTTGGCTTCAGTTTGGAAAATATATACTTCTCTACATATATTTTTTTAAGTCCCTGGTGGTAATTTCAGTGTGACAGAAAGATGGTTTGTGTTAGCTAAAGTCTCCATAGTATCATTTACTTTTATTTTGGGACTTTGTGGCTGGAAGACAAGAAAAAGGCTTTATGACATTTAAAATAAGACTTGGAGTTCTTACTGCCACTGACAGGGAAACTGAAGAAATGAAAGGTCTAGTTTTGAAGGGTCTCCTTTTGCCTTTATCATCAATATCCACGAGACATGACTGTGGTCGCTGTAATGAAGTTACCATATGCTTGGTGTAACAAAGAGAATAAATGGAGACTGGAGAATGGAACCAAGCCTTTTATTTCTCAGTGATCCACATCCCTTTCTCCAGACCTAAACCAGCATCCCACCCCATACAGCTACTGCAGGATCATGTGATCAGATGGTCTCACCACATTCTGAAGTACTTCTCCATTTTTATGGACTGCTTCTTGTTTTGTCCTGATTGCAAGTACTCAGATCAGTCCTGACTCTATAAAGAACATAATTTACAATTTAAGTTGTGTTTATTTTTACTGAGCTTGTTCCACATGTGGGTGCTCTCCTGAATTAGACCTACAGTTTGTGCTTTTTGCATCAAACTCTGTAAATTCAAGGGTGGACCTGAAAGAGACATTTGTTACGGTTCTGAAATGTCCACTTACCCCTCTGCTTTTCTTTGAAGCTTTCTGTGCTTTCAAATGGTCTGTTCAAATTGTACAATTTAGGGATTTTGTTTGTTTGGTTTTTTTGGTTTTTTTGTAGGGGAGAAAAACTTTGGCAGAATTTTTTGTTTTCTCAGTTGTCAGGAGATAACTTTAAAGCCCATCTCTAGCCGGAAAGTGGATGGGAAGGCTGTACTGCCCCAGCTGACAGAGCACGCCTTACCTTTTAGGACCAGCAAACTCCATGAGTTCTGGAAAAGTGTTCAGGATTTGGCCATTTTTATTGATGTTTACCCCCTCCAACATTAGGCTTTGAAAGCAGGTTACCTGCAACCCCAGGGAAGGGGCCTGTCTCAGAGGATTACCATGCCTGCTACTCCCCATCCCCAACAGCCCCACTTCTCAGGGCATGGGAACCAAAACTTGTCCCCTGCTGCCCCTGCCCTCCATGGGGAGCAGCCCGGCTTCCCCAGCAGGAGCAGGGCCATGGGGCAGGCTGTCCCTGGGAAACCAGGAGCTTCTCAGCTCTGGAAGGGAGGCGATAGCTTGCTGCTGCAGCTGGGCAGTGGTATGGCAGTGGCCCAAAACCTCTGTCTGTCTGCCAAAAACGAGCCCGACTCTGAATACTGTTTCCCCTGAGTTCCTCTCTTTTCTGCAGGGACTTTTCAGACTCACTTTTCAGATTCTCTTTGCTTTTTTCCCATGCCTCAATGGTGCATCTTCCTGACAAAAACACCTTTGATGTAAGAGAGAAGCAAATTCATTTATCTGCACCTTGGATCAATCCAGACATTAGTTATGGTACGATATGTAGCAGTATGATAAAGAGTCCCTTTTTTCCTGGAGGGACAGAAAGGGGAATCAGGAAGGAGAGAAGGAAACAGTGCAGTCTGTGGTAAGTTATGTACGTGTTCTTAATAGGGTCACTACTAGATAAAGCCTTGTGTGCAAACCCTTAGAAGGAAAGAAAGATGTTTTCCATTGTATTTTCATCATTTTCTTCAAGAAATTTATCATTGAAAGACCCACCAGCTCATAATTGTAGTGTAACGTGTGGTGATGCAACAGTAAAATCATTTTTCATACAGTAAAGGCTAAATTCATTCTCTTTCAGATTAAGCACATTTCCCCTCCACTTAGGACTCATTCAGGCAACCAGAGCATTTCAGCAGTTTTTTCTTTAGTTTGGATAGGGGTTAATGAGGTTCGGACAGACAGAAGAAAATTGGTGTAGAAGAAATTGCTTACTTAATATTTATCATTATTGTTCTTTTCCAAAGTATATACACATTTTATGAAAGGAAATGAATGCTTATGCCAAAAATCTTACAGCATGGATGAAGAAACAATGAATTAGTGAAGTGGAATTTATTAATGGAACATAATTCTGTGACTGGAAAAGGAGTTTCTTGGCCATTCAGGTTATGTAGGTGCAGTCAATTTAATATTAATACTGTACAGAGATGTGTATGGAGGACACGCTGTGGAAGTCCCTGGCAAGTGCCTTGTGAGTTTAAGAAAGGTCTAGCAAAGGTTAATTGTTTCTTTCCTCATTCTAGGGTTATCCAGTATGCAGTTTGGGAAACTTATCTTAATGTGAATCAAGGCTTTGCATGGGAATTGCTCAGTTCCAACTGCTGATCAGCACCAAGGGGCTGTTTATTGACCTGGATAGTTACCACTGCTGGTATTCACCATCTTCCTTTGTCACCATCTTCCTTTGATGAGATCATCACAGGCCCTCATTTTCTCATCTGTTTTCTGTCTCTGCAGCCCCAGTTCTGACACAGCCCTGTGCTTTTCCCACATCTCCACTCTGTGCATGGGCTCCAGTTGACCTTCTCAGTTGACCTTCTCATCCTAGCTATAGCCATGAAACCCTTTGCATTTCCAACTGAAACAAAGCAGCTCAAATCTACTGTCAACCTCTATGTATTTACTGTCTTTCTTCACTAGGATTTCTTAAACAGCTTATCTTTATTTCACAATTAGTAGCAAAAAACCAAATGTAGTTCCCCTGAGCACATTATCTTTGTCTGTCAATTAAAGATGAGATAGAGATTTAGCCTAGGATTTGCAAAAGAAACCCAAAGGAAGTAAATGCTCAAGTCACACTGAACTTGACAGACTTCAGGCTCTGTCCCTCCTCTGTGCCTCGATGAAATCCCCAGCAGCAGCTCTCCAATTGAGCTGCCTTGAACAAGTCCTCCACATAGCTTTAGAGACTCATTGAACATGGTAATGTCAAACTCTAGGTGTACTTGGATCTCATGCTGAAAATTTTACACTTGGCTGCCAAAATTTGTTGTTTTTCCTGGACACTGTTGCATTTCATCTTGTTGAGGATGTTTTAAGCTCAGATCATATCACCTTCCTCTGCATGTGTTGTGTGCAAAAGAGAAATGTGGGTCTGGGGAGCAAACAAACACAGGCACGAGTGTTGAGGGTAAACACAGACATCTGTCTTTGAAAATTGAGGCTTCTGTATTGATTGAACTGAGTCTACCAAGAACAGATATGAACATACTCATCCAGGAACCATTTAAATGTAACAGTGATTGCACAGACTGGAGTATTTTATCTGAAGTGTCTTCACTGGAAGAAATTAAGCAGGAGCTGGGAATGTGCTTATCAATAGACCTTATTATTCTGCTCATCCTTTGATAAATGAACATAGCAAGTTCTTTCAGGGTCCTCTCAATCTTCTGCTTGTTTCCACTGGACTTCATTGATCCATATTTAGCCCTCCCTGATAATGTGACATGACAGCAAATGTAAATGGCCAAGTCAATGAAGATTTCCTTTCAGTTGAAACAAACCAAGTCAGATTGACTATCAAACTCTTTGGATTTATATTCTTGTTTGAAATAGAATTTATTACCTTGTTAGAAACTAAAACAAAACACACACACAAAAAAAGTATGCAACCAATTTTTGTTAGTTAAAGAAGCAAATTTTATGGGAAGAGTGTCCTCTGGGCATGCCCCAGTCAACTCTACCAAACAGAGAGGCCAAGAATGATAAAATTCAAAACCCGCAGCTGCTGGTTCCTTTGGAAGTCACATTACAGTAGTACAAGCAGCACTTTCATTTTAGAAAGGGAAGCATACAACTGCAGCCAAAGGCCTTTCAACCCTATTTTAGGTAAGCTGATCTGCATAAAGGCCATTGTAATCTCTTGTGCTGCTCAGGTTTTAGATGAGATTTTTGTTTCATAATGCTGTTTCTGTGTCCACTGAAAACATCTGCTTAAACGTACCAGGCTCGATCATGCATCCTATTACATCACTTGGCAAATGAGGTCACCTCAAGTAAATAGCAGTATTATGGAGAGGAGAATGAAAGCTTTGGGATTTAACAGTTAGGACTCGAGCTGCAACCCGTTGTGATGGCCAAAGATTATGCAGCAATGCTGAAAAGGCTCAGTGGGTGCAGTGGATGAGGCAAAAAATAGGGAGGACTCAAACACAAGTAATCTTCTCCCTCAAGATCCTTTTTCCACCGTGCCAAACACTGACTGAGGGTATGAGCATGCAACAGTTTTGCAAACTCTCCTGCTCAAAGCGGACATTGCTTTGAGCAGAGTCCACCCATGCAGCCTATTTGCAGCAGCAGTGGCCTGGTTTTATATGGTGATTAATAGGAACACTGAGCTGGAGTATATCATTAACATGAGACTTTAATATAACAACCAGTAAACTACAAGCATTAAAGAAAAGAGCTTGGGAGAGAGGAAGAAGGGTCTGTGGGATTGCCTGGCTGCCTCCAATTGCTATCAGACTAACCTCACCCACCGACCACCTCACCCAAAAAGCATCCAGAGCTTGCATTGCATCCCCAGCCTCTTAAAGTGTGATTTAAATTTACCAGAAGCATCATTACTATCACCTGAAGAAAATTCATGGGCTGCACTGGCTGCGGTAGAAATAGGCACTAGACTGCCAGGCTGAGCTGAGCCCGGCCACGTACCCAGTGCGTTGCTGGGGCAGGGCAATGCCCTCAGCCATCACGCACACATTCTTTCAGGCTGAAGCCTGCCTGGCACCCAGCGCTGTCAAACAGTCATGTTGGTAACAAGCCCTGGTTTTTCTAGTACGTACTAAATCCCTCTGAAAAGTCAGTGTGACACCTGAAAGGGGAAAAGGGGAAGAAAAATGTCCCAGCAGAAGAAGGTCTTCCTTCAGCAGCCTGGGGGCTCACTGTCATCACTGTCATCATTCCTCCCAATGCATTTTCTGTCATTTCAGATCTGCATTTCCCTTTATGTTCTATCAGACCAACCTACTACTGAAAATCATTAGAATAACTTATCCAAATCTGCCTTTGAGTTAATTTTGGGCCTAAGGCCCTGATTTATAGTAATGGGACCTAGAGACCAACAATAAAAAAAGAAAAATAGTTGCTATTAAATCTGTAAAAAGGAAACAACTTGGAAAAGGAGAGGGATGCCAAGCTAGCCTCTCCAGCAGTGGCAGAGGGGACTCAGACTTACAGGGCCATGTGGCTTAGATATAGTTTGAATAATCTCCTCCAATTAAAAATAAAGCCATTTTTATATAAAACATCTGTTCTGTGAATTCAACAATTTGGGCAAAAATACCCATCGGGGATATTTCAAATCCTTCATCATGTTTTTGGTTTCTCCGTTCAGATCCTCACCCATTTTGAGGAGTTAATATCCCTGAAGGAGGAGTGTCGTGGTTTCCCATGATGCTTCCAAGCATCAGTACAGGCTTTTACATTTCTGCACACTGGGATCCCCATCCATGCTGCCTTCAGATATTCAGCCTTCATTGCTAAGGCTTGTGTGCTTTAGGAGAGCCCAGAGCACCTGAGGGCGGTCAGTGAAGATCAGCAGAGGGTCTGCAGTGTATGGGAGTCACTGGAGCTGGCCTCAGATACAGGAAGGCAGATCCCCCCACCAGCTCTGTGCGCTGCTCATGGCAGCAGCTGTCTGCTGAGAGGGGTATCTGACAAATGTAATCAGGCTTAAAACACAGTGGTACTTAGCCACTAAATTTTTATCCCTGCATGCTAGCTGAGGTAAAGAAGAGAGGACAAGATTATCCCAAAATTCAGCTTTGAAAGAATCTACAATTGCTTGTCTTGGAAATGTTTGATAGGGGTGGGGAGACCTGTTGCATGTATTGTTTGAAATTACATCACTTTTCATAACTCCATTAAAAGTGTAACTGGGCAGACAGCAACATACCTGTCTAAAAAAAAAATCTAGATTATTAAGGAAATATAATCTGGGGATATATGTATCAAGCAAATTTGATCCAGTGTACAGACTGAGATTTGCTTTGTTCTAAAGCATCTCCAGGGTGATCTTATTGTGCTTTTCCTCTGAATATAATTTGTTTCCTTCCCAAGAGGACATCGGTCTGAGGTCTCTCCACTGGTTGCTGTGTGGCATTGTTCCTAGTTCTTCAGGTAGCTTTTTTTTATTTCAGTGTAATTGAAAAACAGAGTTGGTTGATCAGAGACCTGTGTGGGTCCTAATCATTCCCAGATGTCAACATGGGGAAAGCTGTAGGTTCTTGCTGATAAGCAAATAATGGGTGTCATACTCAGCTGGGAACACTGTCTGACAGGGGAACAGGGCTGCTGGAAGATGATTTTATTACTCTATTCTCAAAATTCTAGTCAGGGCAGAATACCCCGGTTAGATAAAGACAGGTGTGCATGGTTACCACCCTTTGCCCTTGAGAAGTGTGCTTGTCCTTTATCTTTCTAAAGCTTCTGTTGGATTTGAATTCTGCTTCTCCAGTGGTACCAGGTATGCAGACAACTGGGTTTCTATTTTAAACTCATCAGCTATGTAGACATTTTACTGTGCACACCTTGCTTGTCCTTTTTGTACCTAGAAATGCTTCACAAAGTTTCTGTCCAGAATGCATGATCAGATTTTGTGTACTTGCTAGCAATGTCTTGGGAGCTGATGTCTGGTGTATCATCTGTTGATTGAAACTCTTGACCTCCTGGGTCAAGATTGTCTGCTTTGCTTAGACTGTACTGGACGTGTTAAAGAAAGCAACTAGTCAGTGCCCCCTGATTTGTCTATCCTTGTGCTTTTGTTAACCCTGGGTGAATTTAAAACATCTTGTGGCTGTGAAATATGGCAGGCGGGGGATACCTTGGAGGGTTCCAGCCAATTGCCATCTGTCTTTCTCACCTTCTGCAACACTGGTAGCACAGGGGTTTGGAGACAGTTGTGCTGGCTTTGTGTCACTGAGAAAACACAGATTATATCTGCTCCATTTTGAGCTTCTCCAGGGAAGGGAAAGGAATGGAATTTGGGTACCAGCTCTCTGAGACAAATGTCATGAGAAAACCTTCATACTTGTAGGATCAAACACAGACTGATGCTCTGTTGATCGAAACAAAGTGAGTCTGGTCATGTATCTCCAGAGGGATTTTTTATAGTTGGATGTGCTGTTTAATTTGGGTCAACTTTAGCCTTACTTTCTGGAAAAAAGGCTCCAGAAATAATTCAGACAGTTCCATTCAAGCTGTTCTGCAGATGTCAGCATATGCTGGCGTCCAAAATCCAGCACAATCAGGATATGGTTGTCTAGCAGAGACACCAGCAAGAGATATTGGACAGGAAAGGTATGTGCTATTTGAGACCATAACACCAGATTTCCTTTCCATTAACATATTTATAAGTCCCACATGCCATGTCTGTCTCTTCTTCCTGCTGTGGAATAACTTACTGTGTCTTGATTTATAGAATGTTTCACATCCAGATGCCTCTGTTGTTATCTCCTCACTGAGAAAAGCAAAGCTGGTATATTTTGCCTACTGAGCTGTCACCATGATCTCAACCATGTGTTTGAATAATTGCTTAAATATAGAGAGACCTTCTGGTGAAGCTCAGGCAGTGCATCTCTTTGTTTGGTCAGACAAAACAGGAGTATGAAGGACCAGCTCCACCTTAATGGAGGGTGGGTAGAAGGGCCTGGGAACCAAGAAAGACTCAAGAGATGAGCCATGTATTCTCCACTGAATTTCCAATTCTGAACTCAGTCTGGAGCAATTCTGCTGACCGTAATTGGCCCTGAAATACAGTCTGTCCCCACAGAAACACCTCTGTGCTGATGCCATGAAGCATTCACCAGAATTGCCAAAGTTCTCAGCTTAGCATCCTTTAGAGCTGTAGAGGCTTTAGAAGGACGAAAGTGGGTGACCCAATGTTCACACTCCAGACAAGGCTGTTACAAAGTAAGAAAATGAATGCAGTTCTCTAGCACTGGAATTCCTCAATCACTTCTTCTGAATTTGATCCGTTTCTCTAACCTCTCAGTAAAAAGAAAATCTCTACAAAATTACAGGAATTCCCACAAAGAACTCTGTGGGGGATCAGGTTTCTTATGCCTGTCCCCCAGCTAGAGTGACAGCTCCTGGATCTATTTCAGTGCAGACAAAATCACCATCTAAGCACTCTTACTCACTTTTTTTAATCTCTTGATAAGAATGCAAATGCCATTCTTGCTCCCACTGCCTCTCCCACCCTCTTGAAATAGGCTGTTTATGGTGACTAAATGCTTCAATCCAAAACTGGCTGTCATCCAAAACCACATGGGCAGAAAGCCTAAGAGCAACAGAAAACTAGCAATTTATATTAGGACACAGTGCCGCACCACACAGAATGCTTTGTTTAAACTAGCAGAGCTCTGTGGTCTATTGAATGCTTGTAAATAACCAGCTAGTGTGGATTTCAGCAACGATGCTGGCATATTTCAAAATACTTAAATACTCTGAGCAGCTCTTCTGACCCCGATAGATTCATTCTCCCTTGCTGATTCTTTGATGGAAAATCAGATGTTGGCTTGAGATTTGTACTGCAGAGTAAACAACTCATCTACCTGAAATATATTGGGTTTTACCTACATCTGCAGATGCTGTGCACTGCTGATTCTGCTTCTGAAAATTATTTTGTGATAGAAGTATTTACTGAAGGGGATATTGAAGTATTTTAGGAGCAGAACAAGGAAAAGGAGATAAATATGAACAAATAATACAGCAATTTTAATAACAGACTGCACTGTATACTTTAGTATAGTGAATTGGGCTGGGCCAATGAGCCAGCTGTGGTTCTTTACATTGGAATCTCTTTTTAAATAGCTTAATATTGCACGAGAGGATACTCGTGTGTTAGGCACTGACAGACCATCTGTGGTAGTTGCGAGCCCTTAGGCCAGATGAGTGACAGTCCACAGGCTTTGGCAAAGGTATGCCAGCTTGAGTTCACTGTGTTTCAGGTACTGTGGACCTCAAAAGAAGTTGATGTAAAGGTGAGAGATAGGTGGATATGTGTAATGCACTGACATTTCTTCTCCTGTTCTCTTTTACTACTTTGTTGTGGGAAAGGTCTTACCAAACTATAGGCATATGTGGAAATGGGGACCCCCAGGTACAACTGATCTGTGCACTTCATTTGGCAGTGAGTGGCAGTGACTGGCAAGGAGGTTACCTGAGATGTAATCATTCCTCAGCATTCAGCCCAGGGAATCAAAAACAACACAGCCAAGACACCACTCAGGTACATGCAGCTTCTGCCCCAGGGCTATCTGGGAGACAACAGCTGCATCAAAACCCTGGCAGTGGTCTATCTCACAGAGTCTTCCATGAGCATCAGATGTAGTTCCCTGACAAAACAGGTAGCCAGACTGTCTCTGTTATGTGCTCTCATATTTTACAGACCACAGTGTGGTTTCTAACAAACTTGGGACCTTAATTACACAAGGACAAAAACCTTAATTATGTAACCATGTCACAGGAGGGAGGACCAAGCACACCACTATTTTGTATCCTTGTAGAAACAAACAATTGAAATGCTGCTACATTTGCTGGGGCAGGTGGTATTTATTCACACTGATAAAACCACCACAGTACCACTAATACCAGTTCTCTGCCTCTCAGAGCTTGGGTACATTTTTTGTACCAGCGTGAGATGCATTGTGGTTTGCAGGATAAAATATTTAGTTACGTGCTTAAGAAGTGCCTGAGGAAGCCTTCTTGAGATACCCCCCTCCCAAATCCCTCCTCACCCTGTAACAGAGCTGTTTATTCCCACTTTTCTTTCAGCTGGGATGGATTTAGTACTAGTTAACATCTATTTTAGAAGGAAGGAAGGACAGCCTGTGACCTGATAGGTCTTTTCCATCTGCAGTATAATGATAAATGTGCCCCTGGTGTTCAGCCTTGCTTCTTCTGGCTGCTGCTTTGTGGCTGGAAACTAAAGAGATTCAGCAGTGTCCATGCACATATACTGGGATTTAGTAAAGACCATCTCATGGGTATCCTCCATTGGCCAGTACCTGCAGGTTCCTGGAGCTGAGTTGGCTCCCCACTTGGAGCGGTCTGGATGCCTCTGCAGCAGAATGTGTCCATGCCTGGAATCATTTTGGTGGCTTGCACTTTGCCCTCCCATACCTGATGGGCACTTGGTTGGGTGTTCCCAAAAGCAAAAAGGCTCAAGTAAGGCATGACAAATCTCCTTCACCAGAGTCAGTGACTGATACAGACTGCTCGGTTCAATACTCAGAGGTTAGTGAGGTATGTCCTGTGATAAAGAGAAGAGTCTCCAATGACTGTGGGGATGGTGACGTAGGGCAAAACTCTACTCTAGTTCAGGTTTGATCTGTTTTAAAACATCCTGATGAAAACACACACTGAATGCACAGCGATACTTTCTAGCCCAGGAACAAGTGGACGCAGAGTATGGAAGATGGTTTGCTGGTGGCAGACACTGTGGAGACAAGCTGGGGCTCCTGCTAGTTTCTCTCAGGACATACAGCGCATTCACTCTGAGCTGCTTGGACCCTTTCTGCTTCCTCATTACATTTTCCTATCTGCTTCCACCATTTCCTTTTCTTCCTGATTTTAAGGCTATTACTTGCTGTGTAATTCATTAGATTTGTTTCTCTGTCAGATCTTTCAGTTATGCCTCATGTTCTGCAAAGGCATGTTGCATTGTCTTTTTTATTTTAATGTTGCTCACCCATCTTGTTGTACCATACACAGATTAGACTGCTGTCTGGGTTTTAAATATATCCAGTCAGTGGCTTTAATGTTTAGGTTTTTTATCACAGGAATAATAAAGGTGAATGTTACATGTTAAAATAAAGCCATTTACCTGTGAAGTTCAACCTTATGGGCATTCTCTATTTTCTTTCTCTTTCCAAAGAGAAATGCAATACATGTGAGAAACCAGCAGCCAATCTGTACTCCAATTTGCATGCTCCAAGGTAGAGAGAAGCATGATGTATTTCTCTGAGATTGGAAACTACTCTCTAAAACCAAATTAATTAACTAATAGCTTGAGGGATCACTTCATAGGTGAAAGGATTTCTGTCATCGGGAATCAGATGTATTTGCATTACTCCTCAGTGGCTTACAAATTCTATACGTATTAGTATAATATCAGCTTTCTAGAGAGATTACTTTGCTATGGGTTAATTTGGTAAGTGTTCTTTGTGGTGTGGTCTTATGTAAAACACAGAACAGGCAAATGTTTTGAAGTCCATAGGCAAAAGGAAGAAGCTCCTTCCCTGTTCTTTGTGACTGGTACCTAAGAATGATTTTGTGGGCCCCTATCTGAGCTAACTGCTTGCACCTACCACCTGCACCTGTTAATTCCTCCTGCAAAAGAGGGGTCCTTCCCTGAAAATGTATTACTTTAGCACTGGCTTCAACCAGAGTTGGAGTATGGCGAAGCCCTGGTCCATATTTCCCTCCAGAGCATGTTGGAGGAGCAGGTGATATGAATTCATACAGCTTCAAGGGAGCTGAGGGTGGTTATCTCCCTCCCTCACACATCAAAGGTAGGCTTCTAAAGCCCAGGGCGTTAGTATCACCTGCACTGAGGAAGAGCTTGATTACCCTGGGTGCAGAGCAGCTCCTAGAGGGGATGATTACTGCTAGTTCTCATTATATTAAAATGACTATTTTTAATGAAGCAGAGGAAACAAGAGCTCACAGCTAGAAGATACCTGAGGGCCATGGAGCACACCTGCCTCCTCCAGGTGTTGCCCTAGTTGAAGCATCTATCGTATCACAGATGTTTAGTTATTTGAGAGGGCTTGACTAAGGCCTGTGACAGTCTGATTTTAGGTTAGCTGCCCCTCAGCCCCCAGGGAGTAGGAGCTGCTTAGGGCAACAGTTCCCAGGCTCCCTGGCAAGTGCCTTGTTAGTCCTAAACTTGTCTCAAGTATTGCCACCAGGCTTTTTTCTCTAGAATATTTCAGGGCTGTGTCACCTTGATTGCTTAAGCAGTAAGAATTACTTCTTTACAAAAAATCAACACAAGCCATCTGAAGAATTATTTTTTTATATTCTGGAACAGCCTTGCCCATATCATTGGAAGCTATAGGTCTTGGGGTGCCGTCTGAACCAGCTCCTTCATGCCCAGACTGTGCACATCACACTCAGATAAGCTCTTTGAAGACAAGCGAGAGTTAATTCTCTGTAGCAGATGATCTTGCTGTGTGATGGCAAACACGGACACCTAGTGGTACTCGAGGGCAGGGCACGTGAAGGCTTTAAACTTGTCTCTGGAAAGAGTAGCTACAGCAGACTGTTTGTTCACATGTTTTCCCCTAAAAGAAGGAGAGATCTGAATATTTTCAGGGAAAGTATCATAGATAGCATATTGTAGGGAAGATAAAATTTACTTGACAAGGAGTAGTAAAAAAATTCTAGGAAAATCATTGCATTTGATAAGATTTGTCAATGTACCAAGAAGTAGTAAGTTGTTTTTTTGTTCATTAAGTATCTCATACCATAACAGATCATGTTGGCTCAGAAAGATTTTCTACTCCTAAATTAGTCCATAGCAAAGAAATCTCAGTAAATATTACAGCAATATCTTATTCTTACCATACCTGTGAATATTTGTACTCCAATTATGGGGAGGTTCTGTCAGCATGATGAATGGTGGGTTTGCTGAGAAACTGCATAGATAGGTGCTAAACTGACCTCTTGTGCACTTTCATCAACCTATGGGGCTCTTTCTGCCAGGATTAATGTGATCACTCTATCTGAATGGCCTCAAACAGCTGCCATGGTTTGCTTTGTTTGTTTTTTTTTTCTATTTGTTTACAAATAATCTTTCAGAGAAATATTTCCTTCTTCTTCCCCAAATCTAGCATTTCGTCTACGGCAGAGACACAGGACAGGTGAGAACCAGTCCTTGTCCAATGAACCCTTTCTGTAACTGTAAATATCACCTCCGTGAATGGGATTACTTTTACACCTGCATTAGCCAGACAAACCATGATGCCACTGAGTGGGGAAGCAGGCTGTTCCCATGGGACTGTGCATTCAGGGCTGCTTGGGCTATGATAATGGGTTTTGACATTGTACCAGTTGAAGAGTGAAGTCTGTAAAGATGAGCATGCTCTCCCCAGCGACTCCCCGATTGAAGATGATAAGCAGATCTCAGCTGTCATTTTTTCCACAGAGATACTCAATATCTTACAAGATTTCTCTCAACTCAGTTGGATTTAGAAGTTGTTCTTTAAAACCTTTTTATAATAGGCTTGGGTTTACCTTCATAGCCTAACAAATAGGGAGGTTTATGGTATTACACTGTTTTGAATGAGTTTGTTTACTTGTCTTAATAACTTTTGGATCAGTGAACCAATTTCTATCAAATTTGACACCGAACCTCAAAGATTTCTACATAATTCAGAGAAGGCGGCAGTACATAGAGAAGAAAGACCCAAAAGAGGCCCCCTAATGACAGTCAGTCAGCAAGAAATCCACACTACAGAGGAGCATTAGGAGAAAGTCCTCACACCAGAAAAACTTAGATTTATGCTCACACCTTTTTATGCACCAAGAATCAAACTCTGGGATCAAAATCCATAAGAAAATGAGCTTCATTAGCTCTGCTGCTTGTGCAATCACTTTTTATTTTTTTTTGTTCTGCATACACAAGTGCTTATGTATCTGGCCTCAGGTTTTATAGAGACCATGATTAAACAGAGACCGGTACTGCTCATGGAGAGCTGCAGGGTGAGAGGCTGAAGGAAAGCAGCAGGTTGCCAGTGCTCAGTACGGAAGTAAGATGATACATTTATTCTTAGATACAAATCCTGGAAGTCAGCATATAATCAATCACTCTACGTTTATATATTTACACCTCTGTTTTCCATCAGAGAGCATGGGTGGAGCTTTTCTGATCTGCCCAGTCAGGATTCCCTAGCCTCCCAAGAGGTCCCTAGAGCAAGTTTGGGAAGATGAGGGCATATTTCTTGTCTTGAAAAAAATAATTGTAGCTGTTTCCTCACTGCGCAGGTGGCACATGGCAATGTGTTTAGCTCATACTGTAGAAAGGTGAGCTGGAATTTTTCCTGCCACGAAGGCACAGTGCCAAGTCAGGCAGGGCTATTGCCAGTCTAAAAACTCACCCCAGAAACAAGAGCAAGAAAAAAGCAAGTTTTCTGCTAGTCACCCACAGCTAGGAAATTCACCCACAGCTAGCATTCAAAAGGTTACTGGGTGGGTAGCTTTGATTGCTCACTTCAGCCCAGTAGAATCAATAAGAAGTAAAGGAAACTAGGGCCACAACATGTTGAACTTTGACAAAAGAAATTATTAACTTGGCTTCAAAGGAATACATATCCTGTCTTTGCCAGTGTAAATATGATGCAAAGATGATTGCCTTCGTCCTGCCCTCTAACTTCTATTCCTGTTCTTTATTTTTTTTTCCTTTTGAACCTGGGCAGTTGTCTGGAGGGTGTGAACTAACCGTGGTGCTCCAGGACTTCACAGCGGGCCACAGCAGCGAGCTGAGCATTCAGGTGGGGCAGACAGTGGAGCTGCTGGAGAGGCCAAGTGAAAGGCCAGGCTGGTGTTTGGTCCGGACCACAGAGAGGAGCCCACCTCAGGAGGGTCTTGTCCCCAGCAGTGCTCTCTGCATTTCCCATTCCCGCAGCAGTGTGGAGATGGATTGCTTCTTCCCTTCAGGAAAAGGTAGGCAACAATCCGGCAGGTTTAAGACTGTTTCAGATTTCCCCTTTTGTATCATGTAAGTGCAAAGCTGCTTGGGCTGCTCTTGCAGTCAGTGTGGGTACAAACTGTTTAGTCGTTAGTGAGTTTTGTTATCAGATCTCTGTGAATTGACACAGCACTAGCCTAACTCCATTTCCATGAGTAAATGTTTGTACGTGTGTGTCTTTTGCTGTGTGGCAGTCACTATTGTCTTGAGATTCCGGGCAAAAATAAGTCCTTTAAATAACAAAGGGATGGGTTTTAGTGCCTAAAAGCTCAAGGAGGGGAGGAAATTATGTTGTATATACACTCAAGATGGCCTAAATTGTGGATATGTTATTTTATGAGTACCCCGGTGCACACTACTGCATGGTCTTTTAATACATCCCTGCTGCCTGTCTATTATTGCAAACAAGCCACCAGTGAGTACTGGTACATTCTTTTGACTCAAGAACTGAGACACTGTGTGGAATGGCACAGCACAAGGGGGAAAGAATCCCTTACAATTAGCGTGCAACAAAATACATCCCTGGTATTATCCTGAGAGCTTGGGCTTCACCCACAATGAACGGTGAAATATTGCTTGTCTGTGTGGTGTCTGTGGCCTATCGATGTTCTGTTCTGAGCAGTGTGTGTCCCGCATATAGCATGCATGCAATCAGGCATAAGAGATGCTCCAGTCTGATAGACCAGAACTAGTTCAGTTCAGCGTGGCCAGGGCAGGTCTCCTTTTGGCTGCACCTCTTCTTTTGGCCACACACGATGCAAGTAAGATCCAGGGAGGAAAGGCTGCTGGTGTCCCACCTCTGATTTCAAGCCCGAAACCTGAACTGGCTTCTTTAAAAAAAAAATTCCCTCTGCATTAAGGGAAATAGAATTTGATCCTTTCTTGTTTAAGCAAGTTAAGCTCGGTGGTTTTGTTTGTTTTGAGAAAAAGCATTGAAACCGGGCTGTGGTCCGTCCTCGCCCCCTGCCTGCGCTCTCCCTGTGGAGGCCGGGAGCGGGGCACACCCCCGGCACAGAGCAGTGCGGTAGGGCCAGGGTCTGCAATCGGAGTTTCCCTTAAAGACCCGTCTGATCCAAACCTGGGGGAGGAGAGCTCAGCTTTTTCTCTCAGATTTGATCCTCTCAGCAGGTCTTGTTCGGTTAGGCACTTTCTCTTGCCCTGCTTTGCAAGAGGCAGGAGGTGAAGTCAGTGCTGGCCGTGAGTACAAACTCCAAACACGTCACGCGGTTCTTAGACCCACTGCCAGCTCTCCTCCCTGCCTCATGCCCAGGCCCTACCCTGCTTCTGCTGCCACAGGGACCTGTCCTGGTCCTTAGCTGGGCTCTGAGAAGCACTGCAATTGCTTACATGCAAATTAAATCTGTGACTAAAGAAGGGTAAAGAAAGGTAAACCTAAAAATCAGTCTGGTCTGTGTTAGGGCAGTCACTGCCTGGCGTGACTCACAGGAAGCCAGAGGGACATGTCTGCTGGGTGCAGGGTCCAGCATTTGGACTTGGGTGCCCTGCTGAAGGATGCTGTGAGACATCACTCAAACCTCATTTGAGTGCCCTAGGTTGAAGAGTTTGTCCTCAAATGAAACAAACCAAAGAATTTGCAGGAGTAGGCTGTGGAAAGGGAGGCAGGAAATCCCGAGGAGGCCGGAGACGGGGTGGCTCAGGGGCTGAGGGTTGGCAGGGGACATGGGGACTCTGCTTCCAGCATGACTGTGTGAGCTTCAGGGCACAACTGCACTGCAGGTATGGTGAGATGGGAGGAGTGCCAAGCTGTGGCTCTTGGACTGGAGCTGACTGATGCCTGTGGGACAGGTTATCTCATGAACACACTGTGAGAGCTTCCAGGTTGGAGCTGACTTTTGTCCTGCCATCTCCAAACAGGTGCAGAGTGAGTCTGGGCCTGGTCAGCTCCAGCTGTGTATTCATGGCCTTTATTTTCTTTTATCTCTTCCCCCCACCCCAGCCTCAGTTTTCTTCCTGCACATACTAAAGCTGTATCAGGGAGCCTTACTATTAATGGGATCTCCAGAAGTATTGCTAGAAATAATAACAACCACACAATCCACAATTTTGGCCAGAGTACAGCAAATAGGTTCTGTGTCTAATCAGTTCTCCCTCTATTAGGAAAACAGGAAATTGTTTAAACTGAATGAACAGATGCTGGGAATAAAGACAGAGGGGTAAGTTTAAAGTTTAAAGCGGAAAATGCAGTAGCCACTCAAAGAGTCTGTTGGTCTCATGAGATGCTGGAAGGATTATCATGACAAATGGCTTCTGACTATTCAGATTCATGTCCTTCTACTTCCAGTAGCTGCAGCCATGGGTTGGACTCAGAGTCCCTTGGTCCAGGCTTCTAAAATTTCTGGCCTTTCTCTACAACCCTGAACAAAGCCTGGCACATTTTATATCAACATCAAATGGTGTCCCTTGTCTGTTTCAAGTATGTAAATAAACAGAGATGCAGAAGAGCGGATTAATAGCTGAATTTTGCTTGCAATTATCAAGACACATAATCCTTTGCTTCTAAATGCACTGTAATTTCAAGAACAGAAAGTATCTATACTCAAAATGTAACCTTTCTAATAATAGAATTTGCCATCTATGATAGAAATATGCAGAGTTTTGATGAGTATTAAAACATACTTTCATCTGCGTAGTGCAAGACAGCAAATTACCGTGTCCTATTATAAGTTATGGGTGGACTATAAATGTAAATCATGTGGATCACAGAATCCACCTACCAGCCTTAAAATGAAAGAGTAAAGAAAGTGATGTCAGCCAACACATGAACAGATGAAGGCTTTAAAGATTTGGTGGGATCCCAGAACATTTTGCAGACCATCAATTCAAGTCCTCATCAAATAAAAAAATAAGCCTTTTTTAACAGTCTCACTGAAAGCCACTGGAAATGCAAAACCAAACTTCACAACTGAACATGTGCTCTGGCTCTTCATCACTTTTTTACACTATTCCCTTGAAAACAGGTAATGAATTAACATAAAATACTCCAAAAGGAAAAATGTGGTGCAAATAGAAGGGAACAAAACCAAAAGCGAACACTTCCTATCTTTTGTCATGAAATATCTTTACAGATTTCTCTGTTGATTATTAAAAGTGCAGAGACTTTCAGGACCGGTCTCCCAGCTTTCTGTCTGGCTGCTGGCACTGTTCCTTTGGAGGATATGCATTTGATTTTTGATTTTTTTCATGACTTGACTACAACTCAGAGTCCAAGTATAGTGCTGCTTGTCCCTCCTTTCCAATGATCTGACAGTGTTTGCAAATACCCTCTGTAAAAAGGTAAACAGGTTTCTGGGATACACCTTTTGCAAGTAACTTGCAGATGATTTCTGCAGTCTCTGTTACTGCGCTTGAGATTTTGTGGATTTTTTTCTGACTAGCATTCCTAGGAAGAAAAAAGAAAGACTTGCGACACTAGGAATGAAGCTTTGTTTCAAGTATCCCACGTGGCTAATTACAGGAAGTCTGTGACTTGTATTCCTGTCTTTTTTACCCTATAATTGAGCTCTAAGGTACTAAGCTATAAATTTCAAATTAAAAGAGAAATCCACATGGATAGAAAGCAACTTAATGACCTAGCTAATATTCATTAATCACACTGTAACAAGCATATTCCTGGTGTCAGTCTGTTAACTTTGACTGAGTGATTCCCACTTTGAATTTGGCCCATGAAACATTTAGATGAAATCTTGATCTTATGAGCCCTCACACAGCATTTTTCTTGTAACATCAAAGTCACGGTGTAATTCATAGAGTGACAAAGGCTTCTTCTTGCAATAATTTTAAGCAACCTCCATCACCACAGGAAAAAGAAATTGTTAAAAAAATAGGGGTTTATGGCACTTGTTTTGGACTGATGGTATGTGAAAGGATCCTGTTCAGGGCCCCAGACCAGATCCTGCCCACAGGATGCTTGTGTCTGGTACATACCTCTGGAGGAGATGAGGAATATATTTTTTTTAGATTGCCGTGCAAATATCTTGCTGTGGAGGCAGATGTCCAGTTAACAGCAGGGCTTTGGTGGCAGTGGTGGGTCCTTTTAACAGAGCAAACTGAGAAATAGTTGGGTCTTTTCCAAATTAAGAGAAAACGTAAGTTGGAAGGTGTGTGTTAGCAGGGTGAGCATCTTGCCTGCCTTTCCCAGCGGGGTCACATTGGCCTCGGTGCATCAGCTGGGAGAGCAGCAGACTTTGGGCAGGAGGGACGGGATTTTCAGTGAGGCTCAGGTGGCTGCTTGTACATTTAGGAGGTTGCCTACTGGATCTAACAGCCAGTGGCTGGTAGGTGTGATGGCATGCTGGGCAGTGAAAGAAGGAGGCTGAATAAGGATTTAACGAGGCTGGTAAGAAGAAGATTACCAATGGTGTCAATGAAAAAGAGGCCACATTGAGACCTGCATTTTTGTAAGCCCTCCTTGTGGGAAAGAGCAGATCATTTAGTGGATTAGTGTGCAAAGGTACTGAAGCTAAACTGGCTAGCTCTTTTTGGGGTTGGAAGGGTCTTTCCTCCAGTTCCTGATCTCAGAAGGGTGATCTATATAAGGAAAAGCATATATGTTTCTCTTCACATCTCAGTTTTTAAGAACACCTTGGATTTTAGTGGGGGAAAAGAGTCTAGGCTGCTATTACTGTTCCTGTTGAGTATTAAATCGCAATCTGCATTGGCTCACACACTTTCTCTGTTGTGTTTCAAACAATCTCTGGCAAAACATACGCTATTGTAATGATTCCCCATGTCCTGGGGGAGATGTGTGAAGAAGATTCAGAAGTTTTAGTGCATTAAACCTTCATTTGTCCTTGTAGAGGCTGAGAAATTGTTTTTGTTTTCAAAAGTCTTAATTAAGAGCAGTCAATTGAAATGTTTGTAAGGCTCCAAACTAAAGGAAACATTTTATTAGATAACAGAGTTGATTTAGCTGGCACATAAACAGGTCATGGGGTTTTTGTTAAGCAAACAATGTTCAGGCTCCCATTGTCAATATAAATAGGCAGTATTTAAATAAAAAAACAAACCCTCACCTCTGTTCCTAATACCAGTCCCACAAGGGTGTTCAGAAGCAAAATTTCTTAGTATAGAATGCATTTCAAAGAGAGGTCATGCAGACCCCTCCTGCCAGCATTTAGTGCCTCATGGCATCCTTGGTACAAGTTCAGGATATGGTTTACATGGAAAAATCACATCAGGCAAGTTTTTGCTTCATTTTCCCTCCTTTTCAATTAGGATAGAGCAGCTGGAAACAAGCTGGCTACCCAGTGTTGTGTAACACGTCAGGTCTCTGTGGGCTGGCACCAACAGCTGCTGGGGCCCTGCTTGGGACTACTGCTCTACCTCAGTATGGATGTGCATCTCCTTTCAGTTGTGAAGGGAATGGGAATAGAAAAATGAAAGCACTCAAAACTACTTTGCTATTTCAGGTCACCCTTTCCCTTGTTTTTTTCTCAACTGTGTCTCCCTTCTCTCATCAAAAAATGTCTGTTTGTCTTTACTTTCATGGCCCTTCACAGCTTTTCCCCACCATATACCTCCTTTTTACCTCAGTGGTAATGTCTGCCCCAGTGCTTGAGAGCTGGTGACACCTTGTTCCCCTACTTACTAGTATCTTTTGATCCCAGACCACTCTGTTTTCTCCTACTTCATAGTTACCCTGTGGAAGAACTCAGATACCCATAAGTGTCTGACCTTGGTGTTGTCCATGGTTACATCTTCTCTTGGCCTCCATTATCTTCAAAATGGTAAAAAATTAACAAATTAACAAATACTTAGCAACAGTTGGCCATAAGGGTCATGAGATCTGATTTTTGTTGTTTTCAAGAGGTAGGCCAAGTCAAGCCTGAGAGGATGAGCCATACCTATGTAGGTGTATTCATATCACTATGACTGTAGCTCTGCCAGGGATTTTACCTGTTGAGTACATCAGTACATCACAACACAAACCTATACTGACAAACCCTTGCATAGTCAAGCCTTAGTGGCAGCATCAGTCCAAGCATTACCTGAGCAACCAGATAAGCTAGGCACAGCCTGAACAAGCACGGCAAATGCTTGTCCTCCATGGTAAGTCACAGTAGTAAGTCATGGACACAAGCTGTTGGAGCCATGTTCTGATGGCTTGTGAACACCCATATTTCTCTGACATAGTATTTCTGCTTCATTTTTTTTTCTTATTTTCAGTATGGAATCACTAGATATTTAAATCTATATTCAGTCACGTGGACTTGTTTAGGACATAATCAGGTACCAGTAAAGTCAATTATACTTATTACTTCATCTGCTTTGTTATCTAATCAAAGAAAAAGGTCTCTAGTGCTCTACCTGGAACTTTATTTTTATGGAGAAGTACAATTCTGATGAATGCTTTGATAAAACAGGAAGGGCTATTTTGGGGGAAGTTGCTTTCCTTTTGTACAGTGGATTTTTATTATTTTAAACACAGGAGTCTTTGTTTAAAAGAGAGAAGGCCTGCAAATTTTCTTGTTTACTTTGCCTTTGCTTCCCCTTCTGACAGGGGGTGAAACTTTATCTACCTATTCCCCTGTCAGCTTAGCCCCAAATTTCACTGTACATTGTCCATGCTTGTTTTTTTGTTTGTTTGTTTTTCCAGTAAAAAAAAAGGAGGGAAAAAAAAAAAGGCAGGGAATTTGAAATGCTGTGGCCAACTGAGCTCATCAAGAATGTCAAAGGTTTCAGCATCTTGTCTGGTAGAGAAACCAGGGGGAAATTCAGCAATGTTACACCTAATGCTGTGGTCATAAAATTGTCTGATCAGGTTTAGACCATTGATGCTGTAATGTTTGGACACATCATGCTTTTTTGGGCCGCATTTCCCAGTGTGGGACCTACTTTCCTATTTTTCCTGCTGCTTCTTCCATCCTTGTCAGAGATCACCCTTGCTGCATGTGTACCATGAGCAACCTGGGGAGTACAACAAGTAGGGAGAGCACAGGATAAAACTGGGCAGAATTCAGTAGCTGATTTTGCATAAAGGTCAGGGCACCTGAGATAGAGGTCCCTTCTGGCATTACAGTCTCTGACAGCTTTATTACTGTGCAACTCATGCTCAGTTTTCTAATGCATAGCTTACAGCACTTTTGGGACTGTTGCTTAATTTGTCTGGGAGGCTTTCAGAGAATAGGGTTTCCTGGTAGCAAGTATCATATTGATCACCTGTATCTCATCATTAACGTACTGGCACCATCATCCCAGGCTGTGACTGAGTATGGAATAGAATTGTTGCCTATCAAGATAATAAATCATTCTGATTTTAGCATCACATTAGTCAAGGCCAGCTGAAAAAAAAAAAAAAAAAAAAAGAAAAAGAGAAAAACTGGCAGAGAAACCCTGATAGTGGTGAAACAGGAAAGCATCAGCAAAAATGTAGTGCAGGATGTTTCCAAATTCTGTGTGGATCTGTGAGAGGACAGAAACATATTTCAGAAGGGTTAAACACTAGTCTCTGCGGAAGGAAGCAGTGATGATGGTGTGTTGCTGCTACGCAGGCTCCTGACAACACTGCACAGAGCAGTGCTCATAAGATGTCTATTTCCAAAATGAAAAATCTTCTCTCCCAAGATAAAGGGTCATCTGTTTCCTATAGATATGTTTGTGAGTTTGCTGGAGAGGCAGCTTTTGGAAGAGGGTACAGTTACTTGTTGCAGCACTTCTGTTTTGTAGAAAGATGGTGGTTTGGCAGGTCCAGGGTTGGGTGGTGGAGCTCAGCATACAGCTGTCCAGGCAGACTGGGTCTCCCTGTCGAGGATTGGAGCTGTAGGGGGTGAGGGGAAGGGAGACAGGGATTGCTACAGTAAAGATGCTTTCTCTTATGGCCTCTCTGGACCTGTTTCTTCTCTGCACTTGCCTTATTTCTGTTTGTCTGAGTTGTTGAGAGCACCACTCAGGCATATGTGGCTAAAAATTTTAAGATGAAGCAGAGGAGAATTAAGTTGCAGAGATACAGCTATGCATTCTCCCAGTTCTTTGATGTTTCTCTAAGACTCTCATATCCTGCTGAAGTTTGCTTGTAAAGTCATTGCTAGATGGGATTTTAATGCTTCACCATAGGAAAAAAAACAACCAAATGAACAAGTGTAATGCAGAGTCCATCTCTGCATTAGGCTTGGGCCACACTTCCTCCCACAGCTTCTGTGAAAGACTAGGGTCATAAGTTCTCCATGCCCTCCTGGCTCTCCTGCCTACCTTTCCATCCTTTTTACCTAAGGTCAGCACAAGCTTTCCAGGCCCAGGTTATGCCAACCCAAATACTCAGGACTCTGTGCTATGTGACAGGATTGCGCTCTTCAGCACAGGTGTTGAGAAGCCCCAGAGGATTTCTTTCCCAATCCTGAAAAGAATCAAGAACTTCCCCCCTCAGCTGCACCTTGCTCACAGACAAGGGGCAGGAGGTCCTTGCTGGTCCTTGCTACTTAGGTGATGAGTCAGTGACCACAACCCTCTCCTAGCCCTATGAGCAGTCAGAGAGAGGACAGTCTGAGAGAACTTCAGCTGTGCATACCTGAACAAACAAGACTGCACTGGTATTTTCCCAGCTTGTCTTCAAAGACATGCTGGACAACATGTCTTAGATTTTATTGCTCATTTACTGATGACCTAACAGTTGGGGACACCACAAAGGCCAAAGACAGTTCAAATGAGTAAATACTATACTTTTAATTAATTAAGTGAGATAGTTTCCTTGAGTAATGTGGACTGTGCAGTATCCCATATGGCCTGGGAAAGACCAGGGGCATCTTCCATACAAAGTACCCTAAGCCAGGGAAGGCCCATCCTGCCCAGTTCACAGCTCTCCCACTGATCACAGCACATCCTTTCACAAAGTGGTTGAGCTCAGTCTTCACTTGTCTTAGCAGGGTCAGAACAGAGAGAGAGGCCTTTGAAGGGACTCCACAAAAAGTAAGTCTGAACACTGGTGGTTGTACTGAGAAAAGTCTCAGGCTCCTGCTGTGGTACTGAAGTTCTACAGACCAGGTGAGGTATTATCCAAGGCTCTCGACAGTTATCCAGGGGAGGCACCTGCTGAAGATCATCTGAATATGATTCCTGCTTCTTTTCATTAATCGCATAGGAACCTTACCATCTGCCTTCTGTTCCTTCTCCTCCTCGGAGCTGTGGTACCTCGGTACACCGCAGACACCAGAGCAAGCAGGTAGAGTAGAGAGTACCAGACAGAGTACCAGCAGAGAGACAGGTTGTAGCATGAGGTTTTATACTAGCTCTGACCTGAAACCAGCAGCCATAACATCTCCGTGCCTCTGCCCCACTAGTGAAGAACAACCAGCCCAGAGGAAGGGTATAAAAATAGCTCCTTGAGTAAAATCTATTTCCTCTGTAGTTGTGTGTCTCGAAATACATGTAGTGTGGAGGGAAGGGGGGAGTTGTTCTGTAGCGCTTGGCCCATCGAAGGGCCAACAGGAAGGTCATCCTGAAAGAGCAACAGGAGCATGTGGATGGCTTGTGTCCTGTGTTTCCTCAGAGGCCAGACTAAATTTAGCAGATTCACAGATGGACATCGGACCGTAGTCCATCTGGGACTGCAGGGGGAAGAGTGCGATCTGGATTGTTTGCCTCGGCTTTTTGCTGTGTAACCAGCTTCAGTGAGCCACCATTCGTTACTATGTTCCTCCTTGTTTCCTGCCTTGCTCAGTATGCTGTAACTTACTGCCTGATCCTTCTCCCTGAAATGTTTCAAGTTCAAGCAAGAACAAAAAATAAATTGCGGCTTCTGGGTTCATGCCTGACATCCCTACTAACTTTATGTCAAAGTGTGGATGTACTTTTTAATAGCCTCATCATAAAGGTTGAACCTATAACTGGTACTTGTAGGAACTGCAGTAGCACAAATACTAATGATTGTTGATTTTGACTTCCCCAAAATGTTGCCTCCTTACTCTTTTAGCATGCAGACAGTTAAAGGGACTAATCCTAAATGCAGTAATTGCATCCTGCAAGGCCTGCACACTGTTGGGCTGGCCCTTCTATTGCTAATCTTAAACAAATATAAAACTTGATGAGTATGTTTTGAAGTGAACTAGCTCTGCTAAAAATCCCATTTCCCTAATCAGTCTAAGCTGGAGATAGGCAAACTGCAATGCAAAGCACATGTGTATTAAATAATGTATTTCAAGTAATTGAAATTATGTTTCTGTATAGCTGCTTCAGCACATCACACAGATTTGCAGTATTGATCCTGACACAAGAAGCCTGATCTTCTGGTCATTTACGCAAGCATTTTTACAGAGCAGTTATTCCCAGGTTACACATTTTGAAAAGACCCTAACCCAATGTCAATTTTGCTTAGATCAGATTAATCCCAAATTCTAGAAAACAGAGTTAATGTTGTTGTCACTGTGATGGTCTAAACGTCTAGGGCAGGAGGCTATTTATATGAATGTCAGTGTACTTTTCTCCATTCATATTGACTGGTGTCACAAAAGATACTGGATCTTCTTACAAATCTCACCGTTAACTCCAGAACTGTATTTTTCTTTTCTTTAATGCAGAGTCCATATTTGACTATATTTTCTTTACATCTGCTTAAGTAAGTCTCTCAAAGTTCAGAACAGCTAAAGAACAGTTCCCTTTTTTAAGAGGTTAAACCGTTCTTGTCTTTGGATGTTCTGAGCATTTATTAAAAGCTGCTATTTTAATAACATATGTAATCATGTATTCTTCATAAATGCACTGAATACTTATGGATTCTTCAGAACCGTAATGAAATGAAATAAGTAACTTTATTCTTTCTAGAGTTTACAAAATACAAATTAAATTTTACACAGCATAAAAATAAAGAGAGACAATTGCTCACATATTGCAGTAAAGGTTGGGATGGCCTTCAGTGTCCCGAAAGGTGTGCCTTCCAACAGCAACAGTGGTAATACAGGATCCAAAACTTCACATAATAAAGCAGCCCTAACTAAGCAAGATAATTTGCAGCTCATGAGTTGGTGACTCCTGTTTTCATGAAGTGAATCTAAGGTCCCTCACTTCTCACCAGTAACATTAAACTGACTAAACTGTCAAACTACATTTGCTTTTGCAAGCCAAGGAGATTACAGATTAAATAGTAGCACCCAGTGTTCATATTTCAAGGGCATTTTTCTATGTTCTAGACCAGGAAGAAACATCTTTCAACTCAAGATACTCTTTAAAATAGTATTTTGAGGTCTTCATACATATCAGTTTTACTCCTCCCAGACTCTACACAGGTCTTTATTTCCTCTCCACATTTCAGGGATCTTTAGAATTTTAAGTTAACAGCTGCATCATTCCAAAGAATATATACCCAGTTTTCTTGGAAATCTATGGAATCGCATTTTAGGTATCAGAGAACAGACTCTGGCCTTAAGAGCCAAATGGCATTGTTCAGAAACGTAATAAAGAATTTATTAACTCTGCAGGACTCTTAGTGAAGTAGGTAGTTCTTTCCTTCCACTGACTGCAAAAGTCAAATTAAGTTTCATGCAGTATGAAGGAATCAGGATGCTGCAAAGGAAGGCCCTGCTAACGCCTTGAAAAAGCTTAGTGAAAAAAAAGTGTTGTGGCCTGGATGGCAGGGGAAGGTAGTTCAGGCTTTACACCCCAGCAGTTTTCATGGCATTTGCACATCTGTTCAGACAGATCTGCTGTAGCTGTGCTGTGCATACACAATGCTGCTGCACAGGCCCACTGCTATGTACACAGCCTTCACCTTCTACACATCCTGCAACGTTCAATCTGCTACAGCCTTTCCTTTTTTCAAAGATGTGCCTTTCTTCATGCAAAGTTGCAAATAATGCAGTCTACTCCCCAAAAGCTTGCTGACTGACATCATAAAACTTGCTACAGAACATGCAAGCACCACAAAGATGGACCTGATCTCAGCAGCACTGGGGGTTGGTGCGTTTTTCTGCTGAGCAGACGAGAGTTGGCCAGATGGAAGTACCGATTTTGTCTTGCACAGGGAGGCTGAATCTTTCTGAGCATCAGATATGTGTCCTGTGCCTACCTGAGCAGCCAGGATCTACCATAGTGAGTGGAATCACTGAGACCAGGAGATAGTGATGCATCAGTCATATGGCTTGAGGCTTTTGCAGTAAAATCTGAACAATAATGACAGGAGAACCAAGGCAGATCAAGGAACAAATCTGTGCTAAAAATAACTTTTTTTTTTTCCCTACACGATGTTAATTTTAACCTGGATCCATTTGTGGATCAGATTCACTGTGAGGCTGCACAAACATTTCTTTTGGCACAGGGGAAGTGGAAAGAAGGATCAGGCACCTGGGAGAGAGAGAAAATTCAACAAGGGGGTTTGGCAGGGCTATTGGCTCTTGACGAAGTGCTCATGGAATTATCATGTAATGTGGAGCTATTACATACTGAGATCAGTTGAACGTGAGAATTACAAATTACTCCATGACATCATGTATTTGTCCCCCTCACGGGAAGACAACAGGTTTTTCTGTCTTGCAGTGACTGTAACTGCCAGTAGAACAACTGTGTAGAAGTCCGGCTTTTGGCAATGTCTGTTGGCACCTAGCAAAAGGAGGATTTCTAGAGTATTTGGTGCTAGACTAGGGATCACTCACTGATGTTCCCAGGAGCAGCATTTCTGTACAGGACATCAACAGCAATCCTGCCTGCCAGAGAGTTAGCATCCAGAAAATGCCATTATTGCTAGTATGTGGTCCCTAAAGAATGAAAGCAGGCAGAGGTGCTTCACACTGATAAAAGCAGAAGGGTTGCTTTCTAGCTAGTTATTGCACCAGCTGATAAAAATAGCTTAAAAAATTATTAACAAAAAAAAAAAAAATTCTTCGCACAGCCGGCTGGCTGTTCCATGTGTCTTTGTTATTCATACCTGGCGTAAGTTTCAGTAACAGCTTTACAGATTCCTTTATGCTTGTCTTAGATCTGGTATCGTAAGTTAGAAAACTTTGCCATCCTAAACATTGCCTGGTAAGACTTCCTCTGTATTCTTTTCACCTCAGAAAAAAAAGGGAAGTGGAAAACACAGTTATTGCAATATTTCGGCCCAAATAAATACAAGCTTTTACAATACTGACATTGACTTTTATTTTAATTCCAGTCCAATTCCTCCAGACTGGCCAATCAGAAAAAAACTTTCTCTCTAACTAGCAATTGCTGTGTGCCAGTTTTTTAATTTTTTCTTCTATCTTGCCTTGAAGCATAATGGTGTTGGATACTAAGTGAGGGATAGGTGATGAAAAGCACTTGCAATTTTCTGCAAAACATCTCAGGAAAATAGTCTGAATATTACTCCATTAAAAAAGAAAACCAAACCAACGGTAAAAGCACAAACAAACAAAAAACCCAAACAAACAAAACAGGTAACAACTTAGTCTAAGGAAGGGGAAAAGACATTTGAAGAGAAAATTAGCCGTGGTTTCTGTCATCCAAATGGAACAACCACAGGAGGCTGAGACAGGCAAGTCAGGAATACTTTTGTTACATTATTTGTCTGTAGTTGATAAAACAAAAACTCACCTTTGTCATCCACTTGTGCGAGAGGCTCCTGTTCGTCTTGGAAAGCAGACTATGATGGGCTGAGATAGGCTCATGATTTCCCCACTGAGGCCCAACATAGTAATAGGGGAGCCAAAATACGTCCAAAAGGCAGCTCTTTAATGCTTTGTGTCTTCCATCATAGGGTATTGCAGTAACTCCCAAAGATAGGTCTTTGCTCTAATGGAGATAAGTGCTTCAGGAAATTAACACAAAACCTGCTTTAAATTTTTATTTCACTCTTTTCTGCAGAAGGGTTTAGGCTTTTTTTCTGACCAGTTGCTTGTTGAGGATGTGTCCATCACCCAACATAGCTCTCCAGCAGCCAATCAATACCATACTAACATAATGTAGTATGTGGCTCCACTTACTGGACCTCTTACATTAAACTGGTCTGTGAGGTGAGGCTCATTGCTGCAGCTACATCTGAGCGTAACTCATCTGATGGTACTGCTGGCAGGTCAGACAAGTCCTCTATGCTCACACAATACCTTGCTGAAGCAGTAGAGCCAGTCTAGGGGCAGGTGAACCTGCACTGAGGTCTTGGAGGAAGACTGCAGGGCAGGACTGTACACCAGTTTCTAACTGTTTTCTTAAGCAACTCACTACCAGCAAATGGTTACTGCTTAGGAAGAAACTGTGTATATAGTGGAATTGGTCTTGTGCCCAGGAAACCAGAGGGACTGGACAATGTAGGAATCTGTTCCAAGATATCTGAGAGGCAAAGTTAGGCTGAAGACTGAAGGGGCACATGTGTTCTGCAGATCTGTTCTGTACCTGAGAGTGGGTGAAACTCTCCTAGATTATACCTGCGTGAATATATTGAGGGCAAACAGACTGAATCATGTGAAGGCAAGTGTATGTAACTTATTCTGCAGTCTGTTCTACAGCCATCCACCTCGTGCTGCTTCTTTGATGATCTTTTTAAGATACCTAAAGGCATAAGTCTCCGAGCAACTTCTCTGGTTTTTGTTTGTTTTTTCATACACTCTTCCTTCTTTATAGGATGTAGAGAAAGAAAAAAAAGGTGAGTTATAAGTTAGGAAATTAGGCTAGTGTCAGTAGGGTACTTCTGATATTTGGCAGAGGTCAGTTGTGCAGCACATAAAGGTGAGCTCCATCTCAGTAAAATGGTCTGGCTGTGGCCTTTTAGACTTTACAGTAGAGTAGGTGGGTTAGGATGTTGTTTGGTCATGGCAACTCTTCTAAGTTGCCATAAACCCACCCTATGATGAAGTCTACAGCAGAGGGATCAGGAATGATATATTCTAACATTTGCTGCACATATGCCTACATTGCAGTTCTGTGTGGAGTTTGTGCTAGACTCTCTATATTTCTTCTTTGTTTGTTTGTTTTAGCTAGTTAAGAATGTTCTTTTTTACCTACCACTGTGCTGAACTGAGAAGCCAAAAACCTCTCCTTGGAGCTGTGCTCCCTTGCGCCAGGAGAGAATATGACTCTATTTATTTATTTATTTTTAATTTATTTGATCTGTTTTAATACCCAATAAAGTGGGGTTTTTTTCCAACTGGCAGGACAGAGCTCTGGCTATTTTTAAAGAATGTGGTTCATTTGATTTAATCTAATGAATCTTTAGTGCTGTTGAAAATAGCTGGAGCCAGAGCCAAGAACAATGTTCTGAAACGTGATGGTTGAGCAAGGACTGCTTTGCTCTGCCAATCTGCTTCCCCTCCAGTTGTTCAGATTTACCTGGTTTTGCAAGTAACATTTTCGGGCAAGATATATTAAATGAGGTCTTTTTTAATACTGAATCTAAAGGGTGATAATGCCAGAGCCATATTTTTCCATGCTCATTTCAAGACAACATCGAAAAATAACAGCTCTTTTTCTTGTTCAGTGTAGGATGTCTAATCTCTGTTTCAGACCACTTTAAAGGGAAAGTGAAATGCTGATGCTAATATCCTTGATTGTGCACCAGAAAATTGAGGCATGAAATGTTCATTTTGTCCCTTAAAATCACCCAGAAAGCAAGTGGAAGAATCAGTAGTGAAACTAGTCAACTAGCATCTACTGGACTCCTTAAGCTGCTGTGAAACTCTTGATTTCTCCATGAACTGAAGCAATACCATAGGCAGGAAACAAGTTGTGCTAAGTCTGTTCTCCTGGTGTTTCGCACTGACTGGTTCTCAGCCACCCGTGTTTACTGCACCATCTGAATTGCTCTGCAGAGGTAACTACTCTCCCTATTAACAAAGCTTAAATTTCATGCATGTCCTTGCACTACCTGGAAAAGCAAGTCATATCACATTTAACTGATATATTTAAAACTATACAAACCCAAAATCTTCCTTTTACAATTCATCAGTTATTTCTATTAGATAGTTGGTTTCTTCTTCCTTCCTAAGAAACGAGGAGCTAATTCTTGAGCTTCATTGGATTAAAAAAATAATCATCCATAATACATCTTACTCCATGATAGTGGTGCCCATAGGGATGGATTTGCTGCAGAGATCACTTTACACCCTAAAGCACAATGTAGGATTGACTTGCATAAGTAACAAACAGATGCTCCTGATGGCTATTACATTATTCATCTCTCTCTGCGTGTGATGGGGGGAAGGAAACAGCACCTGTTTCTACAGGAGGAATGTTGTCACTGCTGTTCTGCATTACAGACCTCCAGGGCAATTTGGGCCAGGCATATTTCACTGCATTTCTGTTGACCCAAATGAAGCCAGGTCAGTTTACATTCACGTGTTATTTTGTCCTGTGTTTTCTTCAGACTGGTCCGACAGATTGTAGGCTAAGAAAATGAAATAGCTGGTGCAGCTACGAGAGAGCACTGGAGACAGTATAAAAAATTATAAGTTCATTCTTTCACCTCTAAGTTTGCATGAGAGGACTTGGTAAAAGTATTAGAACTTCCTTCCCCTCTACAGCAAAAGTAATTTCTACAGACTCTCTCAGATTTTGTTTGAAAGCAACTGATATGCCTGGAGCCTTTCTAAAGTTGTACTTCAGAACAGACAGAACTCAGTTCCTCGTCATTCTGACATTACACTGAGATTACTTGCCTTCCATCATCTGCATTGTACAGAGCAGCACACCTGGTGCAGGCACACTGCTCATAGCCTTACCTTCAGGTGCAGCAGGTCAGAATCCTAAAATTTTCTCTGCCACTCCGCTGCAGATCACACAGTTGTGTTTGCAGCATGCTGCCAGATCTTTTCTCAGAGAAATCCCACAGGCATCAGTTAGAGCAAGGGCAGGAATATTTTGTTTGCCAAGGGACATACGGTTTGTTCAGGGACCACAGTCACTCATTAATGCATTCTGTCCAATAATAACATGAAAAATATAATGTGAAGATAGGCAGTGAGGCTGAGGGTACTTTCTAGTCCCCGGCAAGCACCTTCTCACCCTTCACCTATGGCAAGTGGCCTGTGCAGATCTTCCTCCACCGTATGTGTGTGATCTCTGCAACACTTCCACTTCCCAAAGGCTGAACTACCTACTTGAAATTAAAGGCTCGACGCAGCTGGCAGTGTAGTTCCCAGGGATGCCGATGACAGCAGTCTTCCTCAGCTGGGGCTGAAGCTGAGCTAGGCTGTGCCCACAGCATGTCTCCTTTTCTGCTTTAGAGGAGCTAATTGATGTCATGTGATTATTAAGAATATGTCTTTCAGTCTTCGTATTTGGTGAAATATTTATTGCATCTATAGTTCATCAATGAGCATGCACAGATATATGTATTTTTAAAGAGCACGTTTTTAGATATAACCACAATGTTGGTTACTTTTTAGATATAGCCAAGCTGTATAGCCTGTTCCCACACCCGACCCCAGTAATTATTTCAATTCTGTTTTAATTAAACAATCCGTTTTTCTCGGGCTGGACCAGCCGACTCCCAGGGGCTCCCCGCCCGACGCTATGCCGGGGATGGCCACCAGGTGTCCTAGCCGAGGCCACTGCCACTGGCACTGACACCGGCATTGCCGGGGCCCACCCGCCCACAGCCCGGGCTGCTCCCGCTGAGACGGGCCCTGACAGTCAGGGGAATTCAAGGGTGAAATGCTACTTTTAGGAGTTTTCCTAGTTTCTTGAATGAGGAGTCTTAAAGATTTTTCTTGTGATGACTTCTAACACCCACCGAAAGCAGGGTTCTGGCATCCTAGGCACTATAGAGGGACTGCTCCTGCTACAGAGCCCCTATCGCCCAGCCAGGCAGATGCCACACGAACGGTGACATGCCAGTAAAGAGCATGTTCATCTTACCCCTTATTTCTGTTGCACGAAGCAGGATGAGTTTAGGTGGGAATCATCCAGCCCATGGGGCAGAAGGTGGATGTGGTCAATGGATTAGAAAAGAGAGAGATGTGGTGTGGAGGAGGAAGAAGAAAAGTGAAAATCTTCCATCTCAGAAGAGCCTGGCTACAAGTTTCCCAAGTCACTCAAAGGCCCTAAGCTGGTGCCTTCTTACTGCCTGGCAGTCACCTTCCCGGCGGCTGAAACAGACACACAAAAAACTGCTGCCTGGGCATCGTGGCAGGTACAATTTGTCTACAGGGAAAGGGAGAGGTACAGAAGGGTGGGGGTGTCATAGCTGGTTCCCAGTCCACCTCTTCCTTCTCTGGCTGCAGCTGCGGTTTCTGCTGCCAGTGAGACATACTATCTTCCTGCTACAGGCACAAGAGCCCTGAGTGCACCCCCAAGACATTCCCTTGCATCTCCCAGATAGGCAAAGATGCAAGTCAAGGAAAGACACAGCAGGCAGCAAAGTGGAAGCAGAGTTCAGCTTCCTTTCATTCTTATGTTCTGAAAAGCACCTCGGTGCTCAAGGGCATTGGTGGGAAAGTTTTGTGTGCTCCAGGTTTGTTACAGGGTTGTCAGTGCTCCAGTAATGCCGTAGTCAGAGCATTTCCTTCAGCACAACCAGAAGTGAAGCAGGAAGGTTTCATATTTGCTGTTGTGGTGGAAGAAGTCTCTCGGGGAGAGTCTCTGGCACTCTTCTGGCACTAGGTACTGGGATCCTTGTGCCAGGATGGCTCTGGGGCCTGCAGGATGCCACCTGACAGCTACATGAAATCACCCAGCACAGGCCTCCCCCGGCCAACAGCATCCACTGTGTAGGTGCAATCTCACGTAGGTTTGTGAATGCTGTGCTAAAGCTGCAGCCTTCACCTCCTGTCCTTCGGAAATGGCCTTTGGTCCCACAGGAGTGTTGCTTACTCCAAAGCAGAAAACCAAAGCCTTAGGTCCTGGTCACCGGCACGGGTACAGCCGTGCCTGCTCAGGCTGAAGTCAGTGCGCAGAGGCACAAAGCACAGCACATCTCCCTTCTGCTGCTCCCTCTCAATAGGTATTGATTCCTGGGAGAAGCAGCTTACTGGGTTTGCTCAGCTTTTGAGGCAAGAGCACAAAACTATGATGCTGCTGCTCTGGAATCCTGCCCAACCTCACCTACCAGCTGCCTCCAGCAAGGCTCGGGATGTTTTTGGCACCTTCAGTTTTCCGTGCGTTATGTGGGAAATCCTAACACAACAGGCTGGCACCTTCCAAAGCAAGCTGCGCTTCTGGCTCTCGGGCATCTCGGTCCGTGTGTCAGGAGGGTAAGCTTTTACCCTAGAGCGCTGCAGGCAGGTCTCTTGCTGCAGAAAGCAGACAGGCAGCGCAGCTGGGATCACAACAGGGTACTTGGTATTTTCAACTAGTTACAGAAAGTTGTAACTGTCAGATGCTTAAGGAATGGCACGGGGCGGGGGGAAGTTGTGAACTTTAAAAAACCCCACAGCAGTACAAGTTTTACCTTTTAAAGCCTTTTGAGGAGACCCCCTCCACGCCCTATCAGAGCTACAGCAA
>VWZY01008173.1:1077002-1101495 GCA_013399075.1 Chloroceryle aenea
GGTGGGTGAAGCGGCCACGGGCATCGGGAGGGAGGGGGCTAAACTTGACCGGATACATTTTATCGTTGCTGGTAGGAAACACCCTGGGACTGTAAGGTCAATAGGGTGGGGAGAAATATTTGCTTAAAATGAGTTGGGGTTTTTTGTTGTTTTGTTTTGCTGGTTTTTTCTGTGTTTTTTTGTTTGGTTGGTTGTTTTTTTTTCCTCTGTCTAGTCTTTCTTGGGCTTGGATAGGAGTAAAAAGCTTTGAGAACATCTGTTTCTCACAGTTCACAAATCTCTGAATGGTGGTGTGGGAAGGTCTGGGGATACTGGCTGAGCTAAAACACTGAGAGATGTCAGAAACCCACAGCAGCTAAAGCCCCTTGTAAAAATAAAATAAAAATCTGGCTGTTACAAGGAGCAGTGCAGTTCAGAGGCGTTGACTGAAGATTTCCCAGCCTGCAGTCTTTCTGCTGCGATATGACTCTTGAACTTGTTTTGGATAATGTGAGTTTTTTGAAGATGTGTGTGTGGTATTTGTGTTTCCTGCTCTTTGAATGGTCAAGCAAAAATTGCCTTTTCTTTTGTATCTTTTTAAAAAAACTCAAGCTTTTAAATGCATTTTTTTGGTAGTTGTGGAACCTATTCGTACATCCCCAGATAGAGATGACTTTGAGAAGGAGCGGGTTTACTAATTTCTTGAGGGGCACATGTTTGCAATGCAGGAGCCCTGTTTCCCCAGTTACTGAATGAGAGCCATGCTCAAGAAGCTATTTGGTGATGGAGTTTGCCATGATTTTATAAGACATTGATCTTTTTCAGCCTGGGGAGAACACACTACTTCATTCCAAATAAGTGATTCTTGAGGTCAGTGCACAGACCCCCGCTGTCTTGCAGCCTTTAAGAAGGAACATAAAATCTGGTCGTAGGGGTAGGGCTGCTAACAGAAAGGTTGTGGTACTAAATACTGTGAAAGCCAAGTTTTCCAGACAGTCTGTGCTTTAATGTGTTGGCCCATGCAGTAGGTCTGAGAAGCATTCAAGCTCTCTGACATGGCTCTACTCTTTAAAATGTTGATTCCAGCAGATTAAAATCTCCCTGCTGCCTGTCCTGCCTGAAAATGTCTCTAGAAGGGGGAAGGGGGAAGGGGAAACAGCTGGCTCTTCTCTCTCCTTTTGAAATGTTAACTGTGTTTGCAGTTCTAGTTTACCGGGTTAGTAACAAAAGGAGTTTTGTGATACTGATTACTTTTCTTGTCCTTGGCAGAAAACTTTGGGGATAATGTTGTTAAAGACTATCAGTTATGCTGTATTTAGTAAAGAAAAACAGAGGTAGTCGGATAGTGAAAATACTCACTGAATATAATCAGGCACCAAACCTGACATTTGATAAGGGATTTGAGTGCCCCAGCCATCAGTGTGCTGTTGATAGCAACTTCTGCCATTAAACTTGGAGATGCTTTAGTGTGGCAACCAGAACTTTGAAGCACTAACTTCATGCGTTCTGTATTGTCAGGGATCATTTTTTGCTTTTGGGGGGGACCCTGTTCATCCCAGGGCTTCTCACTGATCTCTGACTTGCAATGCAAACTGGTGACTGTAGTTCTGACTTAAGATAAATGTGAAGCACCTTGGAGCTGTTCTCACTGCTGCCCCATAAGTGACCTTCCCTTTGCCTTTGGAAATGCAGCTCTGCTTTTTCCTGGTGACAGATGCTTGATGTATCTTGATTTTTTGCAACGACTGAGTAAGTTTTGGTGTGCCAATAAGAATCATCCAGTAAGAGAATCTGAGACAATGAGTGTGCAGTCTATGCTCAGAGGTTGTGTTGGTACAAGCTGTGTCAGTGCTTTTCATGCTGCGGAGCTTGGAAGTGATGTAGATGCTTGATCTCCTGAATGGCAACAGTAATGCAGAGCTGAATAATGTCAAACCCTAGGTCCTCAGTGTATCCTGAAATAAATTTTGTGTAACTCTGCATTCATCTGAAGAATTTTGATGAATAACTCAAACTACTCTTTTTCATCAATCTTATCCTGTCTATTGCAGCAGCAGAGACCTTGATGCTGCCTTTTCACTTGTTTCTCTTGGTGAATTTCTGATCTTGTCAGCTTTGCCCATGTAAGAAACTATTGGGATCCATCCAGAGAGAGCAACCAACACTTAATACCATTTGCAGCTTTGCTCTGACCCCAGTAGTCCCCTGCATGAACTAAATAAGGACTACTTGTCTGTTCTGAAGTATGGAGAGATATGAATCCTAATATAGGAGTGCCGCAGAGCAAGAGTCTGTCACTTGGTCTCAGCCATAAAAAGGGTTAGTTAAGAGCAATAGACTTGCACAGCCTTTAGGCCAATGGCCTTAATCAGCCAAGGGTGGCCAAGTAAGGCTTTTTGTAGTATCTCCTAAATGCATAAATGCAAAGTGATGTAGTGTAATGGGATGCTTAGTGCTGCAAAACTGGCCCTGTTAGAAGACTGACAGGAGGGTTCAAATTCTGTTGCTCTTCTGATAACTAGAAAGTCATCGAACTCTCCTTAGAAATCAGTCCAGGATTTGCAATTGAATATACGTTATTTTCTTCCAGTGTGTTCATCCCCTCGGTTACCTGTGTGGCTCAGATTAGAGGTCCCTTTAAAAGGGTCATGATGAAGGAAAGCAAAGAAAATGGAGGGATTCCTGCTTTGTGGAATGGCTTTTCTAAAGTAAATGGTCAGCTGCAAGCCTTGAATATGACAAAGTCAAATCTTTGTTGCTTTTAAACACAGAACAAGGTCCGGCGGGTGAGTGCCATTACCCTGCACTGCCTTCAGCACAGAGCTCTGAAGCTCAGCAGCAGGTGCACAGAACTTGGGTCAGGTGGAGATTGAACTCTAGGCTCTGATGCACGAGGGGCTACAAAGACTAGCCAGTGACTCAGATTTAACCTGCAAGTTAAGTTCTGTGTGTGGTGTTGTACCCAAGGCCTTGTTTAGAGGACTTTTCTTTGTAGTAGTTCAGCTCATTTAGTTCTGGCCTAGCTTGGAACACACTGGGATCTCATTACCCTAAGGGGTGCCAGGAGGTTGGAACGCACTAATATGGTGTAGGAAATGCTTTTCTTTCAGCACAAGGAGATGTTCCTATTTACTGGGCTTGAGAAGATAGCTATGAGGTAGCTATGCATCAGGTACAGCCCAAAGGAAAGAGTCTGTGGTTAAAAGTAATTTATTGTCAGCATAGTTTTACAATGCAACACCTTACACCCTATTCTAGGTAATATTATGTGGCTGTAGAGTGGCTTCAGATGAGAGTAAAAGGAAATTCTGCTTGAGGGTAGCCAGAAACAAGGAAGATAGATTTAAATGGATGTGTCCTGTTGGATTCAATAAAGAACATGTCCTTTTACCGCTACTGGTCATACCCAAACTTTCCATTTCAGAACAGAAGAAACTTAATCTGAATGACAAAACTTTAATCTCAGTGTCTTAAAAATGAAAGCTTGAGTGGGCTTGTGTCTTTGCTAAGCTCCTGGTAAAGCTCTTCTTTTAATTTCCTACCCTTCCAGCTTCTCTGTCCTATCTCCTACACTTTTGCTTTTCCTTATGCTTTTTTATTTCATTTTACTGTCCTCTTTTTCTTTCTTTCCTTCCTTTTTCTGCTCTTGCTATCCTTTCATGACTCTCTGGGTTTTTATTTTTTTTACTGGCTCAGTCCGGTGAAACTCTTTGCTGTAAGGTTAACAAAGTTAAGCTTCTCTTCACAGAGTGATGGTTACTGCTGTGCAGTGAAGGGAGTTTAGCCAGCTACCTTGTACATCTTTGCTAGCTGGTCAGAAACAGAACCTTAACTGGAAGTGGGGCAAACCAGCATAATTACAAGGGTTGTCAACAACACATTAATAAAAGTTATTTCTTCATTAGGTAAAAAGTGAGATCTGATGGTGCTTTTTATAGAAGGTGCTGACACTGTGCTGCAGTGAGCTGCAGAGCTTTGCTAAGGAAACTGGTACCTTTCTGCTGAGTGGTAGAAGAGTGATCTGCAGTAATATATTCAAGTCCATAACATTTCCTAATTTGAACATATTTTATTTAGTGTTTCAGGCTGAGCCATGGTTACACTGTGTAAAGCATAATGGAATGCATGGCCAGAGCAGTTCCTTCAAAATTGAAGCAGAGGAGAAAACAATTGTAAAAAAAAAAGGGTGTCAACCAAAGTTTGCTTAGTTTCCTGGTCTTTCCTGAATCAGAAGTATGAGGAAACTGTTACCTTCGCCATATACACTTCTTGGGTGAAGTCCATCTGTTGCTCATCAGTAGCATCTCAGTGAAGTCAACAGGATCAAGTGTACTGTTCTTCTGTGGGCAGTTCTCCCTCTCATGCTAGAGTTGTGCTCGTCTCTTTCTCCTGGCAGGTTTACAAGAAAATGGCTGTGCTGAGGTTTGGGAGAGTTGTTGTTTTCTTCCAGTTCTATTAAGAGAAAACCGGTAAGACCATGACAGGAACACCTCTTCCAAGTTCTGTGTTTTCCCACCTCTGCAGGCTGAGTCAGAAGTCAGAGTAGGTCATGGCAGATAGTTAGTGGAAGGGACAAAAGAGCCCATGAAAACACTGGCAAGCAGAATTAACATGACAAGGTGAATACTGTTAGCAAAAAAAAAGCTCTTGTCAGTGCAGAAATGTGCTTTCCCACACCTGCTTTACACCCTCCTGACAGACAGTCTTGAGTTAAGCATGTCCCAAAAGTGTGCCCAGCAGTCCCCATGGCAGTCTTTTGGGATAAATAAAGACTTACTGGTCTGAACCTGTTAGCATTTGTGTGCATAGGCATGTCCTCCCTTGAACATGGCAGTGAGACTTAGGATGATATCAGCGGGAGAAGTCCTGTGACTGATAGGCAACCTCTGAATGTGCACAGCTGAAGCAGGAGCACATGGGTACTGCTCTTTTAGCAGGTTGGGGTAAAGGTGAACTCTTGTTAGGATTATTCAGTTTTAATTGTTGTTAAATCTTACTTGCTTACAGGAGGGGTTTTTGAGGGTAGAAATCTTATTCATGGATACAACAGGTCAAGTTTTCAGTGGGTCTGTGCTGCTGCAAAACATAGTGTCCAAGAGCACAGGAGGTTTGAGTTTTTTCAGAGTGGTTTGCTGCACATGACTCTGCTCACTGCTCTCATCTTCCACCAGCCACTTCCTGTAAATCTGATGTTTATCATATCAGTGCCAGTGCTCAGGTGCTCAGGATGCTTTAGCAACTTTCTCTCTGTTCCCAAGATCCAAGTAATAATAGCATTATTTTTTCCTTTCTTGGGAGGTGTACACACTGCCAGACAGATCCCTCTTGACACAAGAGCCAGCCACTCAGCTCTGGCTTTCTGTCTCCCTTTTGTGACCAATCTTGCAGCCTTATTTTCTGAAATGTGGTTATTCACAGGATGTGACAAAAGTTTTAATAAGAAAAACCACTTTCAGATCTTAATTCATATATGTAAAATAGATAGCAAGTGCTTCCATAAAGATCAGCTGTCAGTTGCTAGTCTGGGGGTGAATGTGTAGTGGGGATTCTTATTATTCAGACTGCTGCATTATTTACAACTTTCATAAATTCATCCAGCCTTAAAGAAAGATTGTTTGCTTTTATGCAGTCAAAACTCTGAAACTTCACATTCACTCCAAGAAGCATATAAGAATTCACAAGGCTTTATTCATCTTGTCAAAATGCTGAAGAGGAGAGCCTTTATTCTAAGGGAAAGAGAACAGATAACCATGAAAAATACCACTTGGATAACCCCCTGTTCACTGCAAAGAGCATGGAGTAACTAAACATGCTGCTTTCCTGTAAAATAAGCACCAGATAGATGTATTGTTCAGGAATTCAATGCACGGATGCTGAAATAAAATCTCTCCATTCTGAAATGGAACAAAAAGGGCAGTTATTTCACATGGCTCCAGGAGGATTTGGGGTTTTGTTTCCCAGGCTGTTATGTTTCAGCATACACCTTGTTAAAACTTGTGTATGTATTAAGAAAACTGATCTATCATTTTAAAGTAAACAAAAGAGTCAAACCACACCACACACTCAAAACCAAAGCAAAACAACAACAAACCCAAACAAACAAAACTAACAACAATAATAAAAAGAAAGCCGACAGAAAAAAACCTACAAATAGCATCAGGATACTTCTCAAACACATCAGAAGACTGTTACAAGTGTAATTCTTGTCCGCTATATGAAAGCTTTTTCATTTTTGGCAAAAAGTGTAATTTCTCTTCAAAAGGGAAGAACTGGTTGGGCAGTTAGTGATCACAGCAGAGATTACAGATGTGGTTTTCAATTCAGTAAAGCAGTCCAGTTCTCTGCCAGTTTAGCCACTGCATTATCAGTTGCTATTGCACAATAGTTCAATTGCTAATATTGCATCATGCAATTCAGTGTCATGTAAAGATACTTTTTAGAAACAGCTACAGAAGCACTCCTGTTTGTGTTCTTAATAAAGATCTGTAGATCATAAATAGGATTTAGCATGTGTAAAGAATTACTGTAAAATACTTAACAAGATGCTCAAAACCATCTCCTTTGGCCAATGTTCTTTGCTATTAGAAAACCACAAACCACAAATTAACCTGTTTGCTTTTAGTTCATAATGTGTGATGTGGCTGATTATGCTGAAGCACAAACTTTTCCTTGGATTAGAGGTAGTTAGTGCATCCCATCTGATCTCCTGTTGAGTTTGACATGCCTCTCAATCTGTCAACTTCTGTCCTGGGCCAGCTCTGCAATCTTCTCCCGGGCAGGCTGAGAACATGGAGGTCATGTCACCTGGGCTTCTTTCATATAATTAGGACAAAATACGAACATTTCATGAGATGAGGAATAGAACCTACAAACTGAATTACCCCCATGGCCATTCTATTATTAACTGTTGTTTCCTCTTTTTGATGAGGAATGAACCATTATATATGTAGCAGTTTAAATACTTGTCATTTGCTTGACTCTAACATAGTATGTGTAATATCACAGTGCAGAAAGCCCCCTATAGCTCTGGCTGGTTTCTTATGCCCTCAACTTCTAGCACATCCTGATGCTTATGGGTCTCTTCTATTATACATTAACTATGGTTACTCAGTATTTTGGGGAAACCACGCACACACACACACACACACACACACACAAAAAAAAAACAAACAAAAAACCAACCACCCGGTTTTGTGTGTTGCCACATGAGGAGTTAGTGATTGCTATTCTGCTGCCCTTATTGGACTCCACTGCTCTTGAATGTTTTGTGTGTCACAGCCATTGCTAGTCCTGGTACAGGTCAACAACTTTGAAAACTTGGATCCCTGCAAAATTATCTTCTGGGCTGTGAAAAGCTGTAAAGTTGCACAAAGGGGTGAAGCCTGGGAGCCAGACTTGCTGGGAAACCATTAGCAAATGTGATCCTGAGGAATCAGTAGGTGGTTTCCGGTGGAGATTGTTATCTTTTGTGTTGGAAGGCTGTAAATTAAACATGGAAATTTAGTGTTGCTGTATACAGTAAAGCACAAGTACAGCCTCTCTGTCAGTTTTGAGCAAAGTTCCCTTATTCACTAGCGTGAGACAGCATTGAATTAAGCATTTAGGAAAGAGATGGACTCTTACCTGTGATGAGAAGGCACTGCATTTAGTGATCCTGGGGTGATGTTTTCCAGACATTTCCACATTTGTATTTCACATGGAGCAAGCAGCTCTGAGCACACAAGGAGAGCTGGGAGCGGCACATACCCAGCTACAGCTAAATCCACCAAGGACACTTTTTCATGCAGTTTAGGCTTGCTGACATTCTAGCTACAAAATATAGCAGCTGAGGATGTGCCCTGTTAGGCTGTGTTGTTTTGTTTGTTGTATTTTAACTCCTCCATTCATAATGACGTGCAGCTTTAGTGAACAGAGGTTTCTTACGTCCTCAAGACATGCAGCACAATATTAACATGTCTGAAAAAACCTCAGAGTTCAGTGAGCACTCTGAAACTTTCTTGACAGAACGAGCATCAAATAAACAGCAGTTTTAGCTTCCAGTTTTATATCTACCAGTTGATTTCAGCCTCTTTACAGGCCTGCATGTCCTAAGGAGCACAACACACATGTACCCAAGATCATCTTGTTCAGCAGCACCGGTTGACTGTGTCCAAAACAACCTCCACCACGCAGCGGGGAGCAGCGGGATTGCATTAGGGCTGAAGGCAGCATTTAGGTGCTTGTGAGGCAGAGAGCATGAACCAGCGTGTGTGTTCCGTCCCATCTGCTGGGGCTCACAGTGATCCCCAATCAAATGTACCCATGTTGAGCACCCCTGAGGAACAAGGCCCCAGCTGTCTGCTGCTGCAGAAGTGTGCGCCAAGCAAGGCAGGCTGTGAAAAGTGTTGCACAACCCAGTGTAATTTAACCACACGCTGAATAAATACGCTTTAGAGAACTCTTTTGAAGAGATGTTGCCTAATTAATCCTGCAGGGGGTATAATATGTATATTTTTGAAATCCAGTTTTAGCATCATGCAATTAGCTTTTATGGCCTAAGGATTCTGATTTAAAACATTCTTTAGTTACTAATGGTAATCTGTTTTAATTAGAAATGCAAATTTATTTGAGATCTGAGCGGTACAATATATGATGATTCACAGCTAATACCGTTGAAGTGCCTCAAATTGGCATTCTTTGTACCTTCTGTAGTTAGAATCCTGAGGATCAACATGTTATTCAAACATTGCTCTCAGCTGACATGTGGAAGCTGAATAGACTTCTTTAGGAAATGGAATAAGTATTAATCAACAGGAATCCTTTCTAGGGCAGCAGAAGGAAAATCATAGCTTTAGGCAAGAGGCAAGCAAACACTTTAAATGTTACAGTATTAACTTCAGTGCTGCAGTAGCAGAGCATGGCTCCTGCCAGGGTGCAGGTGCTAAGCCAACATCTAAGCAAGCATCTTAGTTGACTTTATCTTAGTATCAGAGAAAATACTTGGGCTTGAACATCCTGGGCTGCTCAGGGAGGGCTGTAGCTGTTCAGAGCTGGGCTGCTTAGACGCCTGGCAGCATGTCTAAGAAAAGCCTCAAGCAAGGCAAAGTGTTTTTCTGGACAAATATCTAAAGGCTAATGCTTGCTGAATATTCACTGTAGCCACTTGTCCTGGAGATATTAAACTATCAAGTCGGTATGATGTCTGATCACAGACATTCACATTGCAGTAAGAGGTCATATAGTATTCAACAAAGTCTTTCCAGAATCAAAGAACCTCTGCTGCTAGACCAGTCCAGCCCTTGTTGTTGTGTTCAAATAAGTGTTTCTTTTTCTTAAGTACTTTGAAAGATGAGGCTGAAAGAGGCCAGCTACTCAGCAACAGTGAAGATGGCTTTTGTAATGATAGTTGCTTATTGGACGTGTTGCTCAGTAGAGGATTTTTACAGGCATTTGCGATTAGATGCAGGGTTGCAGCTGGGAATGAAGCAGTACAGTTTATGCAGTGCACCTCTCCACATCTTTCCTAAGCCAGACACAGATTTTTTTTTTTTATGAGGAGGTTACTGGTAAGGAGCAATGGTGTAGGCACCATAAAAGCTGTGGGGAGGCTCTGTGTGGTCCAGAAGTCAAAAATCAATGAGTTTCTGAAGTCTAGCCTTATTGGGAAAGCTGATGGCTGGGTTGAGGCTCTTGCTTCACAGGGCTGAGACCTCAGCAGGGTGCTGCAGGCAGCTCTTGTGTTCCCATGCAGCAGATGCTCTCTGAGACTTCAAGTTCTTGTCCCTTCTTTGTTGCTGACGCAGATACAGTGTAGTAGTGATTTCATCACCTGAAATTTGATAAACTTGTTGACTGGGACCACGTGGAAGGTTCCTCACGGAATTGTTCCCTGCCTTGGAGAGCTGTCAAACGAAAAACCAAGTTGTAGATGGCGTGAGCCTGTTATATGGGGCAGCAAGTGATGTTCTGATTTTCCTACTTTTAAGTTGAGTGAATTAAAGCTTCCCACAAGTCTCACTGATAGTCCTGAGTGTGCAATTACAAGTCTCCAAGCTGCTTAGCCATTTCCCTGTGCTATGTTCAAAGAGCAAAACATCACAAGCACCAGCAGTTCTTATCTGTGTGTTTTATTTCCAAAACTCTGTTTGCATTTACTTCATTCATTACTTTTTAATTCATCCCAGCCAGTACCTTTGCTGTGAGCTTGTATTTTCTGCTAGTATTTCTGGAGGACAAGGGCATGGAGGAAGCTGCTTTGGGCACCAGCTCTGGAGGCTCCAGCTGCAGTGTGTCTGTCGTCAAACACCCCAACCTTGTTGTTCTTGGTGGTTACGTGGTGTCCGCTTTTGCCCTGCACCACTTGCAACTTATTCTTATTCCGTTCTTTTCTTTTCAGGGGCTGTCAGAGCCTGAATAATTTAAGAGTGAACAAATGAGAGACGTTCATGGAGGACTCTGTTCTTACCTAGGCACAATTTGACAAGCATGTAGATTTGCCTTGGGTTTCCACTGCACCTACCACAACTTTACTAAGAGAAAAGCCCCCTTTCCTAGACATCTGTGTCACTCTTGCTTAGTAAAGTTATTCAAGATCAGCGCCTTTGGAATTGGTTGGTAAATGGACAAAGACTTTCTCTTTGCCCGGAGCTCCTGACAGCCTCCAAGTACCAAAGAGAACTTCACAGCACTAGAAAGCAAGACACAGCTGCTGAATGTTGGAAGCTACTGCATTTGGCAAAAGAAGCTTACTCTAAGATGCACACAGTTGTGTTTGTTTGTTCTGCTTGTTTTCTGTGCTTTCTGAGCCCTGTGTGTGCCTGGAAAGTTTAATGACCAATCTCTTCTTTCTCAACATGCAGTTTTTCTTCCAATCCCAAAAGCCTTTGGGTTCTGTTCTTGCTTCTTCTTTTTCTTTTTCTTTTTTTTTTTTTTTTTTTGTTTTGTTTTGTTTCCAATTCCAATTTATTTTGTCACCAATACTCTTCTATTGTTTCCATGAGGAATTGTTTGGGTATGTAGCCAGTTTTCTTTGAAGTAGGGAGGCATAAATATGATACCCAAATGTCGTCCTCCTCCCTCCTGTCCCTCTGTTCAGCAGAGTGGTTCACCTTGTCAGAGGTTGCTGGCTTCAAGCATAAGGCAGAGCTAACCTTAGCAATGATGTCATTTAACTGAGAAATTACTTCAAAATTCTTACAGTAGCTCAATTTGGGAGCTGCTGAATGAAGCTGACCCTTGACACTTCGCAAAAGAATAAGGCTTGTGTTGTACTAACAGCTGCTTGGAAACCATCTGTAATAAAGTTTGGTTTTGTGCCCACCACCAGGATAAAAGATGGTATTTGCCGACTCTGGTACCCTTATGCTCCCAGCAGAGCAAAACTGCTTAGATCAAAGTTTAAAAGTCTGCTTCTATGTGGGTGTCTAAGCATTTCACAGTTCCTTATGCTAAAAGTAACAGTGTACTTGCAAAGGCCAGCAAATGCTGCTGCTCTTGTTCAGCTTCAAACATGACATATTCCCCCTTGTCATCCCATATAGGTTTCCATAAAGGTTCAGGGTTAAAACTTTTTTATGGAACATGCCTAAGTCTCCTATCAAACTATATCAAGGGGCTTTTTGCTTTGTGTTTGGGGCTTTGTACTTTTTGCTGCTAGTGACACTTATTCAGAAAACTTCAGGGTCAGGTATTACTTTATTTTTGTCACAGAATGAGGACAGTGTAAATACAAAATGTAAAGTAGAACTTAGAGAAGTGCTTCAATGACTTGTTTGACTAAATTGAAATAAATGTTGATTTGTTCAAAAAAAAAAAGCCAACAACAAAAAAAAACCCCATGCTCTTTATGGATCTTGTTAGTCTTCTTATTTATTTTCTTTGCTAAAACAAAATGCACGCCTCTTGACTTCAGAAATCTGCTCTCCCAGATGTGAGACGTTACAGGAAAGCTGCTCTGATGTGAGCTCCCAGCAGATGTGTTGGACTTGCTCTCACTCTGCTCTGGGCTCGTCCAGGATGTGCCCAGCTGGTCCATGCTGGGCAGAAACCTGAGGCAAGAGAATGGGTGAATGAAATCAAATGTGTAGAAATACTTCATCTGTCCTCAAACTCTGTTGTGTGGAGCAACTGCTCTTTTTATGAGCATTTCCACACCCTTTTATTCAGTAAAAACCTATTCTAAAAAGTTGTTGCTTTGTTTTCAAGATACGTGAGGTCCCCTTGAAGGACTCAATGGAGGCCAATAACATATTTTAGGATAGCAGCTGGCAGGGAGTATCTATTTACCAATGGGTTGGTGGATTCACTCTGGGGATGTCTGTTCTCTTACTAATCCTGTCAAAAACTCACAGCAGCTTATATGAGGGTCGGGGGGGGACTCTGAAGGAGAAGGAATTTGTCAGGGTGATAAATGGAGAGAAAAAGGCTCAAACCTCCCACCAAAGAAATCATAGATACCCATCACAGATGTGAGCTGTTACATGGAAAAAATGTTTCTGAGTGGGACACCCAAAGAGAGGAGGACCACAGATGTTTCAACTGCTGTTCAAGTGCTGGGTAATTGAGTTGCACACTTTCCTGAGAGTATCTTCAGAGGCACAAGGATGTGTTCTGCTTTCATATGCAGCAGCTGCTTCATTAAATGCTGATCTGTAGGAAATGAGGCCCTGCCCTGTATTCATCTGAGGACTCATCTGCTTTTCCCTGTGCCCTCCTTGCAGTCATCTCTGATGATACCTTGAGGTCCATGTGAAGAAGCAGATACAATAAAGATGACTTCTGTAGCTGTTCTCTCCCTAGGCACTCTTGGACAGTAACGAAGTCATATTTTATTTCAGCAGAATTTCTGTGCCTTCCCTTGTGCTGTTTCTTTCCCTGGAGACCCAGCTCACTCATTCAGCACGCTCTCAGGATTTCAGTAACTTCTCTTGCAAGGTCTCTTGAGACTGCGCGCCTCTGTGCTCTTTCTCCAGGCTTTTGGTTTTATCTCACTCTTTGAAACTTTCCCAGAACTGCAGTGACTTTTCTCTGACCTCCAAGAACTGGAACTCTCGAGCCCTGACACTCCAGCTGGCACAACCAAGACCTGGAGACTACTTTGGGATGTCAGCTTTCCCAGAGCATGCTGGATGAAAGCTGCATCTGAGCAACACTAGCTAAAAATAAAAGCTATTCAAGTGAAGCTAATGGCGGGTTGCCATCAGTTATTGCTCATTAAAGTGAATTGTCAGATGCTAATCATTTCCTGCTGTGAGATGGGCCTGGTATGTAACACACTCAAATGTGGGAAGGGGGTTCACAGTAACTAAATTTAGCTAAGGGTGTAATTTTCTTGGACTCCCTCTGTAGTTAATGGAAAGAGAGAGGCTCCTACAGGGTGTGATTCCCTCTCTGCATCACCCATGGGCAGAAGCATGAACAGCTCCTTGACTGATGAGACCATGAGGTGAGCTGCTGCCTGCCACAAAACTGAGCTGCTTGGAGTGAAGGTGTTTGCCCGCCCCAGCTGGGTGCCTGCTTGTTTTCATTGGCTTACCTTTCTACCTGGAAGTAATGATCAGGAAGTTGAATATTAAAACCAGCAGAGAGGTGGCCATTTCCCAAAGGCAAAACCCATAGGTAGAATCCTCCAGGAGCATCCCTTGCTTTTTGCAGTGTAGCTAAAGGGAACTCTGCAGACCATCGTCTACAAGCAGCTCTTCTTTCCTACTTCCAAGAAATATCAGCTCTTCATTAAAGAAACTGTGTGTTCTGAATATTGTGGGATTAAATTTTATTTTTCAGTCTTTTTTTCCACTGTTCTTTTTGGAAGTTAGTCTTGTTTGAATGTTTGGCAGTGAAACAGAAAGTCAGAGTTTGAGTTTTTACATTACAGTGATTGGGAAGTTTGTCAAGGGTGCCTGCTTTTAGCAGTGTAGGCTGCCTTCTCTATGGGTCTAGAAACTTTTGCATAAAATCTTTAATTCCATACCATTCTTCCTGAGTTTTGACAGGAGTAATCTCTTCTGCATAAACGGAATTGTGAGAATCTGGCCAGATTGATTTGTACCTTTTGATATTACTTCTAGCTTTAAGCTTCAAATGATACTCCAAGACACAAAAAGAAAATCCAGTTAAACCTTCTCAATTCTGGTCATTTCCAGGAGATGATGATGTTAGGGAGAACATTTGAACCTCAGAATAAAATCTGCATTTAGATTTCAATGGTGTAGTTCGAACATGTCTTTACCCTCTGGTATGAAACAGTATGAAACCAGGTCCTGCTTGATCTCATGTCATTTTTCCCTTGAGCTGAAGCAGGGGGCAGGTCTGCAGTTGGACGCATGTAGCGCGGCTGAGCAGAGCTGGGAGTGGATGGGGAACTATGGAGGATTCCAGGGCAAGTTTTGCAATTCCATTGCGAAAGTTTAATGTACTTCTAATCTAAATGGCTTTTCCAGCCAGTTGTCCTCTATCTTTGTCTGACATAGGCACTCAAAATTTCCTTGTATTCACTTAAGTTCTTCACTGGAGCCTTTTTTGCAAGCAGTGCCTGAGGAGACAGTTTATCTGTTGACATTAAACTTGTCAGATTCATTATTTACATTGTTATGAACTTATGTTTTCACTTGAGGAATAGCTGTAAAGTGACTTTGTATTAACTAAATGTTGTTACCTCCCAAATTTTTGCAAATCCATGCCAGGTTTTACAGGCAGAATAGGCTCTAACGCTAAAACTGGGGTTGGTACTGTCATCTGCCTAAGCCACAAAGTTTTGTAACCCTGACTTGTGCCAATAAAAATGTTTCACTGAGCGTGTTTTGGACATTTAATACAAAAGCACAGCAGATGAAAGAAGCAGTTTTCATAGTTCATTCTGCCATCTTTGCATCCATCATGTAGAACTAGTTCTGAAGCCCTCAAGCACATCTGAGGAGGTTCTCACAGCAGTGTTTCCTGAGGCAGAGTAAAAAACCTGAAGGAGCCGTAAGCTGTGAACTGGAGCCTACAGCCTGTATGGTGAAGGACATGTCCTTGGAAAGGGCAGGAGAGAATGGATTTTGACACTTTAGATGATTCTTGTTTGTTTAGTGAAATACTAAGACGGGGGCTGGGATTTTTGTGCATTGGATGGGTCTTGCTGACTCCTCTATTTTCCAAGATTTTGTGGTACAGATTCTCATTCTTCAGGAAATAATAGCTCGAGTAAAGACCAAGTTAGTCTTTCACCCACATCTGATTCAGTTCTGTCTTTTTCAGATATGTTATTTTGCAGGAATTACTAAATATGGAAAATGGGTTCTGTCAAGCACAGCAGAGCTAATTTATGTGCTCGTCGTTCAGATTGTCATTATTGGCTTTCATTCATGAGTTTAATTATTTCTGAGAAAAAAAAAAAGTTTATTTAAATGCACATGCTAATAGGATTACAGAGTTCCTATTCTGGCTTATCTTCTCTGACTTCTGTGGAAAAATCCTTTTTCTCTCAGGCTATTTTTCTTGGGTGAGAAATGGAGTCATATGTAAATCAGAAGAAGATTCATCTCTTCTCAACTAAAGCAAGATTGTGACCTGCCACAGTCACCTGTCTTCATACTTATATTCTGTTAACTTGTGGTTGTGGAAGCATATTTCCTTCCAATCATATAAGATTTGTGGTTAGTATGGATCAAAAAGATAAGCCTGATGTTTTCTTCTGAGCTGCTGTGAAAAGATTTTCCCTTTTCCCATTTAGAGATCTGAGCTCCTGCAGAGTCTGGTGCTGCATGAGCCTGATCAGACAGACCTCCCCTCCCAGCCATGCTCTGGGGAACAGGGAGGTAAAAATAAAATGTCTTGTATTTATGTTCCAGCAGTAATTCCTACTGGCTCAAATGGGAATATAACTGTGCCTGTAAAATGGATCTATGAGATTTTTGTTTTTCCTTTCACCCAAGGTTGCATAGAACTGGAACCTTTAATTATGCAAGTGAAAGAGCTGTGCTTTTATAGGCATCTGTTCATTTGAGCAACAACAAATATTTTATGCCTCTGGCGGTACAAAAGCTCTGAATGTTTAAACTCTTCAGTCTGTCTGAGTATCTGTCACAGTCCTATTGCCAAAGTTTCTTGGAGGTTTGCTTAGGGGTGTTTTGGAAACTATAATTTCTTCTGTCTGAATGAATGGTTTGGCCAGGAAATCAAGCTAGCCACACTAGTCTGCTGACCAACATACACCCATTTAACCTCACCAAATACCTTTTTTTAGACATGGGACGTTGGTGGCAGGACAACTGCTCACTGCAGCTCTCTGTCAAGCCCTGACATTCCTGCAGACCCGTTGCAGTGCGAGGGCAGCAGCTGCTGTGAAAGTCCTTGCAGGCAGCAGCAGCTGCCTGAATTACCATGCAATGTGCCGCTGCATCTCTTCCAAAGCGCTCTCTGACTTTTCTGAAGCAAGCTGTATCTCCAAAGAGCTCTGCCAATACAGTTAGCAAAGCACACGTGTGCTAGTGCGCTGCTAGAAGGGCACAACAACATGTCCTCCTCTTCCACTTGATCCACCTGGTGTCTGGATCTCAGGCTAGTATCAAGTGTCATGATTAATGTATTTGTAGCTGTACGTGCTGCAGAAGCAGTGGAGCTCACACAAGCTCAGCCTAGGAGGTTGTCTTCAAAGTTTTTCCTGGCACATTCTTTGTTTCGTGTGTTTCTGTCTCTCATTTCATGAATGCTTTTCCCTGAGCTTGAGTCCTGCCTCTGCAACCATGTCGAGGTGACCTGCTTTGTGTGCAATGGAAATCACTCCCAGCAGGGCTGGCAAACAACAAGTGTGACTTGCTCACAAATGCGTCAATATTTGCAGTTCCTTTAAAAAAGAAAAGGAAAAAAGGTTATGAGTATTGTGTGTGGACTCTCAATGTGGGTTTTGGATACTGCATGTTTGGCAATGGTGAGAAGTGGGATGATGAGATGGTAGTGCTTTGTAAGTGTGTAGGGTGCTGGGTAGAGCAACTTACCCCACCTCTAGTGGCTCACATGGTGGCTGTGGAGCAGGGACATTCATACTAGCCTTTTTCTTCCACCTGGAGTCATAGAATGATAGAATGGTAGGGACTGGAAGGGACCTCTGAAGATCATCAAGTCCAACCCCCCTGCCAACACAGGAACACCCAGGGCAGGCCACTCAGGAACAGATAGATCCAGGTGGGTCTTGAGAGTCTCTAAGATGGAAACTCCAGTCTCTCTGGGCAGCCTGTTCCAGGGCTCTGTCACTCTCACAGGGAAGAAGCTTTTCCTCATGTTGAGTTGGAACTTCCTGTGTTTCACCTTGCTACCATTACCTCTCATCCTATCATGGGGCACAACTGAAAAGAGGCTGGTCCCTTCTACTTGAACCCACCCTTCAGATATTTGTAAACATTCATAAGATCCCCTCTCAGTCTTCTCTTTTCCAGGCTAAACAGCCCCAAGGCTCTCAGATTTTCCTCATAAGAGAGATGTTTCAGTCCCTTCATCATCTTCATAGCGTTGGACTCTCTCCAGTATCTCCCTGTCCCTCTTGAACTGGGGAGACCAGAACTGAACACAGTACTGCAAATGCAGTCTCACTAGTGGAGCATAGAGGGGGAGGAGAACTTCCTTCAACCTCCTTGCCTATCCTCCAGCTAGAAGAGACTATTTTACCAAGTAAAGGTGAGATAAGACCACATTTTCCATTGTTGTGCTGTGTGGGCCAAGGAAGCCCAGGATCTGTCCCAGATACCTTACAGTGATCAGCCACAGCACTTCAGTGCTCAAGGAGAAAGAAGGAGACTTTAGATCTGCTAGGGCTGTGTACAGCATGGCACAACCAACATATTGTAACCCTTGGTAAATAGCCTTTATCATCACCAAAGATATGACCATGAGTGGGAAAATCCAGAGCCTTGTTCAAGTGAGATTGTGGCACAGTGTGAAATACCTACCTCACCAAACCTTTGGGTTTGCTTTCATCATGGTTTGTGGCTCTGGAGGCCTGATGTTTGGTCAGCAGAAGTTTCCTGACTCTAGGTTAAACTTTGGACAAAATTCCTGCAACTGGGCAGGGTGGGCTGTGGGCCATCCTGGGACTTTAACTGTTTCTGCTCAGCTGCTTCCGTCCCTGAGATGACAGGGGAAAATGACTGACCATCATTTCCCCTGAAACAGCCTTGAGCGAAGAGTGTCACAGTGTGAGAGGTGCCGTCTGACTGTCCGTGCCCCAGCCATGGCTGTGCTGCCTGGAGAAAGGAGAGGAAGGCAGCAAAACCAAGACCTGTCCCTGCTCATAAAACCAGGGGTGTTTCCTGGTGGGAGGGAAGTCCCTGCTCCTTCCATCACGGACTTCAGCATTCCCAGATTTGGTCCTGCTTTGAGCCTGCTGGGCTGAGAGAGAATTGTGTGTCTCGGTCACAAGCCTTCGGGGTGGAGAGGGTTGACTGAGGCTCCATATAGCCTCCTATCAACTCTCCTCCCTTACTAAAAGGTAAATTGGCAAGGTGCCGTCAACCGGAGATAGGAGTTTGTTCTTTGTTACTTCCAAGCTGTAATAAAAACCTCTCTCTGCATTAATCAACCGAGATGTGGTAAGAGCAGCTTGTCCTCGGTTCTCAACCTCCCCCCAAGCCCAGTCCCCAGCAAAGGCAGTGAGTCCATGATATGCTGCTTGCCCCAAGTCATCCCTGATGGTGGCAACCTCCACAGACTGATCGCTTCCAGCATTTCTCCTTCCATGACTGCAGCTCAGCTCCCTTTGCACCAGTAATTCTTAAAGTTAAGTCTCCTGCAGAAGCAGTGGGAGTGCAGGCACCTGAGGGCACCCCACTTGGCTCAGCCCTTTGATGAGGAGACCTTGAGCTTCCCCCACCTCCTGAGGGGCTTTTGGTGCTGCTGTGGGGATAGATGGAGGAGGGCATTTGAAAATCAAAATCACCATTGCAAAACACTGAATGTTGCTGGTGCAAGGTGGCCCAATAAAATCCCAGAGCATCATGTGAAGCCTGCGAAAGGAGACTATCTAAAACCTGATGAATGGAAGATAAGCTGGCCACTGCCAAATACTATCTTGTGCTCGTTGATTTAACACCACTTCATGTGCATGAAATAAGATCAGCAGGAGCTGGCTAAACCCCGACCTCTTTGAGATAAGGCTGCTACTTTGCCCTTACAGAGGAATGTCAGAAAACCCCCAGTGGCCCCACATGGGATCTGTCCTCCCAGACCCTCTCATGCTCACTCCTGTTGTCAGAAGACAAATGATTTGGATTTTCTTCCTGTCTGGGAAATGAACTTTGACTTCCTCTAGCTCGTTACAATTATTTCCATATGTTCTAAAAGCCTAACTTTTGACCTCAGGTATGTAATACATCATGGCTCAACTTCTGACTAAGGCTGTCTATGGTTAGAAAATATTGAAACTCTTGTGGTCTGCATTTTACAAGCTGGCAGGCAAGGCAGGCTGCCATCTCTGCTTGGTTCATATCTGGCTGTGAGCAGCAGCTCTGGCCAGTGGGGTAGGAGCTCTGGATGCAGGTGGCTTCTAAAACAGTGTAAGGAATGGTTCTCTGGGAGAGTGGCTCTTTCTCAGCGTGTACTACCCAGTATCTCCAATGATATTTATTGCTCAGTTGAGAATATTTGGATGAACCAGGCTATTTCCATGAGTTGTAGCTTATGTTTTTATTTTCTGCTTGGGCGGATAAAAGATTCAGAGAGCCATCTAAAAATGTTTGCTAACATCAGCTGATTGCTTTCTGATGTACAATCTGAGATCTATTTTAGAGGAGTGTGACAATTTCTGAATTCTGTAAAGGAAAAAAAAATTATTCTTATACTGTGTGGGATTAAACATCTCACCCATGGTTGCTCCTGGGGAGGGAGTTGCCTTGCCATGGTTTCAGAAAGGTGTAAACAGGTCACTTGTTCCTAAAGGGCAATTGAGAAATCTTAAAGCAACTTGTTTGCTTTGGTTTAAAAGACTTATTGACATTGGCATGGCTTTGATTTGTTGCTTTTGGGGGGAGTAAGGGAGGTTGCACCCATTTCTGAGGTGCTAGTCTGAACATGTGTATCGATAACTGCAGTTGGATACAGCTCAGTAGACTCTCCTACTTGGATATAATGGAAAACTTTTCATTTTAAGCAAACCTCGTATCTCCTTCTTGGGAGCTGTCTTCAGTTTGAAATATTTGTCATCTTCTGTAATTGTTCATTACAGTTTCTTAGTTCTAGGGAAGGTGTGAAGTCTTCTGGCAATGGCTTTCAGGGTCAAAGGAGATAATTTTAAGGTGCTTCAAATAACCTTCAGAAGTTAATAAGTAGTCTAACAATAACGTCATTGAGGTCTGGAAACAGCTGAGAAACATTTACGGAACTGGAACCTGAACAAGTGTTGGTGACTATCAGGTCTCCTTTAGAAATAATCTGCTTTTTCTGCTTATTTTTTTTTCTGGTAATTCACAATTAAATCTGTTGGAAGAAGCTGAGAAATTCAGCACTTCGTGTGAAATTCAGGCTTTCATGAAAAACTAGGTAACTTGGCTGTCTGCAATCTTTCATAAGGACAGACAATGTGGTAGAAAATAAGAGAAATGTGGAAGATTGTGAAAAATGCCTGTTGCAGGGCATATTCCTCTCTCTGGTGTGCAATAAAGTTTACACAAAATCCGTAAGTCACAACACCTTTCATTGATGCTGCCTGTATTTTCATGCTTGGGATTGCCAGCTCTCAATGTGTACTGGGAAACAGAGGAGGTGTTGGTATGATCTCTCACCTGCATTATTTTCTTCCAGATGCATATTCAGTCTCTTCCAATGACAACGGAGGCAAGTCCGATTCAGTGGCCAACTTACAACCTCAGCCATCTCTCAACTCCATCCAGAGTTCTCCTGGCCCTAAGCGTTCAACCAACACCCTGAAGAAATGGTTGACTAGTCCTGTGCGCCGTCTGAACAGCGGGAAAACAGAGAGTAACATCAAGAAACAGAAGAAAGTGCGAGATGGAAGGAAGAGCTTTGACCTCGGCTCACCAAAGACTGGAGATGAAACCACTCCTCAAGGAGACAGTGCAGATGAGGTGTGTGTTGGTGTTTGTTGCAGGAAAGACCATATCTCATCGTCTCATTTGTGGTGTGTGATTCACTCTGGAGTAAACACAGTTCCCTTAGGTTCTAAAAGCAGCGAATCATATTTAAAATGTCATTGATCAAAGCTGTATTGCAAACAGCATTGTCATCCAAAGAGCAGTGGAATACATAGGGAGCAGCATTTCAAAGTCTGCAAGTATTATTGTCCGTCGACTAGATTTTTTTTTTTTAATAGTCTATTAGAAAGCTGTCAAGGATAGAAATTAAGTTATTCTTGAGCAGCCTTCATCACTTTCTGCTGAGATTCATATCACCTTTATCCTACAGTGGCAGTGTAATTCCTTATTGAAAGAAAACACTCAGAGAAATAGCCATGTTTCTGTTAAATCTGCTGTATATTTGTAGCTATAACTTCACTGCAGGCATATTCTTTGATAGAATATTTCTTTCCTGATAAAGCGAATAAGGAATTACAAGCAAAAGCAGAGAAGATACTAACTGAACAAAAATAGAGGAACAATTTTAAAAACCGTACATTGAGCTGTTCTTGGTCACAATAAAAAATACTCTATCAGTACACAGACAGCACTAACTGCCTTAGGTGCTTGGGTGATCTATAAACTGCATTTCTGTAACTCTTAACCAGGATTAACAGGAAAAACCTTATGTAGTTATTACTTGTCTTCCGTGATGCTTGGCATTACTTGCAATTCTCTGCACCGAGTGCCATATTGGCCCAGTATTAGTATTAACAGGTTCAAAGCCTGGTGGTAGAGCTCAGATATCTAAAAAGATAAAATAAACCTGTCCCTGCTTCTAATTATATTTAACTTTTCTTCAGAAGAGCAAGAAGGGTTGGGGAGAAGATGAGCCAGATGAAGAGTCTCACACACCTCTTCCTCCTCCTATGAAGATTTTTGATAATGATCCAACCCAAGATGAGATGGTAAGGCCTCCCCTACTATATGATTCTTTATCAGTTTGCTGTTTAAATGCATTTCTCATATAGCCATCTCACAGTGGTTTTGTAGCAGTCTTCTAGTATCCAGGGCCTACACTTGTGGTTATAAAAGACTCCTGCGTACAGTACAGATCACAATCTAATACCTTCCACCAACTGTATTTACAAATAGTGCTGGATAAGCAATTGAGCCCTGTCATCCCATTTCATGAAAGGTCAGTGGTGTGTTTGTGTTGTGTGTGGTCAGAAATTCCACTCAGGCTGATAACACATGTTCTCCACATCCATTTTAAAAGTGCTGTTGATATCTGGCAATAGTAGCAGAAATGGTATTTGTGGCAGCCTGGGCCTGAGGAGTAGGACAGATGCTGGAGTCTACTTGAATCCAGTTAGATAGCTAGGTCTCTCCACTCAGGCTTTGTGCACGATTGGGATCCAGGGATGTTGTCAGTCTGTGCCTCACCATCCACCCTCCATTCAGAAGTGCTTGTAAAACTTCCACATGGAAAAGCCTACCCAGTCCTGTGTTTGACATTTTCAGCGTATGTGGCTGATCATCACTGAATGGGCGGTCCATCAGCTCCAGTTAGTTCAGAAGCCCATAAGGTATCTGAAGTCCCTCTCAGGTACTTGGTCTGCCCATCTTTGTGCACCATGCTGGTGATGGTAGTTCCCTGCTCTTAGCTAGGGTCTCCTGAATGTTGTCAGAATTGCTAGTAGCTGGTGCAGTGGCTTGCAGGGTCCTTCCGTTGGTTTCTTGGACTTGGGGTGTGAATCTGTGAATACAGCTATGACAGTGGTTCACATTCACAGTCAATGCATGTGTCTCCTCCCCCACACTTTCCTGGTGCTGAAACCCATCCTCTTGTTTAGCTGTTTCCTGCTGGCATCTGTTTTTAGCAATGCTACTTCTGTATCTCTATCCTCTGATTGTAATTATTGCATGCAAAGAAGCAAGGATAGAGGAGATTAATGATTTGTCAGAAAAAAAAAAACAACCAACAAACAACCCAGAATGTTCCTGGGCAAGCTTCGGGAAGGAATTTGGAAATGCAGAGAAAGGTGCAAATATTTAGGAGACTTAAGGAGCAGAGTGATGAAGGAAAAGATTTGGGGGCTTGCTGCTAATCTGTCAGGAAATGTTATGACATTGTGGTGGCAGCAAGACCAGAAGGAAGCAGCTGGAGTTGTGGACTCTTGCCCTCTGAGTGCTGTGTGTGCGGCTGACTGTCTGGCGAGGGGCAGAGGAGAAAGGTCAGTGAAGCAGAGCCATGCCCAGCACAACAGCAGTTGCTCCTGGCTTGTTCCCTGTGGTGTTTAGCTAAAAGTTTTGAGGTTAGTTTGCTTTTAGGTTTTTTTGGGAGGTTGTTTTGGTTTATTTTTTAAAATAAAAACAAAACCGCTTTAGTTGTGTCACTATATTTGATTTTTAACATGCCATGTGATTTCAGTATTTCTTAAATTCACCTCTTACAGCGCCAATGTTGTGGAACTAAACTGTTTTCCACTCCAGATGTGTAAAGCTTTATAGAGTGTTTTGGTATCCTGTTTCTTCAGCAGCTTCTAAAAGAGAAGAGCAATATGCATCCAAACCCCTTTTTCTCTCTCTTTTTCTTCCCCTACTCACTTTTTGTTACAAGGGAAAAAAGCTTGGGCTCACAAACATGGTTCCTAAATTCCCTGGCACAGGAGCACCACGACAGCAATGTTTGAGTTATGCTGGAACCAAAGGTTTTTAACAGGGTTAATTTAGGCAAATCTCCCTGCTCATGTCCTCCTCTTGCTTACAGGCATGGGCTTAGGTTGGACCAGCAGCAGCATGGGGAAGTAGCAGTGGAAGGTGAGAGATGTCCTCAAAGTGTGGGAGGTGGCACCGTTCCCTGACCCCGTCTGCAAGGCAGCAGTAATTGTGCCTCACTGCTCCTGGAGGCTTTTATAAAGACAAATTGCAAGATATCTTCATATTAGAAATTCAAACTTTACTTCCTTGCCCCACACAGACAAAACTCTCTGTTCAATCACAGAAGAGTTTCATTTTGCCCTGAAAGGCTTGCAGGCAGCAAATGTTCCCTACTACCTTCAAAATCCTGCAGTTATTTACTTTTCAGAGATATTGAGCAATTTCAGTTAAAAGAAGTGAGGACAACAGCTGTTCAGTGCCTCCAAAATTTGGCCTCATGCTGGAATGGTTATTCTGGTGGTTATCATCTATGTACTTGTCCAGTGGCTCTTTAAAGTTCCTATTTTCAGTCTTTTTTTTTTTTCTGAAGCACGTCTGTCCGCATTGCAGGTGAAACAGGCTGCCTCAGCTTTTACATTTGTATGAGATTCCTGCATAACCAGCCTAATTCCTCAATTACCAGCCTGATTATCTGTAGTTTTTGTTGTTGCATTTAGATCTGTTGATTAGATGTATCATTTGTGGAAGACAAGACGATGAACGGCAGGCTGTTCACGCTTCTGCTCTGTCACAGGGCTTCTGTCTGGGATTGGTCTCTTTTTTTTTTTTTT
>VWZY01008173.1:1108140-1149595 GCA_013399075.1 Chloroceryle aenea
AATTGCTGATTCTTTGGCAAAGACAGAGAGACTGGGGCAAGAAATTGTTTCCTGCTTGCTACAAAATGGGTCAGGATATGTCTCCATCGTTATCAGGGTGGCTGCATGGGTGAAAAGAGAAGAGTGGGGAGGGGGAGTTCAGAGTGCTGTCAGCTGGTTGTGCTGCTGCTATTTCAACCATCCTAGGATGGTGGGGGGAAGAGGGATAGGAGGAAAAGTGTTTAAAATTGAAACTATCCTGACCTAAAATGTGTTGGTTTTGTCATTCACATTCTACTGAGCTTTAAGTAAGTGAAGAGTGAGTTGTGTTATGTGACCTGGATGATGGTGGGGTTTTATGAAGAGGTAAGAAAAGCAAACAGTAACGTCAAGAAATATGGTCAAATACGTATGTGTTCTGTTTTAATTTAGGTTTGTCTTAAATGAGCTGGTACAGACCGAAAAAGACTACGTCAAAGACTTGGGAACTGTTGTGGAGGTGAGCTGAAGCAAACACTGCTATGCAAAATGTTTTCCTACTAACAATCACCATGCTGACAAGTGACAACAACAAAAAATACAGCATGAGAAACAAACTGCTTCATTTTGAGCTCTGCTTCCATGGTCCCCTTCTCATGTTGACAGAAACAGGAATAAATGTCTTTGGAAACTATTTTTGGTTTCCATCTGACAAATGTTGTATTTTAGGTTTCAGCTCTACTGTGCAAAGGTTTTTCTTTGCTAGCCTGCTTGTGACAAACTCTTTCTGCCATAATGCAGCCTTGAGTGCATTGGTGGAGAATAACTTAGACTCCTAGCAGTTACTTTGTGTCTTCCTTGTTGTGATATTGAGTAATGGCAACATGTACTTTACTTGAGTTTGCACCTGGAAAAAGTCCTGTCTCCTATACCTTTCCAAGAAGCTGGTTTGGGATCTATGCTGAGGTGTGTGTGTGGCCCGTGGATTCTTGTTTTGAAAAAAAACCCCTTGAGATAAAATAGTTTGGTTGGGGTTTTTTTTCTGTTAAAAAAGTGTCATAGTTTTGTAAGCTTCAACTTATAAAGACCTGTGGCCAATCCCTAGGGTTCACCTATGAGAGACAACTCCCGTGCAATTTTTTTTCCTAGCCAGGGCTCAGAACTGGAGGCATGTGATTAAAGTGGGCTTTGGCAATGTGTTTGTCATTCCCTAGTCCAAGGAGAATTATCAGCCCAACTAAGAGAGATTTTCAGCAGCTTCCAAATTGAAGACCTTTGTGTTATCTTCTATTTACGTCATGCACCACTGGCAAAACTGACAGGGCTGCAGTGCTCCAAAGGCTTATAAAGAAACTCTCAGGAGGTGTGAGAAATCCTATTCATGTGACTCTTTAAACTTACTGCTTGGCTTTGTGCTCCCATGAAGTACTCATGGCGATGGACGGAAGAGCTTTGTACAGAGTCTGGCTTTTTCCTCTTACCAGAGAAGCCAATAATTTGATAAACTATTTTTGTTTAACTTTTATGTTCTAATTGCACTAGTCACTTCAGTGACATCTAATAATAGTTTGTGTAAGTATTGTAGATATTCAGAATAAATCCTTGTAAAGTTTTATTTCAAGCAAATTGTGTAATTTAAAGTGTCTAAATGGGTTTCTGGTTTTAAAATGTAGAAAAGGGATTTTAAGCATTTTCAATATGAAAAATCTTGACATTAAACTTCTGCTTCTTTGAAAAGAGTATAATTATGCTACCCCTTCAAATGAACCCTCTGCTAATCACTGATCATTAATTCTAAAGGGCTTCATGAAGAGGATAGAAGAAAAAGGAGTTTCTGAAGATATGAAAGGGAAAGACAAGATTGTATTTGGCAATATTCACCAGATCTATGACTGGCACAAAGAGTAAGTTTTGCTGTTTAGTTTGTTTTTAAGCACCTTTCTAAACACTTGTCCAGAAAGGATTTGGATATGTGGTGTTTGTATGTCTAAGCTGCTTTTAATTGAACATCAGCAGGTCATTCAGGGCTGAACTTCCAAAGGATGTTGCCTCACTTTAAATGGTCTCTGTTGGTTTGTAAGTGCTGCTTAATAACTTCATTAATCATGGCTACCTGGGATCCTTAGAATATGTTCTAATCCATGTGCTTTTAGCCACAGTTTCATGATACGCTAGGTCCTGATATAGGGCTTGGTCTACCCACCAAAACCAGCGCAACTGCATGATGTGAAGCATCAGTCTTACATAAAATCATTTTTCCCAGTTAAAGAAAAAATTTTGCTGGGCTATAGCTTTGCACTGCCTTGGTTCATGGGAGGGTGTTGTTTGTCATGCTCTCTCTGATCACAGATACAGCTTTATGCTGGCTCACACACCATGCCAGGAGTGCTGGTCAGTGTGACAGAAATGTTGCACACAGAAGAGTCTGCTCTGTGTCAGTGCTGGGCTAGTGGACCGTGCCACTCCCTGCTGGGGAGCCACAACAAGAGGCTCAGTAGGAGATATCACTGTGGTCCATTCACAGCTCCTGAGCTACTACTGATAAGCAGTTTCAACACAGCTCCCAGAAAGCTGCTGCTTGTGGGGTATTTGCTGGATCCTCAGAAAAACTACTGAGGCTGCCATCATTGTGTTTCTTGGGTCACAACTGTAAGCTCAATTCATCCTGCTGATGAGCAGTAGCACCACTAGAAAATCATCATTTTCTTCCTATGTCTTGTGGTTCTCAGCAAGAGGAATATCTTCACATGGAGCTTATAAGATCATGAAGGCTGATCATACCAGTAGTATTTGGCTAGTGGGGTGGTAAAACACAAATGCCTTCAAGGTACTTCTTATGTGAAAGCTCTGATGTGCTTTGGCCTAGTTGATGCTTTTGATTCTGAGTTAGGAACTCTGTTCTTTGAAAATCTTACTCATAGAAGTAGCTTTTGAAAAGCTGGTGGAGACGCAAGGCTTATTTCAAACCCTGGGCAATTTCTGCTGTAACTTCATGAACAGCAATGTCTTTCTTATGGACAATATGGTCATCATTTCAACTCTGCCACTCAGGAATACTCCAGAGCTCCAGCTAACTAGAATTGAAGTATGTATGTACAGACTTGAGCAATGAACACCAGGCTGGATCTTCAGGTCCCAGCATTTCTCTCAGCCAAGAAACACAGTGTCCTTCCCACCATGTGTTCCACAAGTCCTTATCTCATGGCCTAGGCTTGCCCTTATGTTCAGACAGATACCCTTGTGAGCAGAAAACAAATTAGATGTCATAAAAAGCTTCACCATGTATTATGTTGATAGCAGCAATGGGTGTTTTTACCAGTGCCATTCATTGCTTAAATGTGATGATAGAAGTTTTCTGTAACACACAGGGAGGGATTCCCTATTTTTAGTCCTGCATATCTAGGTCAAGGAGACTATTTAAATGCAGATGAATTTTACATTTATAGAAGATTGAGCTATGGTTGTAGCTGTATCTGAAGGCAGCAATAGTGATGTTTAGTTGGGAAAGCTGTCTACTGTGAGGTTCTGGGATTTTTTTGGGTCTGGACCATTGCAGGCATGTCCTCTCACCAAATCCAGCTACTGTAGAAAATTCATGAAGGCATTTGAGACAGAAATCCTACAATGAAAGAGTGCAAGATCATGGAAAGGGAGACTGTCAGGATTTGCCTACCAGTTAGAAAAACCTTCTAGTATTTCTAAAGTTTAGCTTAGCTGTTTCTACCTCGCTTTGAGGCATCCCAGCGTATTCTTGGTAAGGGCATTCAATCCAGAATGAATAACCTCCCCAAAGCTGCAGATCAAGACAGAGATGGTGTTTATGAATTACTGTTACTGTTATGAGTTACAGTATATTGCTAGCAGTAATATGTTGAAAAAGACTGAAAAACAGAACATATTAGAGGTCCACCAGCAAACACATGTTGATTCGTTTAAGTGGAAACTTTGCATCTCTTTCACTTTGACCAGTACTCCAAATCTGCTCATGCAACTGAGAACTCCTGGTAAAGCTTCAGTTGAGTTTTCACAAGCATTTTGGTATATGGAAAAGTTTTACTTTGGGAGTTCTCAGTGAAGGAAGGCAACTCTTGCAATTACATAATAGTTGTCCCTTTTTAAAATTGAAACCACTGTAGTAGTAAAGAGAAGAATAGATAGTTTGCAAGACAAAACCTCCATATTTCACAGCTCACCATTAAGGGCTGAAACTAAGCTTACTTTTTCATTTGTTATTGAATACCATAGCTAGAATTGCACCAATACATCTGAAGGACAACTAATTTGCTGCTGAGATGACATAAAGAAGCATTCTGAAATGTTTATGTCCTTTCTTTCAGCTTTTTCCTGGCTGAACTGGAAAAATGTCTTCAAGAACCTGACCGTTTAGCACAGCTTTTTATTAAGCATGTAAGTTTTACTTTTTTGCCTATCTCTAGTCTAGAGGTGTGATGTCTCCTTTCCAAAAACATCTGTTTGTGTCGAATTGATACTTTTACATGTCTACATCTGATTTAAACATAAAGTAACGCTATAGTTCTGCATCTTCAGTGAGAAGCTGGATTGAACTAAAGTATTAATCATTGCCTTCTTGCAGACTTCCTGTTTTGGGTGACAAATTTGATGTGGCCAAGGACATCTGCCAAAATATAGTTGTGGCAGGTATTTGCCAGCTGCTGTGATTGTCGTGTTCATGTGATATTAGCCAGAGCACAACTCTATAGCAAATTTCAGACCTACCACTCTGGGGATGACGTCTTTAACTGGCTATCACCATGGAAACCTCCCCTTGCCTATAAGGTGCAGAAGTGGAGAACGGAACCAGTTACCAATTACTTCAGCAAACTAAATCTTTGATTAAACCAAAAATAAGGCAAAACCAGGCAGAACATCATAGCTTTCTGCCAGCTTTTAATAGCAGAACAGACCGGTAGGCAGTATCTCACCAGTCTGCTGTGCCTCTTGCTTTCATAGGAGCGGCGATTACATATGTATGTGGTATATTGCCAAAACAAGCCAAGATCTGAATACATAGTAGCTGAGTATGAGGCCTACTTTGAGGTAAGCATGGCTCATTATACATTACTGCTACTTAGAGTTGTCAGTCCTAGTCAAGTAGACTATTCTATAACCTGAGGGGTTTGTCTAATATAAACTCTAGAAGACTTTGAAAACTGCTCCTGCTGTTAACATCTCTACCATGGGGAAAAAAAACCCGTTATTAATTATTTCAAGTTCTGATATTGTTACTTTCTAATAAATATTTAATCCAGTACTAGCTGTCCGCAGCCCTCAGAGTACCACAACTGCATTGATTTCTATCCAAAATAAAGTAAGATTTTTTAGTCTGCAGTCTACAAACAGGGGAGGAGGTAGAAGTTGTTGGACCTGGGTGGTGCCTCTCATAAATTCCCAACAGCTTTGCCTGTTTCAAAAAAATCTTTGGGACTAGACTCATTTAGATATTAATGTGAAAGAAGCTTGTTTAACAAGGGAAAGATGTTTTCTTTCACCCAAGGGCACGAGGCACACTCTGCAGGACTTGTTTGTGAGCTAATCCCCACTGCAGTGGAAAGAGCAGTCTCCAGACCTTGCTGTCCTGCTTGGTCAGCCAGAGGGGGAAGGGATCCTCTGCCTTCCAACTCGGTCATGACTTTTACCCAGTCCTTGCCTAAATAGGATATGCCAGATTTTTAAATCCTTTCCAATTCCCTCTTGCAAACAAAAGATTAAGAACAGACCAACTTTCTGTGGAAATAAGTCTCTGCTGAGACATTTTATCATGTTCTCTGCCTTACTCTGTGATTGTTTGCAATTGTTTTTAATCCTCAACTTTTAGGAGGTTCAACAGGAAATAAGCCAACGGCTTACCATCAGTGACTTTCTGATCAAACCTATTCAAAGAATAACTAAATATCAACTGCTTCTCAAGGTGAGTGGAAAGATACAGCTTGGACTAAACTATAGTCTGCATCTTGCATTAAATGCTGTTATTTTAAATCTGCCTTAGTTTTAACTGAGGGTAACTTCATTAAATTAAGAGGAAAGAGTCTGCTCAACCATGGGCATACAGTGACAGAGTTCCATGGAAAATGTCCACAGAGCAGAAGGGCCACATCTGTAGGAGTAGTTTGCAATTAAGGATGCTAAAAAGATTTTTTTCTAATTATTTTTTTTAATCTTCTATTGGATTTTTTTAATAATAAACTTCTAATAGGAATTTTCTTCCTCTGAAGTTTCAGAGCAAACTTTCGTTCAAGATTTTAAAATTGCAGTAAAGATGCCCAAGTGTGTTTATAAAGCCTGTCTTTGGTCCTGAATGGCATGCTTTTAATCAATGCTATAGGCCTCATTTCTGTATATCTTTCTTCAAATTAGTATAAGAAACTTATTTCCAGAATATTCCGATGTCTTAAAGTTTGGGGAACTCACTGCAATTTTTTTTCACAAGAAGTCTGACCACTTTGGCTTTTACTGACTTTATCCACAATGCCAATTACTTAGCATTTCTGAAAATTCATCCCTAGGGATCTCAAGCTAATATCTAAAATTAGGCATGTCTGAACCATACCCTGTAATCTCCAGCAGTACTGGGCCTCTGAGCTGGTTTCTTCTCCTTTTTGAGCTAGCTGCCTTCAGCCCAGTTTGATAATTGCACACTTGCAAAGAGACAGCAGCATGTTCCCTGAAATGCCAAAAGGAAAACAAAAATCTTCAAGTGTGTGTGGTCTTGTGGCTCAAGACAGGGACCAAGTAAGCATTCCCAAGGGCTAACCCCAGCTTTGTCTTTTTTTCTGTGATGTTTTCAGGAACAATCCACACCCCTCATCCATATCTATAAAGTGGTTATAACATTCAGTAACCTTTGAAGATAAATTTATTAATATTAGCAAATTTCTTCTAGAAAATCACAGGATGAATACGCTTTTTCCTTTTCAAACCATAATTTCTCTTTTTGAAGTGCCTTAATGAAAACCTTTCTGCTTTCTCCAGGATTTCCTGAGGTACAGTGAAAAAGCTGGTCTGGAGTGCTCTGATATAGAGGTACGTTTTCATGTTCTGCACAATAGTACTAGGTTATCTAATGACACTTTATGTGGAGGAATGAAAGGTCCAGTATTCCTTTGACAACAGTTGAAGATCCCGCTGGTATTCTAAATGTGGTATTTCTCTTACCTTAAGTCTGACATAAAAGTTGAAGGCACAGTCCTGCATTGTAGATGTACCAGCCCCTTTTAGACATTAGCGTACATCAGAGCCTCACCATGAATAACTGCTATCAGTGATCATGCTATCGAAATTTATTATTTGGCACTTTGCTTTGAGGAACCCTCTGATTCTCTTGTAATAATAGAACATTTTTTTTTTTCTTTTTTTTAACAGAAAGCAGTTGAATTAATGTGCCTTGTACCAAAACGTTGCAATGACATGATGAACCTGGGTCGCCTCCAAGGCTTTGAGGTATCTGTTTACATTCTGCTTATGATAATAGCTAGGCAAGGAAAAGTATTTTATCTTTCTATGATTGTCTTTACAATCTGCCCTATTTCAGTCTGTTTATCAAGTGCTTGCTCTTGCCCAGTGCTGAGCTGTATGCTTCGATGAGGTTTCAGAGGTGTGGGTGATATATGTCCCCCTCTAAACTTGTGACAATCTACCTATTGTTTCTTCAAAATGTGAGGTCTGTAAAAGCTTCTGCAAATTTGAATTACACTTCTATCCATTGCCAGAGCAAAATAAGCAGTGAACCAGACTGCTCTGCCTTTTAGTAAGCATTTATCTGTTAACAGCTCCCTCTGCAATCCAGGAGGGGACTGGTGAGTTATAACACCATAGGTTACAGCTTGTGGTTTGTAACTCAGCCAGTGAAGACTTTGGCAGTCCTCGTGAGATGTCTTATCTCCAAAGTGAACTCAGGTTTGTCTTACTGTCTTATGCATTGTAGCATTCCTGCAAACAGGTAGGTCCTGTTTCTCTGCACCTTCAGAGGTGTTGTGTCACGGCCTGCTGGCTTAAGGGATGATGAGAGAGCCCATGACTAGAGGGAGTCCAAGGCACTACAATGGTAAACTATATAATGGGAGCAGTGTTTGAAATTAAGTACAAAATAGTTTACTTGAGACCTCTTGCCTTTGGTTTTATGTGCACTGTCAGTGGCAATGAGAACAAAGAAAACCTGTTATTTTCCATAAACTGAGTTCTTGACTTATAAGATCTCTGCTTTGATAATTTCAAGGGGATAAGACTCACATGAATTCTATGCTGCTTGGAAAACTTGGACAGCACAGAACATAGCAGATGATCTCATGGGATCATGGTGGGTCAGGGTTTACAGTGTTGGTGCCTTGTCTACTTCTCAGGGGAAGCTGACAGCTCAAGGCAAGCTACTGCAGCAGGACACCTTCTATGTGACAGAGCAGGATTCTGGAGTTCAGTCTCGACCAAAGGAACGTAGGGTGTTTCTCTTCGAGCAAATAGTTATCTTCAGTGAACTCCTTAGAAAAGGATCTTTAACACCAGGCTACATGTTCAAGAAAAGCATCAAGGTAAGAAATAGAGAGGAAGAAGCATATTCTGTTTGATGGGCATATAAGGAAATCTCACCAATTTTCTGTGCTGTAAGACTGGTCCATCTGGTTACAGACGGACAACAATTTGCAGAAAACATTTGCTTTTTCCTTTCAGTGGATCAGAAGCCATTGAAGAACATCTCTAAATAAACCACTGGGTAATTTATTGGTTAATTTTTACAAGGTACACAGCCAGGACAGGTCATCTTTTATTCATAACTCTGAATTAGGAAATATTGCTACAAAGTCTGCAGTAGTCAAAGGAAGTACACAGTAGTTGATTTTAATCATGATCATAAAAGGTGGGGGAAGGTGTAGTATCCAAAACAGTCATCTTGGCCCAAGCTGTAAGTCAATATTAGGCCTGTCTGTGACATTACTGGAAATACCCTCCCTCCCTAATGGGGGGAGGGCTCTTAGTATACATGTGAATGTTGTGAGAAAGAACTATTTCAAAAACAAACAAAACCACAGACTGTTCTAAAAATGGAGCCAGGAGGGATTATAAACCCAGCTAAACTATAAAGAAACTTTTCAGAAATTAATTTTGGTTTTAAATAATCTTTCCAGATTATGGGGCTGGAACTAGAAGTAAAAACTGAAAGTAAAAAGGAAAAATACTTATTTGTTTACTTGTTTGTTTAAGGGATTTTATCTTTGTTTAACAAATGCAAAGTTAGCCTCTGAAATGGTGAGTATAGGTGAACAAATGCTGCACCTCTCCTGGCAGAACAGCCTTTGCTGTGCCTGCAGAAGGAGTAAAGTCACTGCTTCATTTGAGCGTCCTGATCTTTCAAAGCTGAGAAATCAGTCTGGGATTTATTTCCTTTTCAAAGGTACAGGTTAAAAAGAAATGTGGGAGAATGGATTGTGTTTGCCCTAAATTTTAAATGGTACATCAATATGAAATAGAGGAGAATAGGTATCAGGTGAAATAATGCATAGTATCCATGTAGAACTAAACAAACCTGTGATAAACAATATTTACTGAAGTGAGGGCATCTTCTCGACTAACAGAAACTGCAGCATTTACTAAAAGGCTACATCCATTTGTAAGCCAGTGTATTTTATCGTTTCCAACCAAATAATAATCTATAAAGGAAAAAAAAATAAAGGGTACAAATGAACAGTCATCTTGATTTAGATGATCAGCTTTGATTTTATCTTATTGCTGTTTTAAATCATTATTGAAGTTGGAGATGGAAATAACATGAATCATTTTTACTTCAGTTTATTGTATGTATAACAGTGAGGCTTTTATCTGCAGGGAACAATTCCTGAATTGTGTATTGAAGATAAAGACAGAAAAATAGATCTCTCCTAATGTCAATAAAATTAGCTTGCCTCAAGGGTATGAGTTGCTTTTCTAGTTAAACAGCCTATGAAAGTAGTACTATTCCCACTGCCTGAGTTTAACATTTTTGTGTGATAATTTTCCAGTCCTTCTTTTCTTCCATTTGGCAAACAGCTTGTTCTCCTGGTGAGTGCCTACAGCAAGTGTGGGATCCCTTGTGGCTCTGTGTGCATCTCCCTTACTGCAGCATGGAGCCTGTGTGCCAGCAGCTCTCACACCCTGCCTCCCAGCCCCTGCTTCAGCTTCTGGATGCATTTCAGTAGTGTGTTCCCACAGAAATGAGCTCGCAGTGGAGCTGGACCATCCTCTGTAACAGGACCATTCCCTGCCTCTCTGTGCCACAGGCATCCTCTCTTTGCAGTGGAGCCTCAGCCTGAGCTGTGTGATTTCCTGGCAAGAGACTCTTTGTCCAAAAGTGTCACATATACAGACCCTGTCATCACCTGTCCTTCATAACCCTGCTCTAAAAGTGGTCATCCAAAAATTGTATCTGGTCTGAGTTCATGAGCCAGAGTTTGAGGAGGTTTTACACTGTTAGGTAGGACCAACTTTCTTTGCCCCTGGTTTGAGTGCTGGGCAAGTTGAACCTATTTCACAGCAGTTATCAGAAATGGCTGGCTATCTTTGGCTAGCTTTGATACCATCTGCAGTCATGGTTGTCTAGTTGTCTGGGAGACACTCCCTGAGAGATGTAGGCTGGTTCCCTGCTGGTCACATTCTCCCACACAGCAGAAGGACCTAGCCAGCACCGGAGATCCCATTTCTTTCTGATGTGTCATAGCCACTGCTGAACACTGAGGTCTCTCTGTTACAGTAAGATGTTCATATGATTTTAAATGCAGCTGTTGTGGTCTGTCAGGGAGATGAGGCTCCCAAATATTGTTCTGCAAGGTCTGTTACACTCAAACAGTGATGGAAGCTTCAGCATGATGCCCTACATGAGCAAGGACCCTTCTTTATGCAGTGAGGTAGTTAGCATTCAGAAATTTCACATCACTTCTTGAATAATTCTCAGCTGGATACCTTTCAGACTCTCAAAATACCTGTGGGTAGCCTTGACAAATGCATCTCCTTAGGTCACAAATAAGAAGTTAGGGACTCTGACCTACAAGTCCTTTTCCCAGAGTCATACCAGAATTGACTTGCTTGCTTTGTCTATCAACCAGAGGAGCAAGAGCTCAGAATAAAAGGAAGTACAGACTCACCATCTGTCCATTTCCTTGTCCCCGTGTCAGAGATGTTCCCGTGTGTCCCTCTAACTGCACAGGGACCCCCAGAAGAATCACAGAATCACAGAATCACAGAATCCTAGGGGTTGGAAGGGACCTCGAAAGATCATCTAGTCCAACCCCCCCTGCCAGAGCAGGGCCACCTAGAGTACATCACATAGGAACATGTCCAGGCGGGTTTTGAATGTCTCCNATGTTTCTCCCTGCCCAACTCTCCAGCCTGTCCAAGTCTCTCTGAATGGCAGCACAGCCCTCTGGTGTGTCAGCCACTCCTCCCAGCTTAGTGTCATCAGCAAACTTGCTGAGGGTACATTCTATACCCTCATCCAAGTCGTTGATGAAGATATTGAACAAAAGAGAAAGCAGAGGCTCTTTCCATATTGAAGTTTGAATGGTGAGCAGTGTTCAGATGTGGCATGGATGTCTCCATACCTTGACAGATACTCAGAGCAATTAGAGATAGACTTCATCTAGAGGAATGTTTTTGCCTTAATCTTCAAAGCTGTCTACTGTCGGCATTAAGACTCACTGTTTCTGAAAGGCTGTACCAACCCATTCTTGCTTACCATCATAAAAATAAATAGCTCAGGAAAAGTTTGTTACAGAAGCCTCACAAGGGCAGGACAGCAGCCAAAATTGCCATCCATGATATTTCTAGAGTGAGTATTTGTGACTACAGTCAAGTGAGGTGACTGCACACAGATGACTCTGATCTGCTAGAAATAAGAAGGTCTGCTGGAGCATCAGGAGAGAATTGCTCTTCTGTTTTTGGCATATGCCTGTGCACAGTCCATTCTGCTTTTAAAATACACTCATGAAGGAGACTTTCTTTCCCAGGGAGGTTAAGAAATGTAAACACTTATTTAAATTGGAGGAATGATAGACTTTATTAGCATCTTAATAGCAACATTTTAACTCTTATTTATGTGTTACTGTAAATTTTTAGCACATCAGTCAGGTCTATGTTACCTTAAAATATAAGCTGTAATTCAAGACAAGGCAGGTGGATGTCTGGTACATCTGTCAGAGCTTTAAGAAACGTTCCTATTTAAGCTTAAGGTTTATCTGTCTAAATCTAAATGAGGCAGATTCCTCTAATTATGATCTGACAGCCTGTTATTGGACTCAGTTATTTTCAGGAACTTTTCACAACAGTTTCATTCTGATTTCAAATAATATTAACTCATGCTCCATATAATACATGCTTGCCTTGGCTTGTTTCAGATGAACTACCTTATCATTGAAGAGAATGTGGACAATGATCCCTGCAAGTTTGCTCTAATGAGCCGGGAAACATCAGAGAGAGTAATTTTACAGGCAGCTAATCCAGAAATTCAACAAGCTTGGGTACAAGACATCAACCAGGTCCTGGACACACAAAGAGACTTCCTAAATGGTATGTATATGGTCTTTGCTCTGTTTCCCAAACTGCGATGCCAAATGGGATTTAGAATCTTTGTGTCTTTGTTTCCTCTGCAAGAAAACCATTCAGCAACTTCTTTTCATAAGGAAAACCCCAAGATCTTCCCTGTCTGCCTGTCATTTAGCACTGGGTCAAGTGGTATCCATAGAGTACATAGGAAAGAATCCTCCTAATTTACAGCTGGTCTTTGAAAAGAGACCAATTCAGTGCTGCTGTATAGAGTTTTTTGTCCCGCATGCCAGGTGTGCCTGGTGGAAAAATGAAGAATGGGAGAAGGACTGAGCAGGCCTGACCTGAACTGCTGTGTGGCCCTGGTGCCCACACTGAGAAACTTTTGGAGCCCCATCTTGCTTTAAAGACTGCAGGTCCTTCTGGCCTGCCTCCATTAGCAGCATCTCATGGACTGTTTTTGGCACCCTACCTGTTCCCTGCTTAAATTGGTGATGGGTCCACCTAAACTGGAAAACAGGAGGTTCAACCTCAACATGAGGAAATGCTTCTTCACTGTGAAGGCAACAGTACACTGGAACAGGCTGCACAGAGAAGTGGTGGAATCAATCTCCATCTCTGGAGACTTTCAAAACCCACCTAGACTTGTTTCTGTGTGGTCTGCTCTAGGTGTTCCTACTCTGTCAGGGGCCTTGGATTGGATGATCTTTGGAGGTCCCTTCCAACCCCTACTGTTCTGTGATTCTGTGTGATTCTGTCCCTGTGCAGTTGCTGTGTATATATTAGTCAGGTGCGTGTTCAGGTCTTGTCCCTCCATCGGTGAAGTGCCTTTGGTGGTACTTCTGTGCAAGATCCCTTAAAAATGCTGGAGTTTTCAGGGCTGTACTGCCTGGTGCTTTCTATTCTACAGAGCGATTTTAAATCTAATCCCTTCCTAAAACCATATCAAAGTCAGATTGCCCTTATATCTACACTGTATCTCCCACTTACTCTGAGCAAGTCTTACCCCCAAGAACCTCCTATTCAATGTCACCATGTGATACAAGCTGAGGACATGAGGTGGTAGAAAGGCTGTCTCACCCTCTACCCCCTTACAGGTCCAAACTCTGCAGAGCAGCAGTTGCTTTCAACAACAACAAAACAAAACAAACAAAAACAGCAGCAACAAAGATGACATCTGGGCTTGTTTCTCATAGGAAACATGGGAGCTGTGCATGAACAGGGGCCTTTTCCAAATAGCAGCTTTGCTTTAGGAATAGATTTGGGGTGGTTTGAAATAATTAAAGCTGTGTTTATTAAAAAAACCACAAACAAGCAAACCACACATGCCCCCCCCCCAAAAAAAACCACCAAAACCAACCAAACAAAAAAACCCCACCCCAACAAATAAAACACCACAAAACCAGACAAAGAAACACACATGATCAACAGAAGTGTGTTTTTTGAAAAGACAGAAGAATCAAATTCAGATAACAGTTTTATCTTGTGCTTTTTCCTAACCGGTTGAGAGAATGAGGAATGAACCAGAACTAAAGGAAAAATCCATTGTTGTTTTTGTTTGGAAGCAGCAAAGTGGGAAACATTATTCTGGATGCTTCCAAAATTGGTTTGCACTATTCATTTCAAACTAGATTATTTTTTTATTGAACTTATATTAGAAAAGAGTTCTTTATTAGAAACCTTAATACCTGTTCGATTATTTGTTTGAATCAAAATGTTTTGGCCTGGCTCAGTCTGTTAGCTTTTTTGATTTTCAGGTTTTGGTGTTCAGTTTTGTGGAATTTTTTTTTGGTTGCAAACTCAGAAGAGGCTTTTTCAGTTCACATCAAAACAAGGGTTCTGTTTTCTTCGACAAGGAGTTTTATTAAATTTTAACTCAGCTCAGTTTTACTTTTCAGAAGTTAGATGGAAAGGGTTACATGCAAAAGCTGTTTGTGACAGTTTGAAAACTATGACAGAGCTGAAAAGGGAAATAGTGTTTCACCCATGATTCCAAAACTTGGGATTGGCTTCTTGTGACTTGGAATATAAAGGGCCTCATACAAGCCTGTAAAAGAATTCCTTAAATACATCAGTGAGATGAGCAGTCTACGTTGTCCAGTTTAACTGGCTGGTACCAAAACTTGCCAGTTTCATTCTGATGCAGTTGGCTTTGAATGAGGGATTATTGGAATAAAAATAAGTTCCAGTAATGATTAGCTACAGACATTTTTTTTATTTAAACCTTGTGAGAACACCACAGACACTACTACACGGGTTTTCTGTCCCTTTCACATCTTCATTACTCATTCTTCTATTTTTTTATCTCTTCACTCCTATCCTTCGAGGACTTTCTGCCCTGTGAGTTGCTTTTTCTACTGAAGCATATTCATAGCCCCTGTTTAGTTTATCTTCTGTGAGGGTAGCAAGGAATTTGATAGGTTGGGAACATAATCATCAGTGTCGCTAAAGCTAGAAGTAAAAATAGAGTTATATTAAAACACAGGCTTAAGGACTTGCTTTAAACCTATAAATAAGATCCAAGAAAATGATATTGTACCCAGTAGAGCCTGTCCAGTCCAGAACAATTTAAGTGGCTTCTAGGATGTAATCTTATTGAGGCTGACTAATCTTTAAATATGTTCTTTAGCTTTGCATTTCATTAAAGCGGATGTTTTCTGTCTTTAAAATCATAATAAATCCACACTAAACCAATGTAGCGTAATCTTAATAACAAAATATTCCCTGTGTGTTCTTGCCCAAGCTGTCTTTGATTTTCTCTTTTCAACACAGAAGCCCTGAAGAGTGTGGGGCTATGTACAAAGCATAGTATTTGCATCCGCAGTCCATAACCGTAAAATTTGGTGCAATTACACTGCAATATTCAAGGTTTTCTTATTCTTCTTGGAAAAGCAAAAGCTGCTAAGCTTGAGAAACAGACCGTGCACCAAATGATTTGCTACAGTGCCTGTTCTCTTGTTTTGCTTTAAGAAGCAAGCTGTAAAGAAAATATGTCACCGATGGATATATTTTATAAGGAAAATGCCACTAACATGTTGTTTTAACAATCATGTTTTGGGGAAAGGGAGGATGGGGTGGTTTGAGAGAGAAAGAGAGAGTGCACAAGTATGTAGACCCTGATTTTTGCCAGAAGCTACTAAGAATACTAACAGATGTTGGACAGGAGGCTGGAAGGCAAAGCATCGCTCTGATAGTTAATGGTGGAATTAGTAGTCACAACTGGACACTCAACTAAATACCCTTTAAAAGCACTGAGTAGGATAGAGTGATAAGTATTTGTTCAGAATTACTGCCACAGTCCTTGCAACCTAATCTGCTGTATATACTAAAAAAAAAGTTACTGTCACTGTCAAAGTCATTGTCAAAGTTCTCCCCAACCTTCCTTCTCCTCTATGGCTGATCTGCAGCAGGACCAAACCATTTTCAGCTGCAGCTGAGGTAAGCAAGTGAAACTGGTAGTCACTGGCATAAATATGAAACAGCGCTGTGACAAGGGTCACTGTGTAAGTTTTGGGGCCAAGTAATCTGCCGGATTGCTACAGGTCTCTGTTTCTGTCCTTTTGAAGAAAGTGGTGATCTGCACCCTCCTTGATTTTTATTTTTTTTTTAAGTCTCTTCTTCTTTAGTATTAAGCGATTTCTTGTTGCAGTAGTCCCACCTTCCTCTGGAAGGGGAATGCTAGACAGTATGTTGTGTGGTGCTGAGCCTTTCTATTTTTCTTTCCTTTTCCTCTTGTTGTGAAAGACATTCCTTCTGTTGTGGTTCCCTGGCTGGGCTGATGCTGTGACATGATGGCCTCCATCTGCCTCTCGCTAGACTAGTCTCTCTGCATTCCAGTAGGTTTAGTCTGGTGCATGTACACAGTATTAACTGACTATAAATCATCTATTAAAGCCACATGACATACAAAAAACCAAACCCATAGATCTGGGGATAGTAGTCTGAGCCTAGCTATTCTGTTCCTTTCCCATTCACTGTGAGTCTCAGCCCTGATCCACTCTCATCCAAACATAACAAATTCTTTCTTTACCATCTGGCATTTTTATCCTTCCTTTTTCCACTGTAAGCTCTCTCCATGACTATGAAATATATACTCTCACAAGCACAGTTTCTTTTTAAGACTTATAAAGTTGTTTAATGTTGCTTGTGAGTGTTTTCTGGACTGCTGGGATTAATGCCTTTGTGTCACCTGTATTCCCTCACTTGCAGGTTATTTCCAGCAGTTTTCTTGAACCAAATGAGTTAATACAGAAAGTCCATAGAGAGCCAAGTTGCAGTGCACCATGTCTGAAGGTGTATTTAGTAGTCATACTCATTGAGAAATACGGAAATGAGATTTATGGGTCTTGACCTGTGTTTTCTGCTGATAGCAAAATTCACTGTAAATAAGCTGCACAACTCTTATTTCAGCTTTCATTTATTTTGACTACAGGATGCAATTCATTTGTATAATTTCAAAGAAAATGAATGCAATCATGTATGCACTAAATGGCAAATATTTTAGCCCACTATGTTGGTTAGAGAAGCTGTTCTTTGCAGTAGCATGGAGTGCTGTGTTCAGCTCACAGGCACTACAATTAACACGCTTACATCTTCTCTAGCCGTGAACAAGCCATGTGCTTCCATGGGTGGCATCTCCTGTTCCTGTTCATTTTGCAACTTAGGTGTCTGTTCTGACTGAATCACCCCATACACTCTCTGCGGCCCTTTGCAACATCTTTGAAAGCATATAGCTAATTCTTGCCTTCTTTTGCAGCGCTCCAGTCTCCCATAGAGTACCAACGCAAAGAAAGTAGTTCAGCAGTGCTGAGGCCCCAGACTGGTAGGGTGCCTCAGCCCAACAGCAGACCCTATTCTTCTGTTCCAGTAGGGTCTGAGAAGCCTTTGAAGGCTACAAGCCGTAACCCATCTCTCCCACCCCTGAAGATATCTACCTCCAATGGCAGCACAGGGTATGAACACTCACAGCCTGGAGACAAGTATGAACAAAGCAAGGTACTGAGCTCATCTGATAAAACATGATCTCATAGCCCATTTCTCATACCATAGATGATCTGTGAAGTTTGCTGTAATTATCAGCTAACCAGGTCAAAATGCATCAACATATTGAAGCAAAGGTGTAAAATGTGATTTGGGATTAAACAGAGACTGCGGAAGCTCTGGCATTCAGACAGGTGCCACTTCAGCTGGGAAATGGAGACAGCCTGATCCTGGAGCCTGGAGCACTGATCCCAGTGTTTTTTGGGGCGCTGAGTTGGCAGACCTGGTGAACTGACTATCCATTTGCAGTACTGGCAACAGCAGTATACAGGCTTCTCTAATATCCATGAGCCAGCTGTTCCTCAAGAGGTCTACTCTGGTGGTGTAGAAGAGTTTAGGCCTTTTCCCACATAACAGCTCACAGGATTGCCAGGTGAAGGCTGTAATTTGGGTGCATGTGCACTGCACACAAACCACCGAAGAGTCAATAACCATCAGTGGTGTCTGCACGCTACTGCAGACAGCGATTGACCAAAGCCACTTTCCAACATGACTTACCTTTAAGACCATGAGATGTGTGAGTATTCATTCAGCTTCTAACGTTGAGCCTTCATTGGCATTTCTCCCCTTTGGCTCAGCACAGATGGTTCATCTGTTACACTATACAAATGAGAACATGACTGGGGCACCATCGGTAGTAGCTGTGAAGTCTGTTATGGAATAGGGGTCTGGTTTGTATGACGTTAGTGCCACCTTTCAGATCCTTAAAATCCTTTTCTACCAATATGAATTTTAAATGTTTTATATCTTTTCTTTCCTGGTATAGTTAGGCTGGAAATGAAGTAGGATTGCTGCTGGAAAAGGCAGGTTGCTCAGTGCTGCCTGCTCACCAGTTTCTGTTGTGTCCGTTTTCACAGACTGATTTGGGAGGGTGCAATGGGACCTCTTCCATGGTGGTGATTAAAGATTACTATGCACTGAAGGAGGATGAGATCTGTGTGAATCAAGGCGAGGTGGTTCAGATACTTGCTATCAACCAGCAGAACATGTTCCTGGTGTACCAGCCTGCAAATGACCACTCTCCGGCCGCTGAAGGATGGATCCCTGGCAGTATCTTGGCTCCCCTCACTAAATCCACTACAGATAATAGCGACGGAAGCATCAAGTAAGTGCCATGTTGGCTTCGCTGGGAGCACTATGTGGATTTTTTTGAGGAAAAAAAATAAAAATAAAAATAAACTCAGATGGTAGGGAATTCCTGCTGATTTTTATCTACAGTGCCATTGGAACAAGCTCAGTGGTCAATCCGCAGCATCGGGCAGCCATGGTGGATAGCTCGGGTTTTGCTTATTTTCATTTTGTGGGATTTTGTTTATACTTTGGAGAGAAATAAAACCATAGATGGTTAAAGATATGTTTTACATTGCACCATTTTACACCAACATGGACCGCTTGGACTGGACTTATATTTATGTTGTATTAAGTTACTAATCTATATATTGGTTATAACAGCATCTAGTAAAAAAAAACACCCACAAAAAAATCCAGGCCCCGTGTTGGACTGAGGTTTGCTTCTCAAAGAGGAGAGATTTTGTTGTCTATGGCAATTTCCTTGTACAGCTTGTATTGTTTTGTTTTTTTTTATTTTTTTAATTTTGGTTTCGTTTTGTTTTTTTTTTCTGTTCGCAGTAACTTTTGTAATATATTTTTTGGTTTGCAAGACCCCCATCCAAGTACATTCCTGTATAAAGTATTTTGCACTATTTAAAAAAAAAAGGAAAAAAAAGAAAAGAAACAAACTCTTATTGATGAAGTCAGGTTGTGCAATATAATAGATAGTCGCAATGTTCATCATTGTACCTGTAATGTAACTAATTTTAAATGTACTATTTTAAATATGTAAAATAAATTTTCACCATGAGCATGTTTTAATGAGGTAAAATAACTAGTTTGACCCTTTTTTGGTTTTGCTTTGGGGTTTTTGTTTGTTTGTTTGTTTGTTTATAACATTTTGTTGCTTATTTAACAAATGTGTGGATATATTTTTCTTTTCTGGTTTTTAGAAATTTGTCAGTCTGAAATGACTAATGCAAGAAAGTGGTTTTTTGGTATTAAATACAGAAGGTACAACCCTCTTTTCAGTAATACCTGTTGATTTCTTTTAACATCTCAGATGACTAGCTGTTAATGCATGATGTATGCTACAAATTGTGTTACCTTATATGAGTACCTCAAGGTGCAGAACTGAACACGAGGAAAGATTTTTGGGACAGCTTCACTGAAAATAGTAATTTGGTCTCTGCTGCAGTTTCAGTTAAGAGAAATGACGACTTTACACTCCAGTCAGTAATGAACACTACTGTGACTGGCATGCTAAGCCAAAGGAATTGCTTAGCACATCTCTTGCACATCCACCACAGCTGTTCACAGGTTCTCCTCTAAGCACAATAAGAAACACGTGAGCTTAGGTTCATCCACAGCACCAGGCTCCTGGTGAAGACTCTGATTTCATGGCAGCTGTGCAGTCAAATTCTGCATCAAATTCTGTAGTCAGACTGTGTCCAGGAAGGTGTTGTGAAGTTGAAAGACACATGAACTGCATTTCTCTCTTTCTCCCTGCAGTGCAATTTAAAGTCTTAAATCATATTTTCAAGACTCAAACAGCTAAAACAACCCTGAAACCAAAAAGATCCTTGAATAGTATTGCTAAAAAATGACCTGGAGCTGGTGTTATCTTCAGCCCTGTCTAGTCTGCCAGACCGTATTGACTAATTAGTATAAGTAATAAAACTATTTCCTCTGTTGACAAATACTGTACACAAATATGTGGTTGGTCCAGTAGTGTTGGCACCATGTTATTATTCAGCGATAAGTCAGGGAGTGCATCAGCCACATCCTTGACACTTACCATATATTAAAAGAAAACATAACAGTCCCCAAGTGTTGGATAATTTCCCCCGATCTGCACATCTAATCTGGACCTCCTCCAGCAACGCCCAAATATCAAACAGCACTTACTGTCTGGCTGAGACATGCAGGGTGCTCCTTCTGCTCAAACATGACTGCCCGTGCCACCTGTTTGCAGAGGAGACATTAATCCTGGTTGCAGAAACAATCAATATGACCCACTTCAGTCTTGTGTCAGTGGAAGACAGCTTTTGGGAGGCTGTTAATTAACTTTTTTTTTTTTTTTTTGTAATTTGAACTATTGTACAGCTCCCATCAGGTGCTGAAGCATAACCAAAAATTGCTTAGGAATCAGACACAGTGTTCATGGGGGAGCGTCGACTGTGTGGGGCATCGTTTGAGTCCTACTTGCTAACATACTGCATTTTATTGGCATCGCAGGTGATCGTTGGATTACATGCAACTTGCTTTGTAAAATGTGTCAAGGTACTGTAGCCATGACATGTGCCAAACATTGGGCTTAAACATGCAAATCAAATTTGCATGACTTAGAGGTGGGCAGATGCTTTGAACTTGGATCCCAGCTCATCACACTGCTGTTATGAGAGCTTTCTGCTTTGGATAACATACCCCTTCCCAAATAACTCCCCCAACCTGTCCACTGTTTAAACCAAATGAAATCCATATTTAAGAACTCTTTTGTTTTTTTCTTAATTTTTTATGTTTGCTTTGATGTGCACTTTCTGTTGTGAACACAGCATTGCTCTTACACAGAGTGACATGGTCTTTATTTTATATTTTTTTTTCCAAGAGTAAGGTCATAGGAGCAGTAATGGGGGGTGAAAAATATACTGGAAATTATGCCTGCTGTGACGCTAGTCAAAAACCATGGGCTGACTGATGTCTTCTCTAACTGGATTGGCAAAATCAAATGGAAAATTCTTGGTCTTGCGAGGCACAGCAGAGCTTGTCATTCTAGGAAATGACTTATCTCTTGGAAAGTTAACGATGTAGCTCCTATTTGTTGAGCTATTAATGTTCTGAGCAACGTGTAGGGAGCAACACTTTGAATTTCTTTTTTTTTTTTTCTTCTACGGAGTAATCTACTAAGACTGTTCTCATGTATTTGCATTTGTTTCACTGCTTCTGACCACCAAGACCAAGGAATGAATTGACCTTTGAACTGTAGCAAAACCAAAATAACTTTCTATTTGTGGCAATGCAAGACAAAGTCCCTAAAACCAGAAGACAAAGTTCTAGTTGCCTGCTTCCATCATGGGCATTTTTTTCCTGATCCATGCATTTAAACAGCAAGTGTGGCACAACATCTGCTTTGCAGAACTGTTTGGTTTGGTTTGGTTTTTAACTTCAGCTCTCATTGCCCAGATTGAGAGGGCACATTGCCAGTGCCTTTCACCTTCTAGGGAATTGCGGTAATCGCAAAAGTGGATGCTGGTTCCCCTTTCCAAATCCTTCCTTCCTGCTATGATTTGCCATTTGATTGCTGCGTTTTTTGGTACAACAGGAAGTCATGTTCATGGCATACCCTGCGCATGAGAAAGCGGGCGGAAAAGGAGAGCAGTGGCAAAAATGAAGCCAATGGGCCACGTAAAACCAAGGATATTCTGGGGAACAAAGTCTCTGTTAAAGTGAGTAAGGCCATCTGAAAGCTGTGTGCTGCTCTCCTGCTTCCCATCCTTTTCACCCCCTACAGCATCCTCTCCTGAGAGAGGGAGGGGGAGGCGATTTTTCGTTGTTTTTTCGTTGGGTTTTTTTTTTTTTATTATTATTTTTGTTATCTTTTTTTTTCTTTTTTTTTTTTTGTAGTATCCATTTTAGCAGGATTTTTGCATGCAAGATAAAATGCAGCCTTTGTTTTTCGTTTTCTTTTTCCTGGCATCCCACATGCAAGTAAGTAATCTTCATTAAAAAAAACAACTATATGTATGGTTAAATAACTGTTCTTAAAATTGGACAGTAGCTATTCACTGACCTCTGCTCTGACCCAGCCAAATCTGCAGCTCTATCAGAGCAGCTGCAGCAGTGAGAAAGCCACGGGGTGAGCCAGTGCCCTTACTGGAGTTAAGTTTACTTCAGGTGAATATTTCACAACATTTTAAGATGAGGGGTTCTCAACCTTGAGATGCTTAAGATTTATGGTTGGGGGAGATGGTCTCGATAACCCTTTTCTTTCCATATTATGAGGCAGAGCATAAACACTGACTCTGTCTTGCCAAGAGAGGGTCTCGTGTGTGTCTGTGTGTGTGTGCGTGTCTGTGTCTGTCTCTCTCTCTGAGATCTCCCAGTATGGATAAATGTTGAGAACTGTGGGGTTAAGCTCCATCTTCTGCTCTGGGTGCCTGACTACTGTGCTCCAATTCAGAGGATCCATCCCTATAAACCGACTGTGAGGCCTTCTCAGGACTAATCTGGGGCTTTCCCTCCCACCAGAGGCAAGCAAACACTTGTGATTTTGACACAGCCTTGATTCAGGAAAGCACTTGAGCATGTCCTTTGGATCCACCCCTCTCCAGGAGAGCCCATGATTAAGTGTTTTCCTTTGTAGAGGCTTTCCATCTTGTAAGCCTAGTGAAGTAGCCATGGCATGTGCAAAGGGAGGACCCCTGCCACTGTAACCCGGGCGCCCCTCGCACCCCCTGCACAGCCACCCTGCGGCCCTGCTGTCCAACAGGGAAGGACTGGGCACGAGCAAAGCAGTTGCTCCAGCATGGTGGCCACAGTTCTTCCTGTTGCTTCCTTGCTGTTTTTACTACCTGAACAACTTGCAGAATCACTGCTTCTTCTTTGGCAAAAGCATGTCTTTGCCTTTGCTACCCTTGTTTTGTTGTCGGTTTGGGTTTTGTTTAGTTTTTATAGAGCATTTTTTCTGTACTGTTGCCCATTTCCATGCTGCTCACAACTCCTGTGCTACTCTGCCCTATCTAACCAATTTCTCTTCTAATCTCTTGTTCTCTTTCTTCCTCTTCATGCTGCCAAACAAGGAGACAAACAGCTCAGAGGAATCAGAGTGTGATGACCTTGACCCCAATACTAGCATGGAGGTAGAGACCACCATCCTTGTGATTAATTTTTTTTTTTTTTTTTCCAAGAACATGTGCCCATTTTGAAATGCTGTTCCTGAAAGGGGAGCTGAGGGGTCTGTATCACTCATGGATATATGTGTCAATTAAGTGTGAGTCACACAAAGCACCAATTCTGGTTTTGCCAAGTGCGGAAATGCAGTCTGGGCTGTCTTTGTGGTGGGAGCAGTGGAGGAAGATGTTGAGCAAGCTCCAGCTGAGCTGGAGGCTCACATAGCCACCCTCTGTCACCGTTTCCCACCTGGAACCTCATTCAGTGAAACAATAATGCATGCATGTTGCCTGCAGAGAAAATTAGCAGCTTTCTATATTAAAAGCAGCCCTTGCCCTGGCAATAAACACTGAGCTAGCTGCTAGTGAAGCTTGTGTTATAAATCACTGGAGCAAAAGTTGTTGCACCACAACTAGTGCTTTAAATTATCCAGAAGATCAGAAAACACAACTTTTTTTTTCTCCTAGCAGAGTGGGAAATTGCATTTCTGTAAAAGTACTGGAAGATAATGGAAATGAATGTACATACATCACAGACAAGGCTGATGCAGAGAGGGGGACTGGAATTATGATATGTTACACTACTCTTTTTCCTGTGTGAAGCCGCCAGTTCTAATGGAGTGACTGAGACATGTCTTACTGAGAGAGCCCAAAAGAACTTAAAATCATAAAGAGTTATATTTCTGTTTCTCTGCAATTAATATCTTGCAGGACCTATTTTTTGCTGTTTATAGTAATCACAATAAGCATCTGTATAAATTGTACGAAGACTAAAAGAGCTTCCTACTGAAACAGGCCAGGACAAGGCTCAGAGAGACAGATGTGATCTTCTAGTGGTGACAGAACAGGTCATTGGAGAACAGGGATATCTGTGTCCTAGGAGATCTCTGGGATTCTGTTAGCCAGGATGCACTATAAAAATCCTACTAAAGGAAGCTGATCTTCCTCCTGGAGGGAAAAAAATAGAGGGAGAAGTGTATTGAGATTCACCACCTCAGCTATTAACCTGAAGGCTCTCATTTATTTTAATTGTGTTGGCATAAATAAACACATCTTTGAGAAGAGGATGTGTACTAAAGGAAAGCTTTTGACCCAGCTGACATTTTGGAGATTGAATGGTCTTTACCACTAAAGCTGCATTATTCTCAGGAGCGTGTTTGCACTTTTCAAAGAGCATTCTGCCAATCACAGGTAACAACTAGAAGTCTGTGTATTTGTTACAAGGCAGTGCCCAGTTCTTGCAAGTCTGTGTAAGCTTTAGATGGCTGAAAATTGCCCTTTGGAGTAGAAGGTGGCTGTGAGTCAGGTATTGTACAGAGCTGGGTGAGAATCGCCATACTTTTGGCTGGGGATTTATGTGTTTTCTCTTTGCTCAACAGGAGGAAAACTGTGAAAATGACATGTTTTAAAATAGTTGATGGATGGTATCAGAGTCTTTACACGTCCGGCATTTCTAAGTAGTTCTAGCGTGCTCCATATGGCTCTTTTTGTTTGTTTGATTCGGGTTTTTTAACATGATATGGTCTACTTTTCTTGCCTGCCTTGCTGAAGTTCAGGAGATAAGAGCCCTTCTGTGTAAACCAGAAGACATTAACATGAACTCTTAGCTAAGGTATCAGTCTGCTGTTGGGGGAGTAACTATGTGCCTGCTATGTGACTTGGTTTTCACTCAGAATCTCCCATCCTGTATCTCCCTGGTCACTTGCTGGAGGTGACGATATCACCACACTGCAGTCCCCAGAAGTCATAGTGTTCCTCATAGCTTGGAAAGCTCAAGTCTCCTGAGCAAAACTGTGGGGATGAGCAAATGATTAAAACAGCAGAGGGAGAGAAAATAAGATTACAGTTGTGGAGGGTGACTTACTGAAGCCATACTGCCCTGCAAGGAGCAGCATGGCTCTTGCTTTGTGCTGGTTTTAGTACATCTGCAGCCTAGAGTGAGTGTGGTCAGCTCATTGGTCCAGCTAAGAAATACTGGTCAGGGAGAGGTTGCTGATAGACAGTATGAACTAAATAAAATCATCCAGAGGGAGAAGAGCAAGGGCAGGTTCATAAAATGGTCACGAAGCCCTAAAAGAAGCCATGGGGAAGTCTAGTCTGTAAAGATCTGTAATAGTCACTACTGAAAACCACAGCTGTTTTCCCTTTGCATTCATTATGAGTATTTTGATGCTCCTTTTTAAATTTATTATGAGAAATGAACTAAATTAAGGCCTTGGAAGCTAAAGTTTTTTGTCATCTAAACAAAGGCAAGGCCAAGCTACTTGTACCACAAGGGCCTGATACAAGGCTTCATCAGTCTTTTAGGCTTTGTGTCCTGAGCTTGCATAATTAACAGCTGTGCTACTACTCCACCCCAACCTGGGTGTGCAGTGAATCAGCATCTCAACTGGTTTTCCTTTCCCTGCTCTGCATGGTATGTTCCAGCAGAGCTGCTGGGGAGATCACAGGGGACCTGGAGACAGCCCAAGGAGGGAGCAGACCTTTTCCTCACACCTGGCTCAGCTCATGCTGAATGTCATAGACTCTGGGAGTGCTGTCAGGAGAACTGTGTTCTGGACATCAACACTCAGAGGTGCACAAGGCCCTACCTGTGTCATTAAGGTGGAGTCATCTGTAGCTATTATTACAGCCAGGTAATTACAGGGCAAGTCATCTGGCTTCTCTTACAGGACTGTCACCCCTGACATCCCTCCTCCTCCCATTGTGCATGAGAACGTGCTGGAATAGAGAGTGCAGTCTCTAATGCAAAGCTGACCTATTACTTGGAAATATTGGTGCAATTTACCTCCAGCCTACACACTGCACAAGAAGTCAGTCAGCTGGTAGTGGTATCTATGAAGTCTCACAGCTACTGTGGTCTTTCAGATCTAGCTTTATTTGCTATTTATAAAAAGAGACATAACTGTTCAGTAGATTCCAGCTTTCTGAAGCACTTTGCTGTTGTTTCAAGGGGAAACATAGACAGGAAGAAATGTGGAAAACATCTATATTGTGAGAGCAGGAAGCTGAAATTGTGTGTGACTGTTTAAAAGACCTAAAATGCCATCACTGTGGTTTTACCCACACAGGGAGTTTCTGGCCCTGGAGAACCTGCCGTTCCTGTAACTTTGACTAGAAATAATATCTTATGGTGGCTGCTTCTTTTGTCTTTGTTTATCAATACGTAATGAAAGTAAAAAAGGATGGAAATGAAATTTGGGGGGGTTTCCCCTAATTTTCTGCTTTGCGCTGTTGTCTCACAAAACAGAAGGTGCAACCTCATCTGTTAGGCACGTGAGTGTAGGAGCAGGCACTTGAGGAGCATGTGTAGCCATGTGAGGGATAGGAGTAACCTATATTTAAGAAAGATCAGAGACTCCCTTTCCACATGTCTGGAGCTAATTGCACAGAGACAGGCAACTCCACTTCAGGGAAGAAGGTGTATGCCCTTGTGAATCAGTAAATACCATCTCCACCCAATTCTGGGGTCCTGGACAAGGGCACAACTAATTGTCTGTCAATTCTGTGTCATAATGTCTCATGGGGTTTTGATATTGCTGAAGGGGTCAAAAGTCAACTGTGCAGATCCCATCAGGCTACTTCTCCTGACTAAGGGAATGTTCTTCCAGCAGTCTGAAGACCTAACTGAGCTAAACATCACTACATTCAGCCACATCTTTTCCAGGCTTTGGGATGGTCCACACATGTAGGTGTCTGACATGGCTCTAGATTTTGTGTTTTGCACAGCATGACTCCAACTGCAGCGTGTTATAAGTAATTGTGACCAACATACAATCAGCACCAAGGGTCTAGTGCTTGGCCCACCCCAAGTCAGTGGAAGTGCCATCATTAGATTAGTGAGCTGGGCTATTTCCAAGGCACATAAAGTGGGCTTCACAATCTATTTTTTTTTTCAGCTATGACATGTTAGCATGTTAAGAACTACTCAGACACTTAGAGCAAGATAAACACTAGGAAACATCCTGTGGGGAAGAATATTGTGTTAGCAACTCCACAGTCCAAGTGGTTGAATAGGTAAAGATTTGGTGAATACAGCACTGGCTCCAAGTCAACACTTAGCTCAGGCCAAGAATTTCCAAGTGCTTTAGGCAAATGTTTTCACCCCCTTGCCTTGAGTTGTCCATCTCCAGAGCAGGTTTAACATACTCTCTTGGTGAGATCTTAGTGCTGGAAAGAAAGCCTTTCCTGGCCTGTTATCACAGTATGAACAAGTACAACCCTGAGAACTTCCCTTGTTTCCCTGGGTGGCCTCCATGGACAGCACAGCTGTCCTGCTGTCCTGAGTGGCCAGGGATTGCCAAGACTGACAAGAAAGGTGTCTCAACATGGGTGACATAGCTTGAGCTGGCAGCACAGGTGTGGTAGTTTAGCTTTTGGAAAGGAAGAAGTGACCTACTTCATCTCAGGAAGCGGGGGTAGAGTGCTACAACACAGTGCCTGGAGTATCGGAGACATCCCACAGCTACAGCCATTGAACCACACCAGCCATTAGAGCCTCTCAGCAAGAGTGTGACACAGACAAGAGGACTTCAGCTTTGCACATCTGTGTGTGCAACAGTCAGCATCCCTTTTGGCTTCTCCATCAGTCTCAAAGGCAGCTGAGCCCAGACTTGTTGGGTGCCAGCAGCATCCCCTATCCCTGCTGAAAGGCTGATTCCATGGGACATTTCATCAGATACCATTCCTCCCAGTTTAAATGATATTTTCCCTAAAATCCTCTGTAACACAGTTCTTTTTTTTTCCTGAGAATATTTTTCTTTTTGAGTGAGGGAGCAAGGAACATGCTGCTGACTCTGCTACCAACACATTTTATTTTAACTCGGTGAACAAAAAGTGTCATGAAGTGTTTACAAAATGCTGAGCTGCTTGTCTTGGAGTAAACATGCCCTCTGCTGTTTAGATAAAGCATGGATCTTATGACTGAGGCCTTGGTTTGCAGCCCGGCCTTATGATTTGGGGAAAATAAATATTCTCACTCCTGGTTTTGATGCAGTCTTTTAAAATGGGACTGAAATGTGGCATTGGAAAAAATCTGGGCACATCTGGGCCCTTCTGTTCATTGTGTGTGTCTGGAATGGGCTCTGGCCTCTTCCAGGGTGGTGGGTTAGGGATGGCAAGGACATCTCTGCAACAGAGAAGCAAACCTTGGCCAAGGCAAGAAGCCCTCACAGGCAGCCGAGCTGCGTTTACAGAGTGCTTCAGGACCGGCTGTTGGCCTTGCAGAATGGTTTCTCACTCCCCTCCAGACACAGCGTGTGTGCACAAATGAAAGATAAGCTCTGTCTGAGAATTAAGGTGATCAGAGTCACTTTGCAAGTGGACTTTGCTCCTACAGCTGCAGGTGCCTTGCTACATTCATAACATGAGCTTAGCAAACCAGAAAGAAAGTGGCCTAGTACTGCGAAATACTGAGTTGATGGAAGCAGCACCTATTGCTGCTTTTCTAAAACCTCACTGTTACAGTGAGTTACACTTAAGTTGCTTAGATCAAAGTCACTCATAACTCTGCAGGTCCCCAAAGGCATTCAAGTACGTGCTTCGAGTGCCTTGCTTGTTTGAGCCATGAAACAGCACAGGCTGGAGGAGGGAGAAGCAAGGTCTATTTCTGGCTGTTTTATTGAATAACCTTGGCCATCCTGCCATCACAGATCTGGAAACTATTTGTGCCCTTCTCACCCCATCATTTGACCTCTCCTTCAAATCAGACCAAATGGTGTCCCCTAATTAAGTTGCATATTAAATCACTTTGTTAGCCCTTAAACTCTCTATTGCAAATGGGCTTTTATTTTGTCTAAGCTTACAGCAGACAAAAGATGTGACGTGGCTGTGGGAGTGTTAATAGGTTAACATTTTATTAATTAACTGATGAGGTTTTAGCAAAGGAAATGTAAATTTTACCCATAGACTCTTCCAATATTACCTAGCAGCAGTAATTTGATTTCTGATATTCCCATGGTAAGGCAAGAGAAAGAAACATTGGTAAGGCAGTTGTTATAAATGACTGTGCCTTGGAAGTCATTAGAAATGTAGCATTACTTATTTATAGGTCTATCCATTACATTCATCATTGTAGCTGCATCTTCTAATGAATCCTTTAAAGTTACAAAATTAAAATTGAGTGTTAGGAGCATTTCTTTCTCCTGATCTCTAATCCTACAAAGATGGAGATCAGTGAATAATAAGGGAATTTCGTGCATGCTGCAGGGAAGGAAGGCGACAACTTCAGAGGACAGATGTGTGTTCCAGTCAAGCCAAAAACTACTAAAATGAAGCTGTATGTGCAAATGAGCTGATGCCCGGGGTTACTCAGCTGATAAGTAGATGGTCTCACTGAGTGGAAAGTGGCAAGCAATGGTTATCCACAGAACAGCTTTCTCTTCCATTGCTTTGTTGTGCGAATGACACAACCTAATCACAGAGAGCCATCTCTCCTTTTCCATGTGTGCAGGTGGAGGAGATGATGTTCCTCATCAAGTGCCTTCTTGCACCCTGATTTCTTCCCGCCTGTGGGGTCCAGGAGGCCATATGTGGATCCTGGGTGCTGCAGAATAGCCATTGCTGCCTCTGAGCCCATCACCCTCTGGGAGGCTCCCGGGGTGGCTGGCCAGAGGTCCACATTCTGGCACCAGTGCCCAGATGCACCCTTCAGATGTGGTATTGTGCTTCCCAAGCAAAACCAGGGCCAGGAGGTGTGGACAGGAGGATGAGGACCTGACAAGAGACCCAAAAAGCCTGTTGCTTGCTTGGGCTCCTGCCTTCCAATCCAAGCCGTGCTGTCCTATTGCAGGGTCTGCACGCTCTCCTGCACCTTCCCCACCACAGAGGTGCCCCCACTGTGGCTTTAAAAAATAAGAAGCCCTAATATAGTAATAGTGCTCAAGAGTCCTCTCCAGGGATGTACGCAAAGGTTGGCTCCTTCCAGGATGATGGGAATTAAAAGTTTGAAATCTCAGTGCTTTTGGGAGAATGTGAGAGTCCAAACCATCACACTTTTGCCCACCAGGTACAGACCTTTAGGACTGACTGGCTATGTGGTAGGAACTGAAACCTGCTTTGCCCACAAGCAGCAGCCCCTACTCGTTTCTGGAGTGCAGGGTGTGAAGCACTGACATTGCCCAGCTGTTAGTGCTGGTACTGTGAATGTTATGTTCCTTGTAGGTATGTCCCAAAGGCTCAAATTCTGCCTACTGCTAAGACAAAAGATAGTCTCAGTCTCAGATGGCAAAGAATTTGTTGATGTAAGGTATGTTTCTATGGTGAAAAAATGAACCTTTGTGAGTGGTGAGTCCATGTTATGCTTAGTTCATATGGGCTTTCTGGTGGTGATAGGGGAAAGTAGACCCTGAGGCCTCAGTGCTGGTAGAGGTTTGCCTGGACTATGAAGAAGGACTATGAAACCACAGTGACCCTTCATATGCTCAAGTGCCTCCTTGAATGGCACCCTAAGCCATTCACCTTGGAAATCTATTTATAAAGCCAAAATACAAATCTAAATCTTGATGGTGCTTCTGTTCTTTTGAAAGGCTATTGTTTCTGCTGCATGGCCTGGTTCCTGAGCCTCTGCAAAAACTCCCTTCAGCTTTGTCAAGCCATGAATTAGGTCACTGCCTTATTGGCATCTTCCAAAATAGCTCTGAAATAGATAGTAACAAAGATATTTAAGGTGACATAAACCACACTAGTGTTTATGATGCTTGATATCAAATGATTAGTTTGAATCTGGATAAGCAGGCATTATGAAATTATTAAAAGAGTTAATAAGGCTAAAATTTCTATACTGTTGTGCACACCACTATGTAGTTAAGGTTGATGCTGTGCTTAAGAACTTAGCAGGTGTTGTCTTTGCTTTTCCCAACTTTGCTTCCAGAGTTACATGAGGTAACTGGCGTATATAGGCCACAGACAGACAGTACCTCTTCAAGTCTTTGCTAAGTTACTTAATTACTTGTTAGATAAAATAAATATCAGTCATCCAAACCTAGTTTCAAGTTGGAAAGTTTCCACCAGTCCAATGAAATGAGTGAAATTTTATTCATTTTTGATAGACCAAGAGTTGTTGCAAGACTGATACTTGCCAGTAGGCAAAAAGAAGGCAGTATTTCTGTTTTAGTGCTTTACCTTTTTTTCCTGAAGCTGAGAAGAAGTTAAAAGACGTCTCCCCAAAGCTGGTTAGTGGCCAGAGTGCCGGTGAGACGCCCCAGGTGCGTGGTGACTGCAGGTGCTGTGTGACATGGGTCTGGAGCCGGGCACAGGGGGGCACAAACCACCTTCGGGAAGAAGAGTTAATGGCTTGAGCATTATCACCCAAGCAAAGAGAAAGCATGTCCACCCGCCTCAGCCCTAGTGTTGTGCCTGTTACCTGTGATGCATTATCAGAGTTCAAGAAGCCGTAGCTTTCATTTACTTTTCCAGCTGTGCACGGGCTTGTTCTGTTGTCACTTAGAGCTTGCTGCGTCTGCTGGTTGTTAGAGGTTGCTTGTAGCCACTGGTCAGTGCTTCTGTGGTTCTGGTCAGGTTCACCATGGTACCTTGTGAAACCAGATGTCTCTTTATTGCTGTCCAGAAAAATAAATGCTCTTATTTCTTTGTATTTTACAGATAATCAACCCCAATTTCATTCAAGAAGGTGAGTTAAGGACAGCTGCGTGCTGACTGGCATGGAGGGGCAGGTCAGCAGCTGTGATTTACTCCCGTGTAACAGTATGCTCTGCATCCACCAGCATTTACAGCAAAGGCAGCCTGTTGCTGCTCGGTCCCTGGGGAAAGTGTTCTTCCTGATGGCTGCTCAACTTAGACAACCCTGGGCAACAGGGGAAGCTCAACCCCCCAAACCTGCCTTCACAAAGGCTCACCCTCCTGCCAGAGCACAGGGCTGGGGGATGGACAGTCCCTGCTATCTCTTTCTCTGAGCTGTCAACAGCAGGTTTTAAGTGAAGGAGGAGTTCTGGTAACATAATCCCAAGATCCCCAGCTGTTTGGGACCCACATCTCATAGCTGGTCCTATGTAATGTATTCTCTAGACTTATATGGAGACCATCATCACCTGTAAATTAAAAGAAGGTGTCGTGTGTGTGTGTGTCCATGTTTTTTTTCTAGTGGCTCCAGAGTTTCTTGTGCCATTAGTGGACATCACCTGCCTGCTCGGCGACACAGTGATGCTGCAGTGCAAGGTCTGCGGACGGCCCAAACCAACTATAACCTGGAAAGGACCAGATCAAAATATTCTTGACAATGACAACAGCACAGCCACTTACACAGTGTCATCCTGGTAAGGTCCTGCGTGTGGATTCTAATATAGCTGGTCACGATGGTCATGTTGCCCTCAAGTGTGGCACCATCCAGGCTACAAGACTCAATAGAAATGCAGTTAATCAAGTTTGGCACGGTGCATCAGCAGCTAGAAAGGGTGAGCCTTTGGGATTCACGTAGTTCTGTTGTTTCCTGACATAGGGTATATCCACAAAATGTGTGTCTGGCAGACGTGAGCTTACTCCTACTGACCTCCTGAACCAGCTGCAAGCCAGAAGCCAGAATATTTCCAAGATACTTGTTTGGCTAATATGGCCTCTCTGTTGCTGGTGCTTCTCTGCCTGATTTTGATGCCGTGCTCAACTTTGGTAGGAACAGGAGTGGAGCAGAGCAAGCCTTCACCAGCTTGCACTTACCCATATGACTGGACATTTTCTCCTCGCATGGGCAAAGGTCGTAACTCCTGCAGTTTTCCTGAGCCTTTCCTCAGCTGTTCATAAAAGTGCCTATATGTGGTCCTGGGAAGGCTACATTTGTCTGTGCTTGGACAGAAAGATACTTGTCACGATGTTCCCAACCTGGCTAGCGGGGAGGAAAACCATCTTTACAACAAGCACTGCAAAGATCCCAAAAGATCTGGAGTTGAATTCAGGTCAGATAACAGCCTGCTGTTGGATGCTCATCTGCAGCTTATATAAGCAATTTGGACCAAGCTGCAGCAGAAATCTCAGGGAGGCAATCTTTCACGTGAAATTTGCACATCTCAGCTCAGGCTGAGATGAATCCAGGGAGTACAAAGTCACTGAAAGTGAAAAATGAACACTAAGAGAGAAGGGATTTTACATTTTCAACAACAACAAAAAAAAAATGCATCTGATGAGGAACTTCCTTCAGAGACCATTGGCTTGTGCACCCAAAATTGTCTTTTTAGCCACTACTCAGTAGATTGCTTGTACTTTATCTTCAGGCTCTGTCTGGAGTTGAGATGGGGGGATATTTCTATACAGGGTTCTGTTTTCCATCACAGCCTTTGCCTGCGCTTTTGTTCCCTGTGTGCTATAAGCACTTGTATTGATTGTTACTCGTATTTGTTTCTCAGTGAAGACACTGCCTGCCAAGGAGAGGACCAGCAGATCAGCGGCTGTCTTACAAATCCTGCTGGCATGAGTGTCCAGATTGCAGGGGAAGGGGATGTTTCTCTCCTGTTTTAAGCCAGCATAGCCAAACCAACCACAGCACCCAGGCAGCTATACCATCTCCCTCTTCGGTTTCCAATAGATTACGCAGTCAAGAGCTAGTCCACTTTTGCCATCAAGGGAATTTATTGTTGGATCTAAGGCAGGTTTCCAGTACAGCTAAAGCAGTTACACAAGCAAAATCCTTTAATTCAGGCCAACTCCCTTAAACTGAATACTGATGACTGCAATGTGCAGACTGAAGTGAGAGTGTACAGACCTGCTATAAATTCGCTAGCCTCCGCAGACCTGTTTATTTTCTCAGATTGTCCCAAAGACTGAGTGTCTCACAAACTTGGCTCTGATGTTCTTTATCCCTAGTTGTTGTGAGATGTCCAGCCTTCTAACTGGCGGCCTGGCAGCCTCATTAAATCAAGAGCACGTGCTCCAGGGGTCTGAAGCTCCCCAGATATGTAAGGCACCCTGCACTGTCTAGCATGTGTTGGGCTTAACTGCAGCAGCACAGCAACTCAGCATCTCCTAAGACAGGAAAGATGTGCCTGGGAATATCTTTCCAGATATATGGAGTCTAAATATCCAGCTTTGGAGAGAATCACAGAATGATAAGGGTTGGAAGAGACTGCACAAGATCATCAAGTCCCATCCCCTCTGCCAGAGCAGATTCACCTAGAGCAGGTTGCACAGGAGTGTGTCCAGGTGGGTTTTGAATGTCTCCAAACATTCAGCTCCTGGACCTCGCTTGCTCCTTGTGTGATCCTTCCCCATCTTCTCTGAAGCCAAAGCAAAGTAGATTTGCCTGGCAGGCAATTTGGACCATTCTTCTTAAAGGTTTCATTAATGGCTCAGTACTGATATACAGAGGGGTTGTACTTGAGTACCAGGGTGCTGGGGGAATGTTCCTTCAAATGAGTTAACGAGACTTGTGTGCACGTGTGTTTGTAATGAGGCAGGACAGGAACTGGTATAAAAAGCATCAGCAAGGGCAGCAACACTTTCTAACTGGGGCTCCCTCCATCCATAGTGATTCTGGGGAGCTCACCTTGAAGATCTGCAACCTGATGCCTCAAGACAGTGGGATTTACACCTGTGTGGCAGCCAATGAACATGGAACTGCATCAACCTCTGCAACCATCAAAGTTCAAGGTAGTGCACCTGACCTTAACACCCAGGGTTTTTCCTGTACAGGGTCCCTTGGGGGGGTGGGGGAGGAGCACAGAGGAATACCCAGTGCAAAGGCAGCCAGCTGTAGAGCTGTGTCAGCTGAACTGAGACATTAAAATCATACAACCCTTCCTCAGCCAAGACTCCCACTGATGACCAAAGGCACTGCAGACTCCTGTGCTTGATTAAATTGTCTGATCATATGCATTGCATCTGGGAAATGAAAATGCATTGGCACTGGTTCAACCCCTGCATCCTCCTCACAGTGCTGCTTCCCAGGGACTTGGTAAGATCAGCTGGGGGAAGCTGAGGTCCCTCAGGCTGCCCAGCCCCTGGGGGATGATGTCCCATCTGCTCACAGGGAGCTCTGAACTTTTGAGTCTACCTGGACTGATGGGCTCTGGGATCCAGTGACACTGATTTTCAGCCTCCCCTTCCCTTGGGAAAGATAGAGGAGGCAAGAGTAAGATTTGGCCTGGGTGAACTCTTCAACAGGGATTCAATGTATATCTCTGAGTCTGAATTCTCAGCATTGTAATAGTGACCCAGCTAATTGTGATGAATATGAAATGATGAGTTGATGCACATGACCTCCAGCTCTGGGAAGGGATCTGTTAGCGTGAGAGATGAGGAGAGCCTGCTGTGTTGGAAGGGACAACACAGAGACAAATGTCTAATGGGTGACTTAGATGCAGGCGTGTTACAAGCATTTAGACGTCAATTTGTTTGTCCTAGAGATGTAATTTCCCCAGTTTATCCCAGCAAGTTAGCAGCTGTGCTAATTACTGCTGTGCTGAAGGGAGCCCTGAGCAAAACACAGAAGAATTGCTGGTCATTTGTCAGTCTGCTGCCAAACATACCAAGGGCTATACACACAGAAGCACCATGAATACCTTGCTTATGTCATTTTTGGACACTTAAGGGTAACTGCTTCCCTGCCTCCAGAATCTCACTCACTGCTTGGTGAAGTCCATGGGGATATTTGTTTTCCTCAGTTCTGTGGGTTTTGTATGACGTCTTGGCAGTAGGTGAACAGGACTATGACATTGCCTTTCCTGCAGCTGTGCTGGTAACCCAGTGTAAACCAGAGTGCTCCCTCTGCGAGGCTCAGCTGCTTCGTAGTGACCTTATGCATCTGATACACCTGATCTTCAGAATGAACAGTGGTGTGTGTTGATGTGATGCTGGAGTTGGTGCTTGTTTTCTCTTCCCAAGGTGTCCCGGCTGCCCCAAATCGCCCCATTGCTCAGGAGAGAAGCTGCACCTCTGTGATCCTACGCTGGCTGCCCCCATCCAGTACAGGCAATTGCACCATTTCAGGCTACACTGTGGAGTACAGAGAAGAAGGTAAATGGTTTGAGCTGTACATGCTGGCTGGGAGAATGACAACAAAGTCTCCTTTATAGAACAACAGGTCCCAGAAGCATCCCTGCCACCACTGGGGTGCCTTCCAGTTTCCTCTGTCACTTAGGGCAAGTAAAGTGTGCTAAGCTAAAACATGTCCATCACTAAGGCAGCCTTTCATCATTTGCATTCCACCACCACAGTACCTGGCCTTTCTGGTGGATGTTTCCTAGGAACACAAGAACAAAGTAGCCTCATTATTTTTTTTGATCTGGATAGAGATGTAGAACCCAGAATACTTTTCAAGCTGAGCTCTGAAATCCATTTGTTCTTATCAAACCATCCTTTTTTCCCCTGAAGAATTAAATAGATACTAAATGAACTGCTTTCCCAATATGCATAGGCATGTGCTCCTGAAAAGGACGTTTGAAATTATTCACATCCCTTTTTGCATTCTTCCTGCAAAGGTGTGAGGGTCCCTGGGCAGTAAACTTCATCTGTGTGGCCTCTGTTTTTTCCCTTGCATCCTTCAAAAAAATCCTACCTCATGTTAGTAAATGTGCAAACTTAGCATTCCAGCATACTAATACCTTCTCTTAGTAAATAAATTCCTTTGATCCTCATTGTGCCTTCAGTGTGACTGGCATTTTTGTGAAAGAATACAAACTTTTCTATTAACAGCCACCAAAACAAACAGCAAAAAAAAGCAGTAGTGTTTTCAGTATTTCTCCCACTCCAAAGGAATTACTGATTCCTTCCTGTAGAACCAGCCTTGACCTTGTGAGGCCTGGCAATCAGAATCTGCTCACAGTGCACACAAAATATATGGGTCATGGTAAATAATGTAAAGGTAAAAACCCCTGAACTTACTAAATAAGAAAAAAAATTTCTATATTCTTTAAAGAAATCATAGGCTGTGACAGGGCTCAGTGTCCCAGGGGTCCTTTTCTGTTTTGTGACCCTGTGCAGATGAATAAAGTACTGATTCTTTCTTTGAATGTCATAGGTTAAGCAGTGGTTAGGTTTATTCTGTTAGGAGCAGAAACATGACAGTCACACGTTTCTTTGCTGCACTCCAGCTCATTTGCAAAAACCTCATACTAAGCCTCAGCAAGCTGGCTCTCCTGCAGCTCTGGGTTTCACTGTAGCCATCACGTCTTCTGAAAGACTTTGTCTGCAAAAGCACTTGGACTGCACTGATGCTGTGTCTCAGCTTCACCTGGGACTCCCTTGTCCATTATATTTTTTTGCAATATTTCTTCTAATGGTTCTCTCACAGCAGCTGTCATCAAATCAGCTCTCCATTGCTGTCTTATCTCACTGCCCTGAGACATTCATTTCTTGTAGCACACAGTCACAGCTAGAGCATTGGAGAGATCAAATTGTTCCTGGGCTGTGGTTTTTCCATCGCTATCGGTCAAGTCAGGGGCATTTCCTTCTTCCTCCATTTAGGCAGGCTGGAAGGCAGCTGCAACACCAAATAGCTTCCTGTAGCCTGGTTCTGCCTTAGCAGAAATGCATCGGTCTGCTGTAATGTTGCCTTTTAGAAACCTGGTGGATTTTATCCTCCCAGGGTACTGAATGATTTGGACAGAGAAAGCCTCTGCTCTAAGTTCACGTATTGGGCCTGATTCCTCCAGCTCTCCTCTCCCTCTGTACAATGCAGGCTCGCAGGTCTGGCAGCAGTCAGTAGCCTCAACTTTGGACACGTACCTCGTCATTGAGGACCTGGCCCCGGGCTGCCAGTATCAGTTTCGAGTGAGTGCCAGCAATCCCTGGGGGATCAGCTTGCCCAGTGACCCATCCGAATTTGTGAGGCTCCCAGAGTATGGTGAGTGGGCACAGTGGGGAGGGGCTGATGCACACAGGTGTCCATCTGTATGGTGTGCTTTGATGGGTCCTGGTATAAACATTGATCCTGGACCTGGCAGGAATACAAGCAATAGCCTGGGAGGCGCTCTGAGCCAGCTCCTGCCACTAGACAGGCTTTTCATGTCTGCTCCTCCAGCAGGACTCACAGCCTTTCTCTGTCACAGAAGATACTGCGCTTTTCTGTCAGGTCCCTGCTTTCTATCCTAAGACCATTGCTTGTCTTTATCTCTGAGCAACATGCTCCATGTCCTGGTTGGTGTTCCCTCACCTTTCCAGCAATGCTGGCAGCACCCGTGTCAGCCAAGATAGGGTCTGCAAGTCAGCTTGCAAAATGTAGTCCCCTGAGCAATGCAAATGGCACAGGACAACTGAGATGGAGGCAAGCCCCCAGCGTGTGGTGCTGCTGGAATTTGGGGTACCGCTCACTCACAACAGTGCTATGAGCACAGCCCACGTTTCCCCACGTTTTAGCAGCTCATTATACCTAGCAGTATAACTAGGTCTGTGACTGGCTTGGATAGTGGGTGCTGGATGAAATGAGATCACGTGGCACAGCTCTACCTCCCAATTACAAACATGTCCTTAGACTTCTCATGTGGCACTTTTCAACCCCAAATTTGTAAGGACAGACTTGGATCCACCTTATCTATGCCTTCCTCTGGGGAGCTCTGTTTTTTAGTGGTACAAGACATTGGAGCTGTGCTTGAGCAACATGAAACTGGAATCCTAGTAGTATTATTTTCTGCTTTAAGCAATATGGTCCCCTATAATTTTAAAAGATGCAGTTTATAGTCCACAGAAAACTGTCTTAAATTTTATGCTTTCTTGAATGTGCTTTCTTCTAAAGACTCTGCTGCTGATGGTGCCACTATTTCATGGAAGGAAAACTTTGACCTTGCTTACGCAGAGCTGCATGAGATTGGAAGGTAATATTAACCTTGCTTATCACTGCAAAAGAGCACCAAAACAATGGCTTGATGCTGGCTAAAATATGCACCAAATCCTGTTTGTCAAGATCAGTTGTGATTTGAGGAACCTGGTAAACCTGTGAACAATCAGGCAGCCAAATCTCTGACAGCCACTGGTAGCTCTGGCTGCTGTCTACTTTGTCATCTCTAATTTGATGTGAGCGTTTGAAGTCATGACTATCCGGTGATTCTGGATAAGCTTAACCTCAAATACCGAGTTTGCTGAAGCATGTGAGGCATGTGACTGACTTAAATCACAAACCGAAGTGCTTTGCTGATTGTGATGGTCAGCTTAACAGCAGCCTAAATAGGAGCAGCATAACATTGTCAGCCCTTGGTGCTCTGCGCAGACAGTGGGTAAGAGGCATGCAAACAATTCAGGTTAATGCAGTTAGTCCTTCACCTCAGAGATCAGAGGTGAGTAATTCTGGGCCTGAAAGGACAGGAGTCTCTCTGGTTCTGTAGAAAGAAGAGTGATATATTAATAAGAGGTCAGGTTCTGCACACAGTTTCACCGAATAGTTTTATTTTCAGGAATGGTACCAGGCAGCAGTCTGTATGAGTTTCCTAAATGTTTTCCTGCCAGCTTTTTTCTTAATTTCTTACTGTGTGCCTCAAGCAGTGAGACAAAATGACAGGTTAGTGATTACTTGACAAGGCTTTTCCTTTAGTTGTTTGAGAAAGTTTGGGCTCTTTATTAAAGCAACTGGAGAAGAGAGACCACAGCTAAAAAAAAGAGTTAGAACCTGTAAAAGTGGCAGCAAATTGAACCCAGGGGAGATTGTTAGAGGACTTGTGTGGCAGTACAAAGCAAAGTGACACTGCTTGCTCTCAGTGTTTGCTAGTCCCCAAAGAATCTCTATACCCAGGGTAAGAGATGGAGGCTCTTTGTTGCAAAAGGTTATGAACAACTAGATAAATCTGATTCCTTGTGAAATATTAATGCACTGAATCAAATAACACTTAGAAAATCAGTCTGTTATTCCACTGAAAACTAGGTATGATTTATTCATGAGGTCCCTTTGTTATTCTCTTTTTTTTTTTCTTTTTTTTTTATTTTAGGGGCCGATTCTCCATAGTAAAGAAATGCGTTCACAAAGCCACACGGAAAGATGTTGCTGTAAAATTCATTAGCAAAAAAATGAAAAAGAAAGAGCAGGCAGCACACGAAGCAGCTTTGTTACAGCACTTACAGCATCCTCAGTACATCACCATCCATGATACCTACGAGTCTCCTACTTCTTACATTTTAGTTTTGGAACTGTAAGTTTGCGAAGCTTGAATTCAAGTGTCTGGGTAGGAATCACAGCCCTGTTAAAGCCAAGGATAAAATTCACCCTGACTTCCCCAGGGAAAAGGTTCTGTCATAATTTTGTATCGATTGTGACGTCAAATGAAATAGCCACGTTCTGCAGAGATTCCACTGACCTATTTTTTTTTTTTTCAGTAAATAAGATTGATTCAGAGGGACCAAAAACCACTGCCTTCTATTCCAGTGAAGCTTGTGTAATTGTATCAGCAGTTAGTTTGTCCCACTGATTTGTCTGGGTGGTTTTGTCCACTTTTTATTTTTGAGTAATTGTGTTTCCAGTAGTTCTAATTTCTTGTCAAAAAGAGCTGTGTAGCAACACTGCTTGGCCCTATAAGGAGAAGTGCACCCAAAATCCAAAATGCTGGTTTGTTACAGTGTATCCACCAAAGTACATTTGGGCTATTTGCTTGTTTATTTATACAGATAAATAAAACTAGGTGGAAAAATTTTATTGGGTTAGTTTTCCCACAGAACATATTACCAGCTGAAAATGTCAGTGATTTTTTTTTTCTGCATTATGCAACCTGCTCTATAAATAAATAGATGAATCCCAATAATTAAGAGGATCTATTTTCAAAGCAACTGCCACCATCTATTGAGTCCATCCTTAAGCAAATGAGTTTACTTTGAGACTGTTGCTAAATTTTTCAAGGACTGGAGATAACAACTGAGGATTAATCATTCTACCACTTCCATCACCTGCAGTATCTTGAGATATCATTAAATACTCATCAAATCCTGCGTGTTATTTTCCTCCATTTTTAGGTCACAAATTTTCCATTGCAATTTTGTTTTCAAATATTAACTATTCCTAGAGATACTATGTGATCTTTTGTGGGTTTGAAGGGGAAGTTCTTTACTATGGGGGTGGTGGAACACTGGAACAGGTT
>VWZY01008173.1:1149664-1170505 GCA_013399075.1 Chloroceryle aenea
GATCAGGGCAACCTGATCTCATTTAGAAGGTCTTGCTTGGGGGGGGTGGGTGGGTCTGGACTAGGTGACTCTAAAGGTCCCTTCTAACCCCAAACGTTCTATGAATCTATGATTTGTTTGTAGAATGGATGATGGTCGTCTCTTAGATTATCTAATGAACCATGATGAACTTATGGAGGAAAAAGTCGCTTTTTATATAAGAGACACAATGGAAGCCTTGCAGTATCTTCACAATTGCAGAGTGGCTCACTTAGACATAAAGGTAAGAAGAAAAGAGAATGATGCTATTATTCAGTGCCCTGGTACAGAGAGTTCCCAGCTGCACAGACAGGGAGGAGGTGCAGTCCATGCCCCAAAGAGATGATCACTGAATGAACAAGCACTATTTTTCAGCCCTGTTGAGCAGAGAGAGGACTTGCCGACCTGCAGCGCAAGGTCTTTCTGGAGAAAGCCCAGAAGCGAGCGGAGGGTACCGGGCAGAGGAGGTGGGGAGGGCTGGCAGGGTCAAAGGAAAGCAGCACGCTATACTGTGCTGCAGAGCCTGAGAGGGGAGCTGGGCGGGGGGAAATACACCCAGGGAGAGGTTTGGAGGAGAAACCTTGTGGAGAAGAAATTCAGGCATTCCCTAGTGCTACACTCAGCACAGCTTGTGCCCGCTTTTGTTAGCACAGGCGGCGGGAGGCACTGTGCTGTCCTGGATTCAGCATTGTACTGCTGTCCTCGCCAACATCCCCGTTACCTCGGATGACAGGGAAATAGTGATTGAAGTTATGATCAAGTGTTTTGGGTTTTGTGATCTGCAACATTGATTCTGGTTGCCAGGGATATCAAATAATCTGTAATTTTTTTACAGACTTAAATGCCAATTAAAAATGGAGAATGAGAGATGAATTTAACTTTCTTGTATAGTGGGCAATCCAGCCCCAAGGGGGTCTCTTCTCTCGAACCACCAGGCATGTCAGATGAAGTGATGCTTTCATTCTTCTGCTGCCTACGACCACTACCAAAAAAAAAACCAAAAACCCACAAACCTTTTGTACAATACCTTATGTGAGCATTAGTCCCAAAAGGCTAAATCATTCTGGTTTCTTTCAGTAAGACTGTTTGTGTTTTCTGCTGTATTTATAGGAGTTGTCAAAAAGTAAGTTTCACTTGGAGGTAAGAAACTGCACTAATTTCTCTATTTGATCATAAGATACTTCCCAGAGACAAGGTGGGAAGCCTATTTTCTGTGACCTATTTACAGCTCTCCTGAATGAAGGATGCTAAATAAAGCACCTTCTGTTGCTAAGAGGGAAGCAGAAGATGCAATGGTAGGGAAAGCAGACCTAGCCATGGACAGGATGTCCCAGGATCCTATAGGATGAGGGCCTACAGGACAGAAAAGTGAGTCTAGAGAGGTGCAAAAATTCAGAATTTATCTCAGAGCCAACAAAGGAAGCAAAATCCATGTCAAGTCCCCAGAGCAGATTGTGTAGACAATGCTGAGCATCTCACGGAGAGAGTGAGCTTCCATACTGAAAGAGTTGGTAAAATGGAGAGAAATATAATTGCACTCTGGCTAGGGGAAGGCATGACTGTGTTTATAAAGAAACACTGGCAGCTCCATCTATATCAGCTGACAGCAGCAGTAACGACAGGCACCAGAGTCCCTCCCAGGATAAGTGGAAGTAAGAGAAAAGATTAACATTTACTTAATGAAAATTTCTGCCACGTTACACACGTTTATGTAGCTAGTTGTCATGTAAACAAATGGAATCTAAATAAACTCATCTGAGATATACAAATCTTATAAAAAATTTTAAATCTGTCATTGCTCTTAGTCTACAGAGATTAGTTTGGGAAAATAAACTATGAGGTTTTTGGACAAAGTGCAAAATCCCAGTGTGTTGCCCTCATGCAAAAGAGGATGTTGTCTTTGCAACTTCAGCATTGATCTGAATTTCCAGTAGTGTGAACAGCAGTTGAGATGGTTCCTTGTCACTGGATCTCCTGATCCAGTGCACTTAATGCATCTAGTTAGATGTGAGTTCTGATTGGCTATTAAACCTAAATGAAATCTACCCATTTTAGTTGCAAAAATATGGCATAATTAAGTTTTGTTATTATCTTCTCAACAGCCAGAAAATCTTCTCATTGATTTACGAATACCAGTACCTCGTGTCAAGATCATTGATTTGGAAGATGCAGTTCAGATCACAGGTCATTACCACGTCCACCACCTCCTCGGAAACCCAGAGTTTGCAGCTCCTGAAGTTATCCAAGGCCTTCCTGTCTCCCTGAGCACGGATATCTGGAGCATTGGGGTCCTCACCTACGTCATGTTAAGTGGTGTCTCTCCATTCCTGGATGAAAGCAAAGAGGAGACTTGTATCAATGTTTGCAGAGTAGATTTCAGCTTCCCAGCCGAGTACTTCTCTGATGTGAGTCATGCTGCCAGGGATTTCATCAACGTTATCCTCCAGGAAGACTTCAGGAGAAGGCCGACGGCAGCCACTTGTTTACAGCATCCGTGGCTGCAGCCGCATAATGGCAGCTATTCCAAGATCCCTCTGGATACCTCCCGCCTGGCCTCCTTCATCGAGCGCCGCAGGCACCAGTATGATGTGCACCCCGTCCCCAGCGTCAAGAGCTTCCTGATGAGCAGGATGAACCAAGGCACATAATTCCTCCCCCCCGGGGTCCAACGCTGCTGGTCCTGTGGCAAGGCGCAGGCAGCAAGCAGGCACAAAGCAGATCTGTCTGTACATAGTCCTGTATACGGCATTTGCATTTTACCTGGCTTCCCTAACTGGGAGGGTACCAATCACTGTGGAGGCGGCAGTACCTGCCCAGTTCCTCCCAACCAAAGCAGAGAGGGTAATGGTGGCAGGTATGTGCTCCCTCCCCTTGGCAGCCTCCTTTTGGGACATGTGGTATTGTCACATCCACCACCAAAAAAGGACTGCAGGAAGCAAACACCAATTGGAAGCGAGAGCCAAAATTGCAGTTGCCTTAATCTTTGTGAGGCAGCCTTATAAGAAATACTCTTGATCTTGCTGAACTGATTTCAAAATGTACAAGAGATTAGGAGTAGGATAGTGGGTGGGAGTGAGACTGGGCTGGCCTTTGCATGTACTGCAGAACTGGACTAAAGTCAGGACTAAAGTCAGGTTTTTCTGAAATCTTTTCCAGTCTGCTTCAGGTTTACAGATGGATTTTGCACGCCCTGTATGCCTGGGTCTGCCATGATGTCAGTGGGGACTTTGCCTGTGTAGGATGTGCAAGATGAGGCCACAGGCACTGCTGGATCAGCTTCCATGGTGGCATGGCTTAGATACACTCTCGCTACGTGGTAGTACTTGGACCAAAATCTCCTGTTCATCCTTGGGCTTTCTGCTGTGTCAAAGCAACATGCAGTACCTTTCAGAGCCACGATTAAGGCAATGAATTAATTGGAGCATACAGCTGGTTTTGACTAAGCACAAAGGGACTACGATGGGTTTTTTTAGAAGCATTTTATACACACTGTACAGAAATCTTTTGCAAAACCTGTGCATTGAGAAAAGGCTGTGTCATTTTTGCAGTATCTGTAAACTAGACGATGACGATGAAGACAATTTTTTCTATCACAGGTTTTCAGTATACATATATTGTATCATATATATATAAAAATATATATAGAAAGGATCCTGTTCCATTTCTAGCTTCAGAATTGCTTGGCCCAAAGTCCATCTAAGCCTTTTGGAGTGCAGTAGGAGTGGTGAGTTCATCCTTGTGCTTACAGCTTGAAAATCATTTTCAGTGTTTAAAATTTGTCATTTGTTTCATTTCCAGACTTGTAAATATCTCTCAGATGCCATTAGGACCTCATCACCAAAGCATTCGTGAGGATATTTTTATGTCCAAAGCCTAATTTGTAATAAAATAAAAAATATTCACAATTGAAACATCTCTCTCTTGCAAGCCAAGTTGCAACATCATCATGTTGATGTTACAGTGATGGAGCCAGTTGAAGTATAACCAACGCAGGGAGTCTGCAGGGATAAATCAGCAGCTTGTAGGTTGGCCAAATCTTCCTCTCTAGCAGTTGGACTGGGAGGGGAAACACATCTACAGCTGGTGCTTCCCCATTCTGCTGCTGCACCATGAAACTCTTCAGCCCTGCAGGGTGATGATCAAAGAGATTTTTATTTTTTTTTCCCTGGCACATGAGGGCTTTGTCTCGGTGCTGAGTGCTGGGAAATGTCTGTTGTTACCAAAGGTTTTCCTAAGGAAAAGGGCTTGATCTGACTATGTGTGCTCAGCACAGACTCTCCCGTAAGGGCAAGCAGCAAATTCAACTTGCCGTACAAGTAACTGCACTGTGAGCCTGCAATACATCTGCAGGAGCAAAAGCCATCTCTGGTGGTGGAGATACTCTGCAAGTACTGTTCAATTCTCAGGGCTCTGCTAAGCCCTTCTTTTGATCCACTTCTAAGCTCAGCTTCAAGGCAGGTAGGAAGCCTGGTCTTTCCCTTTGTGCTTGCTCTATCAGTTTGCTGGAGTGGTCAGTATTTTGCTAGAGGAGAGGAAGGAAGGGGCAGCAAAACACCCTCCAGCGCTCAGCGCCCTGTGCATGCAGTACAAGAACAGACCTTGACGCCAGGGAGCCACAGTCAGAAGGCTGAGCCCAGGTGCCTGAGCAGTCAGAAGTGGTGTACGAGGCGCTGGCTGACAGACAGAGATCTAATACGCGGGGGAGTTGTGGAAAGGCTTGAAGGAGACGGTGTTCACAGAAGGCTCAGCCTTCTGGTCGGCTACAGCCTATCTCAGTTCTTCTCTGCAGAGCAGCAGCTAATTTTCTAAGCAATCCAGCAGCACCTTTTAGACAAAGGCCAGGCGAGCAAGAATGTGAAATATGCAATTTCTTAGCAAATGAAACTTCTTCGGACATTAGACATTGAGAGGTGTCTTTAGTTAGCGCCAGCCTCAGGTGCTTTGACAAACAGGACACTTCCTCCTGTTTGTCAAAGCTGGCTCTTGGTGCTGGGATTGTGCTGCCCTTAAAAAAATGTTTATGGAAGTGTGGTTTATAAAACCCACAGCTTTTAGGAGGCCTGAGGGTACAGTTTAAGCCACGGTCTTTCTGCTTGGCATTAATACAAGCAAATTCTCATGTATCCTGTGAAATCTGGAGTTACTTATCATTTTAGTTTCCAACCTCCTGTGTTCACATCTCAGCAGCAACAGCAGGCACTTTAGATACACAGAAGGAAAAAGCTGGATAGTTTAAGGGAATATTTAAGTCTGTCATTGCTATCAAAAAAAAAAAAAAAAAAAAAAGAGGAAACATTTTTCAGTATTGGTGCTCAGATTCAAACAAGAGATTCCTCATCAAGGGAGAGCTGGAGGTTCTGAACTCTGAAGATTTTGGATGTTACAGCGTTGCCTTCCTTTATGGTTCTGCTTTTTCCATATTCATGTTAGAGAACTCTTCCTGGGCACTGCTCATCTTACAGCACATTCAGAGAAACTGGAACCTGTTAGTACATCCAGATATGTTTGTGATTATCAACCATTCTTGCATTTTAGCTCAAATTTTCTTTTGCCTGAATATTATCAGTTGATATGAAATGCTGCTGTATGATAAATACAGAAATGTTCTGACCTTGCTCTCACAAGGTCTTTTTCAGCCAACATGTGGCCTCTCGCAGATCCAACAGGTTCTGTAACTCTGTTGTAAACTGTAACTCTGTTGTAAAGAGATTACAGAAGCTCAGTAAGTAGGCCTGGAGTGAGTCCACTGGGTGAGAAGCACCGCAGCCAACCCCCTTTGCAGCATTCTCCAGCTATTGAATGGTTTTGTGCATGAAATGTTGCCTGTAACCAACATGGGGAAACACAGGTTCTCACAAAGCTCTCCAGAGAGCAGCTGACTCCAAGGGATTTCTACCTGCAGCTTTCACACTCACTGTGTTCCCAAGACAGCCGAGTGAAGGCGTGATGGTAGCTGCATCCTCAAGCTTCTGTGGCAGCTTCATAGCTGCTAGAGTGACCAACAGTAATATGAGTTAACAGAGCACCACGAGCTCACTGTGGACTGGCCCTGCGCGTGCAGGAAGGTGCTCGTTATTTAAGATGGCCACATTTATTGAATGCACATAACAATGAGAAGCTCACCTGTCTCCACTCTGCTCGGAGCAGCCTGGCCAGGCTGTTTCACTCGGCTATCAAAGGGGAAATCTAATTGCCCAGGTAACACTGTCAGCTCCCATCAGGTGTCTGAAGCACTTGCTGCCTGTGGGACATCCCCCCCTCTCTGCCAAGCTGCCAAACCCGCTACGCACGTTACTACAGGGATGACACAAAAGCCACTCCAGGGTTTTAGACTTTAATATATTAAAGCACTCCAGGCTTTAAAATTTATAAAATTTCTCTCTTCCTACTTGTGCCAACAAGTATTTTTTAGTCTTAACTGCCTTTTTTTTTTTCAGTAGCACTTATCTTTTAAAGTATTTTACTTATAAACTAAATTAATGCTGAGACAAAGTCTGTGCCCTCAGCAGACCCGTACGAGTTCTGTGGCTTCGGCAGAGTTCGTCAGTGTTTCTGAGGAAGCTGTTAGGCCTCTGTGAGTAAAGGCTAACACTGTGAGTAAAGGCTAAATGCAGAACCACACGTTACAGCCTGACTATATATAAAACTGTATTTTAACAGCCTTGCCATGAGAGGACTGCATCAAGTGACCTGGGATAATAAAATCTTCAGAGACAGACATAAAGGCTGCTCTGTGTATACAAAGGTCTAACAGAAATTAATGCGCACAGGTCTCACCACCTGGGTTTGATTCCGTTCCTGTCACTGCAGAGGCAGAGTCTCCTCTAACACTGCGCTTGGATTTATTTTCCGGCTCATTCTTTCATGTCCCATCAGAAAATGGTGCTTTTCCAGGGAAACAAAATCCTGTTTAACTAGGCTGACTGCACACACTGCCATCAAGTGATGAATTCTCATTTCTGGGATCTGTGTAGTGGTGAGTGTTACCATAGCATCAGGATGCTGAATATTCGCTGTAACTGTAGTCTTTATTATGAAGCTAGTGAAAAAACCAACATCTTCTCTACTCAAGCCATATTTCACCTTCATGTCCAACTTCTGATGCTGGTGCTTTTACTTCTCTTTCTACCAAACTGTTCAGTATTGCTCTGCCACTGAGGTCAATTTGCTGATAACTTTTGGAAGGCAAATGCAATAGAAAGTGGAAAAAAAAATAAATTAAAATCTCAGACTTACCGAGGTAAGAGCAAACAGTTGGAATATATTGATGCTTTTCAATCTTTGCAACAATCAAGCGAAGGAGGAAAAAAGAAACGGTATTGCTAGTATTGCTAACAGCTCAGCATTTTCAAGGTGCAAAGTAATTCCACAGCCTTAATTATTTCAGTGTATTGCTGGTCTGCCTTAAATGTACCTTCAGTTTTATTGCGAATTTCATTTTGTATGCACACAATGTTGTTTTGTAAAGGTAAGTCTGTAAATATTTCCTTTGTAAGTCTAATCACTCATGTGTACTGTTGTGAGGTGGTTACTTGCTGTCCCATGTTGTTATGACTGTACTGCAGTATCTATGATCATCTACAGATGTAGCTTCAAACTGTACATCTTCTGTCCTTGCATTCCTATAAATACAGTATACGAATGATTCCGTTTCTGGGCTTTTTTGATTAAATACCGTTGTTCAGAGAAGACCACGGCAGTCCTATTGCACACCCGTGGCACTCTTCGTGAGCCCTTGAAGACTCGGGGCTCGCCGATCGCTTTCCTCAGCTCACCTTCTACAGAGCGGTGCTGGCGGGAAAGAAGAGCACGGAGCTGACTCCGGCCCGCTCGCGGCCTTGCGCGCCCGGAACCCAAGCAACCTTCTGGGGGTCACCCCGGGAGCCCGACCAGAGAGCGGGTGTCCCGCCCAACAACCGCCCCGGCAGCAGCGCTCCCTGCGCGCCGCGCGGCAGCTGCNTGCTGAAGAGCGGGCGGGCCTCGCCCGTCTACATCGACCTGCGCGGCCTCGTCTCTCACCCGCTGCTTCTCCGGCAGGTGCGGGGCCAAACTCTGCCTTGCCCTGCCCTGCCCTGTCCAGTGTGCCCGGCGGCACCGCAGGGGTCGCGCTGCCTCTTGTGGGGTGAGAGGCCTTTTAGCTCAAGGCCGAGGGGGGGTGCGGGAGTGCTGCAGGGACCTCTCCGGAGAGCCCTTCCTCGGGCTGGCGTCGTGCTCAGGAGCCCGCCGGGCACGGGCCTCGGGCTGTGTGCGCGCTGCAGGGACAGCGACGGTCCGGCCATGCGGAGGAGCGCGGTTCTCGTGCATTTGCATTGCTTCCCTTGATGGTACATTTGCTCCGCGGCCTTCACGCCAGTCGGACTCTTAAAAAAGTGCTTGGTTTCCCTTTTCAGGTTGCAGATCTTCTCTTTCGAACAGCTAAAGATGCTGGTCTCAAGTACGACTGTGTGTGTGGTGTTCCCTACACGGCACTGCCCTTGGCCACAATTATCTGCTCAGAAAATGAGATTCCAATGCTTATACGGAGGAAGGAAGCAAAAGACTATGGTAAAACCTTCAAACTAAGAATTTGTCTCGGGGAAATTATGTACTTGTGGTTGTTTTGTAATGTACACATCTCTTCCAGTTTAAGGTTATCTCTGATGCAAAAAGCAGTCCCATCTCCCACAGCATCCCAGTCTGCTCAGGCTCTCTCTGCTGGTTGCTGATTAGGCTGCACCTTGAATTTTGCATTGATAGGTTTGTAGACTCTCGAGGGGTGCTTTTTGTTTTGGGGGGGGATGTTTGTTTGTGGGACAGTTGCTTTTTTTTTCTTCAGCACTGTCTGTTTGTTTTTGTTTTTTTCTTTGCTGCCACCACCATGGTTCTGGGTTACTGGCCTCTTCCAGAAACCGAGATTTATAATTTAGTTTTTCTGATGTGCTGAAACCAGTGCAGCACTTCAGCCCCAAACAGAACATTTTGTGTATTGAAGAATAGAATAGAAAGAAGAATAGAACAGAAAGATTCCACTTGGAGTCATTTACCTTTCAAACCCCTCTTTCTCTGTTAGCCTACAGTCCTGTAATCATTGGGCAGGGTGGACTGGGTGAGAAACATTTCTCTTATCCCATGAGTCATTTATTTGGTTTTGATAAAGGAATGGGGAGAGTGGAATGAAGTGTTAATCTGCCATAGCACTGGATTTCCACGTGTGATAAGAGCTGTACTCTTCCAACAGTTTTTAACTGAAAAGTTTGCTTGTCAAAACTAATTGTTAGTCCTACGTTAGTCAGTGTGCCAGGCATGAAAACATTTGCTCCTCCTTGTGAAGGGCAAGTCAGTTGTGACAGCAATTAGCTGCCTGGCACAAGGTTGTTCTCTAGGCTGTCATGGTCTAAGCACTGGCTGCATAATGTTGTGCTGCTCGATGCATCTTTTGTTGTTGGCCCCCAGGAGGCCTTTCATGGACGTGTGCCTGTTAGTTGGGACAAAGGCATTTGGGGCTTTACTCCTTCTAATTCTTCTAACAGGCGTGTCGAGCACAGGAAACTGATGGTGGAAAATAGGAAATACACTGAACCGTGCCATTAACTTGGCTGCTTTAAAGACATTTAAAGTAGCTGTAGAAAAGAGTTTTGTAATTCTGAGCTTTTAGTTCACAGCAGTACTAAACTTCTGTAGGAACCAAAAGGTTTACATCTGTGCAGTTTGCAGTATGTCACCTGTATTACACAACTTCAGGAAACATAAATATTCTCTGAACTTGGAGAAGTAACGGTCTTCATGAATTGAATTACAAGTCGGTGACTGAGCTGGGGTAAAAACTGTGATAAATGGTATCAGGTAATAACTAAAAATTTACCTCTCCATACTGACAGTGAATGTGAAATTCCTGCTCTCTTCAAGTCCAGTTCCACCGGGCTTCAGGATATGCTGCCATGTATGCTTGTACTAGGAACAAATCTGATCTTTACAGTTGCATAGCAAGTTAAAGTTCTGATACTAAGTTTTTTGGAGGTCTTTCGAACATACTTAGTGAAGTGTTGTTTTGCCTTTTGTTTTTAAGGTACTAAGCGGATGGTAGAGGGCACCATTAATCCAGGAGAAACATGCTTGATCATTGAGGATGTGGTAACAAGTGGATCTAGTGTACTGGAAACGGCAGAAGTTCTTCAGAAAGAAGGATTAAAGGTCACAGATGCCATAGTGCTGTTGGACAGAGAGCAGGGTGGGAAGGCTAGGTTAGAGGAACATGGAATTCGCCTACACTCTGTGTGCACACTGTCCGGGGTGTTGGAGATTCTCCAGCAGCGAGGAGAAGTGGCTGTTGAGATGGTTGAAAAGGTGAAGAAATTTATTCAGGGAAATGTGTTTGAGCCAGTGACTCAGAACGGTCCTGCTCTTCTGAAGAGACTGTGTAGAGAGCTGAGCTTCAGCGCTCGTGCTGAGCTACCAGGGGTTCATCCTATTGCAGCCAGGCTTCTCATGCTTATGGAAAAGAAGCAGACAAACTTGTGCCTTTCTGCTGATGTCACCAGCTCTAAAGAGCTGCTGCAGTTAGCTGCTGTCCTGGGCCCCAGCATTTGTATCCTGAAGACTCACATAGACATCCTGAGTGATTTCACCCAAGAGGTAGTGAAGGAACTGAGAGCACTCGCAGATCAACATGAATTCCTGATTTTTGAAGACAGGAAATTTGCAGACATTGGAAACACGGTGAAACATCAGTATGAAGGTGATTATCATCAACCTCGGTATACTGTAACTTTGCTGCCAGTGTAACTGCAGTGCTGGCACATGTTGTCAGGAGAGATTGTGGAATCTTCAGCCTGAGAGAAGACTCAAGGGGACAAGATCCTGAACAACCTGATCTAGCTTTGGAGTTAACAGTGCTGAAAGAGCATGTCCTCCAGAGGTCCCTTCCAACTTAACCCTTTTTTATGAATCTGTGGTTGTGCTCTGTAAGTACTCTTGAGTAGTTGTTTGCTGTGAGAAAACACAGCATGGCTTCTTAAGGCAACCTACTGTTGTACACTGTGTGCTCGTTATGTCTTTTAGTTGATACTGCATCTGCAACTTTAGAACCACTTTTTTCCAGATCCGTATGTCCCATACGATCTCTATAAAGTCTTGAAAGGTAGCACCAGTGACAGTGCACTTCCAGGCTACTATAAATGTCTCGGTGAACGTTAAAGGTGAGACACTGAGAAGTGTTTGTGAAAAGTAAAACTTAGCTGCCTAACCACAAAGTCTAACTATCAGAACTGTCTGACAAGGCTGAACTTGTAACTGTCAAGCTTCAGCAGTAAAACTGCCTTTTAAAATGTGAATGATTTAGTGTGCAACTTGTTTTAACTCATGTTCCCCATTTAATGCATTTCTAATGATGCTTTGCCTGTGTCTTCCTGTCCATGTTCTCAGGTGGTGTGTTCAGAATTGCATCCTGGTCAGATTTCGTGAATGCCCACGTGGTTCCAGGCTCTGGAGTTGTGAAAGGTCTGAAGGAAGTAGGTCTTCCTCTCCAGCGTGGCTGTCTTCTGGTTGCTGAGATGAGTTCCGAAGGGTCACTTGCAACGGGTGACTACACAAAAGCTGCAGTAAGTAGGCAGTCTTGTTTCAGGTTAAAAACTTGTTAAGTGTTGTGACAGGGAGGTTTGTAATGTTTGTACTTCCAAAAGTCTTTCCAGTTCTATTACAGTTTGTTTGTTTTTACTGTGGGGACTTGGGAACCTCGGAGCATGGTGTTTGAATGTTGCTCCCTGTAGGCCAGCTGTGTGAGGTGGGTGGAGTTAGTACTGTGAATTCTAGTAAACTTGCCAAGCTTGCTAGTAGCATGCCCCCTCTTTTTTTTTTTTTTTTTTCCCCCCTTAAGCAATACCTTTCTAAATAGTGTAATTCATTGTGCTGTTTATAACATAGAAAGAAACACAACATTTGCATTCCAGCATTTGCAGCAAGACCAGTGAGGTGAGTGAGCTCTGTCTGACTTTGTACTGGTAAAGAAAGAGCAGGCGTTTCATACCCTTGCCTTGCACAGCTTATCATGTCAAAGGGTGGGTGAGAAACAGATTGCTAGTCAAGCTTATTTCTGGGGATATCACTTGTAGCCATTTACTGATCTTTTTCAGGTACAAATGGCAGAAGACAATTCTGATTTTGTCTTTGGATTCATATCTGGATCTAGAATTAGTAATAAACCAGAATTTCTTCACTTAACTCCAGGGGTGCAGCTGAAAACTGGAGGTAAGTTTTCCTGAAGCATTTATGGTCTGTCTGTAGTTTCACTGAGTGATGTAGCAAATTCTAATGAGGTTTTGGTTGCTGGTTCTCTGGTGGGAGGAATCGGTGCCTTGATGGACTCTTGGGTATTTCTGGCTATGCTGATCCCTTTCCTGGGAGCTCTGAAAGGCAACCAGCAGGCTGTGCAGCTTTGTCTGTGTGCTGAGGTCTGTGCATATGATAAAGCACAGTAGATTAGATGTATAGCTACTCTGTGGGAGTAGCAAAAAGGTTTTTAACAAATACAGGTCTTAACTGTAACACTACTTGCTGCCACAGATGTGGGATCAATGAAGTAGAAGCCTTACACTGACTAAACAGGTTATCACTGAACCAGGCAGGGGAGATATTTTTCTGCAGTAATTAATTCACAAGCTTTTACAGAAGTGTTCGGGAGTTTTGTCTGTTTTTAGAAGGCTAAGTCTTGTTTCAGTAATCCTCATCAGTGCTTCTTTGTGCGACTGTACTATCTATTCTGATTGGTAACTCGTGAAAAAGGAGGGCATGCTCTGTCAGCTTTGATCTGTGTCATCGGGGGTTTGCTAGTTGGAGACACAGTTCCTAGTTATGTTTGTGGATTAGTAGGACGGGAGCTGGAACAGGATGAATCTTCTGTTCCAGCACCTCTTGGAAGATTTTTTTCTAGCTGTTTTTTTAGTTGGTAAAAGACTAATGGTGTCTCTATTTCAGGTGATAACCTTGGACAGAAGTACCTAAGCCCCAAGGAAGTTATTGGCAAAAAGGGTTCAGATATCATCATTGTGGGACGTGGTATCTTGTCAGCTTCAGACCATCTTCAGGAAGCAGAGAAGTACAGGAAGGCAGCTTGGGAGAGCTACATAAGCAGACTTGGCATGAGTACAGAAGACTGAAAGCCACCTTCTTAGTCAAACAAGCAAAACAGATGGAGCTGCCGTAATCGTGAGACTTCAGTTAAACACACGGGCACTGCAGCCACTAGAAAACTGCCTTCTTGGAGAAAAATTTGTTACTAACTGAATTATTTTTAATTGTACATAACAGATCCAATTGTTTATGCTATGGTTGTTTTTAATACTTGAATGTATGAAACCAACATCTCATGCCCTGTTGTCAGCCTTAATAGCTTTTCTCTGCTGAAAATATTGCATCAAACACTCCAAGGGTATTTGGCTGCTGTAGCATTTGTTTCTTTCCCCCCACCCTCAACTTTCTTCTGCCTCTGGAAGTGGTCACTTACTGTTCTTAATAAACTTCACCTGCAGACTGGACCTGCTGCCCCACTCTCACAGGATTACTCAGCTCTGCTGTTTCCAAGGAGAAATTATGGGTCTTAATCCCCCACTGTGAAAATGATTAATGTGTTGTTTAATAAATACTTTTTTTGCTACTGTTTTCCTTCTGTGGCAGTGTGAGATGCTGTTTTCAGAACCTCAACATTATAGACTCCTCTGAGGGTGTGACTGCAGGAATTTCTCGTGATTCTGTTTGCAGGAACTACAAAGAATTTGTCAGAGGAAGTAGTTTTGTGTTTAATTACAGTGGAGTTGATTCCTCTAATAAGAAACAAAACCATACTTTCCATTCACTGATATTTTGTGACAATAGGTGGAATACTTCCCCTAATTACTCTTCTAAGGAGAAGAGGCTTTTTGTCATTGGTGCTGGATTCTTCACTAAGTCTTTCACTCTGGGAGGTTGGAGTTACGCTGCAGCTCAAATGGAGAGCTGCTCTTGACTGCAGTTTGGATTAATCTGCGCAGCAGGTTTGGATCTGAGGGCTTTGCCTTGCGCTTCTATTTTTGACACTGTGGTCTCAGACAGTGACGCTGCCAGTTCTGAAACACAAAATCCTGAAAGACTTCCTGACTCTCTGGATGTGGGGGGGGTGATTACTTTTTCACACTCCCCCTGTTCTGGAAGGGTGCTGCCACTCCCCGGGGTGGACATGTCTGCTTCTGGGGTTTAGTTGTTGGTTACTGAGGAGAGAATATTAGAATTCAGCATGTGTTTTGTTTTCCCTGGGACTACTCTTTGCTTCAGTAGTTTTATGTATCTTAACTTTCAACATGTGAAGACAAAGGCTCTCTTGGTCACCTTTCACAGCTGGAACTTCGTGTGTTTTATCTTGCAGCAGTCTGTGAGTCATATTTCAACAACAACTTCTTAAAAGTTCCAGCCCTTCAAACTGAAGAGAGGAGTTGGGATTTGTTTACTGTCTCAGTTATCTCATGGCCTTGAGGTCTGCAGCAGAAAGGAGGCTTTCTCAAGCTCTTTTGAAAATTACTTTTTCCACCAGAGGGAGCTGAGATTCTATTTTTCAGGAGAGTTAATGTCCCAAGTGTTTTACAGCTACTAGTTTACAGTGATGATACCAACTCTAGATAGGCTTAGGATGAAAATCAGTCTGGTTTTCAGCAAGTTGCACCCTTGCTGGTGCCCTCAGTTTGAAACAGCACAGTTTACCAGAAGGTAGCTTCCAAGAGTTCAGCACCGTAGGTTTTTGTTGGCTTGCTGTTACAGCACAAGCAGCACTGTGGGAGTTCAGGATTTTCCACTAACTGTGCTGAATTGTGTTAAGTGGGGGGATGACATCTGTGCAGCTAAATCCCTGAGCAGGCTCTTGGAGAGCTGGTTTATCAGGCTTCCAACTGAAAAAAAAACAAATGGCTTTGGAGGGAGGGAGGTGATCTAATGTCCAGTCGCTGGTAGAGGATATGTGCAACTTTACAAAACAAGTTCTGAGGAACAGATTCGTTGGAAAGCTTCATTTCACAGTTCTTCATTGTGCACTTGGTAAATCATCCAGAAAGGGCTGTATTCTGGCACTTCATCTGACACCAATGTTGCAAACATTTCAATTAGTAAAACAAAAACATGTTACCTCCTATATGCATTCTTCTGTCAGAATGATTATGGTAAACAACTGTGTGCACTTTCTTTGAGGCACCTGAAAGTGATTAAAAATCCATTTCAAATTAAGAACAAATGTTAATTTCCTTGCTTGCCCCTGCTGCTTGCATTCATTGCATAGTTCCTGCTGTTGATCCCAACTGTTCCTAACATGGGAACTAGGTCACAATTTACAAAACTCATTTGCATCATAATATATGAAACTGAAAGTCTTGCAGTCCATTCTCTGATCTGATTGAGTCCGGTGTAGAGGCACAAGGCTATGTTTAAATTACTGTGCTGTCACATGATTTACATTCTCTGGCAAGTAGACATTTGTATGAGACTGATCCTTAATGCACTTTGGAGTGTGATTTACAGCAGAATGAAAGGATATATCATACTGCTCGTAGCGAAGGAAGACTGTGACCAATGTCAGTGCTTGCAGCAGAAGGAGGACTGACTCGCTACTATTTCAGCAGCATAGCAGGGAGTGCGGGACAGACCAGCACAAGCTGGAGCCTTTAAGGGATTGTTATGTAGCTTTTGATATCTGTGTGTTAAGCTCACTCCGTCTCTCCAAGGTTGTGGGTATCTCTGTCTAGCATGAGGAGAGCTGTGTCAAGAGAACCCAGCCTGGGCACTTTAATCAGTGTAACTGCTTAAGTACAGTGCTTGACTCAGACTTAAGATTCTTGCAAAATCTTGATACCCAGAACAGAATTAAACCATCAGAGTTAATTTTTTTGTTGTTCAAAGTATGATTTGTATGTTATGGTATCAACATTGCTTTATTAAGCAATAATTGACAGGTCATATTATAGACTTTTCTGTGAAAATTTATTTAAGACTTAATCCCAGAAAAAAATAAATTAATCACTTCCCTTTAAATTTATGTGGAATGTCTGTTGCTGTGTTTTGGGGTTTTTTTTAGCAAGGGACACAAACATTGCATTTAGGGAACGGGACCAAAGGAATGTGAAACACTCAGAGGAAGTTTGTTTTCACTTCTGAGTTTTGAAGGTCACTATTTCAGGGAAATGGTCTGTTTTGAAAGGCTTGTAATGGGACTATGGGCGCGACAGGCTGGATGTTTTGTTTGTTTGTAATCACTCTTGGTTCTTGGTCGGTCTGTACCACAGTGACAAGCACAGCTTCATGTTTGAATGCTGCAGTGAATTAAAATCCAGCCTGATGTCTGCTCCAGATTTTCCTCTAATTCTTTTGGCAGGCATTTGCACCATGCCTGTGTGTCTGGGTTGACTTTGTCTCCAGTCTTGGTTCTGTGTTTCTGCATGACCCATGTCCTCCTCTGAACTTTTTCTCATAAACTGATGCTACCCACAGTCAGGCTGTAAAAATGCAGGGTTGTAGGTGGAGGCTGGCCAGGGTGGAGAACAGGAGGAAGGCCGAGCAAGGCTGTAACTGCAAAGGTCTTGCTTATAGCATGGTCTCCTGAGCAGAAGTGTGATGGTATGCTATAGGTTGTGTTTAGCCCCATGAGTATTGCAGGAGGAGAAGCTAAGCTAGGGCAGTCACAGAGCCACAGAATTGTCATGGTTGGCAAAGACCTCTAAGATCACTATGTCCAACCATCAACAACAACCACAACCACCTCAAAACCAAAAAACACCTCACCAGTCACTTTTGATCTGTTCCAGAGCAACTACTAGTAGCTATACCAAAGATACTTTCACATATAGGATTATTTAGCCAGGGAGATTCTGCAGTGTTCCCTGCAGCCAATCCTTTCTGCTTTGCTGAGAGGTATCATTTTAGGCTGATGATGGGAGCAGCCATAAAGGCAACCTGGTTATAAAGAGGAAAATAATGAGGAGGAGATGAATGACCTCTGTTCAAACACTGACAGAGAAAATGCTTCTCAGTCTGGGAACCAGAAGCATCCTTGAGGAGTACAGCCGGCATCTTCAAAGTGTAGCTGGATGCTGAGAAACCAGAGATACCCCAAGATACTGTTGGTAAGTGCAAAAACAAGGAAGAACAACTTATCATCTGAGAAGGTAAAGAAAAAGCTTGGAAAAGGAGGAGAACACCCTGAGAAAGTAAGCACTGTGAACTGCTATGGACTGTTCTCACAGAACAGCAAAACAGTCTGATAAGAGGAAAATTTGTCTGAGAGTGGAGAAAACATCACCAGTTATTGGCTATGCCAGGTGAAAAATACAAGTTAGCAGCATTGATTGGCTGTTCTGAGTGGCCACGTCCTACACTCCTTTATGTCTCTCTGATATAAAAAGGATTGATTTTTTTACCCTGAATGAAGCCTCTTTCCTGCAAACTCCTATTCCCTGGGATATTTCCTTGTCAGAGTGGACCCTCGCCAGGGACGCTGGTCTGACTGGGCTCTGTGGAGCGGATCATCTTCCACGTGAGACTTCACCCACTGTCGACTGGCCCCACTGCTGGGATCGTTTTGATGAGCCGTTGGTACTGGTAACATTTTTTAACATATATATATATAAAAAGACCTGCATGTAGGTAATTACAGCTACGTATATTTGATGCTTTACTAGTGGTAATTCTGCAGTAATTTGTAATACTGAAATACAGACTTGCTGCTAATATTAATTGCTGCTGCTGTGGAAATAGATGTTTGCTTTCTGGTAGCAATCTGTAGTACCCCGTAGTATAGAGGTGCACGCTTTGCCAATTGTTAACTGTACTTGCCTCGATACCAGTAAACTGTAATGAAGTAAAAAACAGGTAATAAATCCTCCCTATCTTTGTGCATAACAGAGTCCTGCAGACTTGCCACAGGTTGCAATATCTGCTCACCCACAGGCTAGGTAACCCTTCTGGGTTGTGTCATTAATTGATGGCGGGAGTGGGCTCCTGTGAGACGCGGGTCATGGATGCTTGGGAGGAGGCAGTAGAAGAGCAGCGAAAATGGCAAGAGGCTAAGGGGTGGAAAACGCCTCAGTGGGACAAGGATTGGGTGTCTGAGAATTGTTTGAACTGGGAAATGCTGCGAGCAGTGTTTCAGAAGTGGCAGGATGGTCAGAAATGCGAAGCAGAGGATGGCAAGGGGGCCTTTATCGGTCTTCTCACGGAGGCACTGGCGGCTGCAGGCACTTTGTTTAACCCTGTTAGGAAGGAACTGGAAGCTTTGCAGAGAGCTAAGGATGAAGCAACGCAAGAAGGGGGCTTTGAGTCCCATAGTTCTGTTACAAACAAACTAGTCAGACAATTAGAGATGAACCTCAGACCTCTGGCTATACAACAGCTAGTGCAAGAGCCTGCATGCCTGGTCTCAGAGAGTGAGAGTGCTGGCAGGATGCACATGCTGAAAATGGGTAACGAGAAGGAGGTCTTTGATTCTGGCAGTGGGTCTCCCTCCCCCACTTCGTTCCCCGAGTACTGTGCTGATAACGCAGCCTCCTCCTCATGCTCGAGCGTTACAGCTTCCCTGGCACAGCTGCCAGCTCCGGCTGGAGATAAAGGCACTGCCCTGCCACCCAGGGTCACCGTGACCGCTGCGAATTTTAGTGCAGAACAGCTATGGCAGCTGTCCTCCCAGTATGGCAAAATGCCCTATGAGGACTGGGTGGGCTGGGTGGCGCGGTGCTACCAGCTGGGAGCTGGAGCTGTGATCCTTAATCAGACCGTGGCTGGACAAATATTCCTGGGAGGAGGAATATTCCTCCAAAACCCTGATGCAGAGGCTGGAGGGGACACCTTCTCCCTGTTGTCTTCGATTATACATGCTGTTAGAAAAATACCAGAACCGTGGGGATATCTCCCTCCCTGTTCCTGGCGTACTCCTGATGTGTTTTCTGTGTGGACAATGAGACTGGCTGCTCAGGACGTCCTTAAGGGACATGGGGCAATACCCCAGGACATGATGGCTGTGCCAGCAACAGCAACAGGGAAACTAAAACTCTTGGAAAATGCAGCACCTGGGGGGCCAAAAAATCTGGCCTTGATGTTACGCTATGAAACTGGGGACTGGGCCACCATAATGGCCCAAGGGCTGCAAAGCTGGACAGCCCTTATGGGGAAGCAACGAGGAAAGGGAAGCACCCCCAAAACCATAGTCTCTAAAAGGGAAGGTCAGGTCAGCGTTGTCCAGATACCAAAAGGAGGTCAGAGTAATAAGAATAAGGGACAAAATACACAAAATGCTGCAATTAATCCATGTGACACAAAGCAGTGCCCTGGCAAACAGGAGCATGATCAGGAATCGAGACGCTTATGGGACCTCCTGCAAGGAATTGGATTCACAACAGGACAGTTAGAGGGGTTGCCCTTGTACATCTTGCAGAGACTGTGGGATAAGCGCAATGTGGGCAGCATCAGCAGCCCAGGGGAGGCAGAGAAGGAACCAGGTGGTGCTAATGCCTCTGCTTCCCCCATCTCAGACAGCCTTGTTCCATCTGCTCCACCAACCCCACTATTCAAAAACAAATAGAGGAGCTCCCAATGTCAGGAGTCCCCATGACCCCTGACAGGTGTCCACAATTTTTGGATTTAATTTTAACACCCTTGTATACAATAAACAGTGAATCACAAATACTCCATCTATCTTCTTACGGGTACAGGAGCTTCAATATCAATTATTAAAGTTGAGGATGCCCCTGGGCTAATTCAGAAATATCAAGTAAGGATTTCACTAGTGATAGCTGGGAAAAGATGAGAGCTCCCCATGGCCAGGACAAAATTGGTTCTGCCTGGTGGAAGGACTCTGACACCCACAGTGGCAGTAGGGGCCTTAAGTATCTTAAGTATTTTGGGTATGGATATATTAATATCTCAGACTACTAATATTTCATGAAGTTTTTGGGTATCAAAACCTCAGATCTAGAACTCTGTAATTTTTCTTGATAAAATACCTGCTGTGGAAGCTATTGCTTTTCTGTTACAGGCAGCACCCAAATTACCTAAAAGTTCCTTCCTTCACCCATGTATGACAGTACCATATTAGCCCTGAAGCCTCACAAAGCATAACTGCGCTCATCCAAGACTTGTGACAGTGGGGTATTATTCAGAAACCTTATTCACCATATGACTGCCAGGTACAGCTTGTTCGTAAGTCTAACAGCACCTGGTTTTGATGGTAGGCTGTTGTAAATTAAATGAAAATACTGGACTCTTACATGCTACTGTCCCCTCTATTGCAAATCTCTTCCCAAGGTCTTTCCCACCCCCAGCCTTCTGCTGAGGGGGAAAATGTCAAAGAGACATTTGTGTTGCTGATGCAACACATGATTGGAAACAAGCATTTAATTTCTAAGTAATAGATATCAAAAAATACCTAATATCCAAAAGGAATGAAGCGGTTTTGTATTTCTTTCAGGTCACCTGAACTGCAATGTCAGCAACCGGACACTCAGATTTTTCTCCGTGGATTTTGGTCCTACCTTACCTCACCGATTTGGCAAGTTGGCATGAAATGAAGCAATGTCATGAGTGCTTTTCTTTCTTACGACTGTTATGTTACACAGTGCTTGGATCATATGTAGTAATTACAGTATTGCTTGTTCCTGTACCTCAAGGATGAAATAGCAATCACATTGTTGAATTTATAAACACAGTTTCTCAAATAGGCAACAAATTGGTTTATTGGTATTGCTTACACCACTCTCAATCATTAGATGCCAAATTTTGGTGATTAGCAGAACCTGTCCCTGAAGCATCTTGTGTCAATGTAATTTGTTACGATGCAGGAAAACAAGC
>VWZY01008174.1:0-44563 GCA_013399075.1 Chloroceryle aenea
AGACTTTCAAACCCCCTCTGGATCCATTTCTGTGCAACGTGCCCTGTGTGACCCTGCTCTGGCAGGGGGGTTGGACTTGATGATCTCCAGGGGTCCCTTCCAGCCCCCACCATTCTAAGATTCTGTGATAGGATTCTAAGGAATCGAACGTGGAACTGCAGTGGCAATTTGGTGGCATGACGGGAAGCGAAAAATACTGAGGCAGGTGAGCTCAGCTCATTGAGTTGTTCTTTACCATGCAGATGTTTCAGAGGCATCCAAGGCGATACGCTGGAAAGGCATTAAGTGATAGACTGCATCAGTAATACAGAGCTGAAGGAAGACTGTAGGGGGAAGGTATGGAAAGCTACAATTTGTGAACCAGTAATAAAAAGATTAACAGCAATTGGGGCAATAGAAGTGATTGCTGCAGTAAAGAAAGAGAATGAAGCGAGGGATGTTATTCAGAAGAGAGAGATTGATGCAGAAATAACCCCGAGAACAATCTTCTCAACATTCAAATGAAAAACCTCTCAGATACCACATAGGCAATCTTTAAAAGACAGAAACAGATTTTTATTTGCTTTCCTCTATTTAAAGCCAAGCAGCAGTAGCAGTTACATAAACGAGGGTAGGGTATATTTCATCTAGATAGTAGTCAATCAAATTACCCTTACCTTTCTGCTCAAGTGCAGACACTCTCTTTGTTCCAACCAGTTTAGTTTTTAAAATAATTTCTGAGGCATAAGCAGTAAAGGTTTCTCCCAAATGACTACATTCCCGCTTTCTACCAGTCCTTTAATATTTATTTAAAGAGCTATAGGCAGTACTTTTCTTGCATTAAATACAAATTATTGACTAGCTTAAGGAAAAGTACAGCTTGGTCCCGGGAAACGCGTTCTTTGCCAGTTTGTGTCTCATTAAATACTCTGGCTTGTTACGTGGTAGCTTTTAGCAGCTGAACTTTTGGAAGATAACAAGAAACATTAACAGGAAGCAAGAGTATGCTTGGGGTTTTTTTGTTTCCTTCTCAGTAGTGGAGTTGATATTTCCATTGCTCTAGTAAAGCAGTTTGTATGGGGAGATTCATGAGTTAACGAACACGAGCCTGGCCAGCTCGTTATCCCCATGCAGTCTGTGGGACTCGAATAATTACTCAGTTAAATACCATATTTAAGAATAAGACAAAAATGAGTTGTGATTTTACAATACCTCATCAAGAGGGCTATTTTTTTGCCTGCCCCCCCAATGTCTTTCTTTTATTCTGTAAAAAATCCACGATTACTTTTGCCAACATATAATCCATTTATCACAGGAAATTAAAAGGTAGTCTTGTGGTTCATGTTTGTCAGAGAGTTTTAGGGCTCTTTCATATTCTGTGCATTCTGCAATCCCCAAAGTGTTTCCTGGTTCACTTTTCATTTTCTCCAGTAAGTGAATGATAGAATTAAATGCCTGTGTGTGTAAAGAAGATTTCAGGTATAGAGTGAGGACAAGAACTGCTAGGAAGATTTCCTCTTGAAGAGTTTCTTATTCACCGGGCAGCAATCCCATGTTTTTATAGTAATCTACTTTAAACATGAGATAAGAGTTAGCAAGATGCTCATCTCAGCTGCGGTGATGGTGATTCAGGGAAGAATAAAAAATCCAGAACTGTAAATTAGTAAATTAGCAGAAAAGACAGTGCTTATGGGTCTGTTGATACTGAGAAACAGGTTTGTGAAATTCTACTCCTAGGCTTGAACCTGTAAATAATAGCTAAAAGGAACTTTAATTCCTGAGTGGAATCAATTGAAGTTATTAATAAAGATGTGAGGAAAGCATTATACCAAAGGTATAGTAATAAAAGGTGAAAGAAAAATTGTTCAGTTCTGCTCTCACATTCTCGTAGGTGTATATGATTCTGTAATACTTACAGAAAATTAGGATGAATTTCTGAGGCAGAAAATTGCTTCTAATACGGGATAACATTCAAAATATATACTGTAACTGGGGGTTTATGGCTTGAGGTTCTTACATTGGCTGCCTGAGAATGTTTGAATAAATACAGCAACGTAGAATAAACTCACCTCTGAAAAGACAAAACTCTTCTTCACTTCTTTGAAATGGTCAAGTGACCCTAAGAGGAAGTAAGCGTACAGAATTCTGGTGTGGAGTTAAAAGGCACTGCTGATACCAGCAGAACTCTTACCTTGCTGAAACACATCGTCCCTTCCTCCTTGATAACTGCATCCTGGCAGAATAGAACACCAACTCTTTTGGTAATCCCTTCCTAGATGGGGGCTGCCAAAACTTGGGACAAGTCTCTGTGGTTAGCATTTCTAATTTGAAGGGACGTAGAAGATGGCTGGGAAGGGGAAGACACATGTTTAAATATCTACCTGTGCAGCATACATGGCATGTTGGAAACCAGCAATGGAGACTGTAAGTTAAACTGAGAGCTATGCTACTCTCTTCTTTAAAATGCTGTGATTGTAAATAAGCCTATTAGAATGTTCTGAAGGTTCATATTCAGATTTATTCTGTGTGTCATTAGCTGATGCACATTTGCACTCAGAGCAGGCCCAAGTTCTGACCAGGGAGGAGTCAGCTGGCCCGCAGTCACTCTCTCCTCTCTATACTTACACACTTTTCCTCCCATATTCTAGATTTTACAGCTTGGTTTTCAAAACTATCCCATCAAGTCTTTGTGGTGGTCCTTTCCAGGTGAGAGGTAGTAAGTGAAGCCACTACCTGAGCTGTCTCAAATTCTTTGGAGCCATTGGTAAAAGCTCTGAAAAGTCCCTCAGGTGTTTCCCTCGCTGTGGTCCTGTCCCGAACGTGGACAGTCCGTGTGAAGAGTCACTGGAATGGAGTTGATGGTATTTGACATGGAAAGGGCATCATTTCATTTGTAGAGTACCTCTGTTTAACTGAAGAAGTCTGCTGCATGCCAGTAAGTAGAAACAAAGATCAGTGCATCAGAAGAAGTTATGATCCTCAAAGACTTGCAACACATTTCTTAATCTTGCACAGTGTAGTTACTTGATGGATAGAGGTTTGATGCTCTTGTAGCTATCTCTAGTATCATTTTCAGTTGTCTTTCTCCCTACGCACTGCTCTTCTGTGTTGTTGCTTTTCTATTCCAGCTCTTTGTGCTGCTGGAATGAAGTTTATCTTGTGCCTTTCACTTCCATGTCCGCAGATTTACCGCTGCTGACCAGAGTACTTTTGGCTTTAGAACGGTGTAAAAATACCTGTTACTCAAAACCAATGCCCTGTAGAGTTTTATGCTCCTGCCTAAGATTTCCTTTATGTATATGAGGCTTCTGGGTACTTCACTGTATTTCTAAGCACAGTTTTCAATTACCATCTTTATGTTGTGACATCCAGGTGCTGAGAATTTTATTTCTGTTCACGTGGAAGAAGCAGTCTTGGGAAATGCTTATCAGATGGTCTGTATTACAAATAGATATAATGCCTACCAGCAGAGACAAGAATGTAGTCTCAAGAGCATGCAGCCTGTGAGACTTGCTAGGAGAAGGTTGAATGTGGTATTCTTCATCTCAGGCAACATCCCTCTGTAGAAAGGGGCTGTAGAAATTCACTGGAATTGGGTAAATGTGTGCTCTTATGTAGAAATTATTCTAAAAGCATATATATTTCATTACTACCCTTTTTATTTTTGAGAGATTTAATTAATCATCTGTAATTCTGTAGCAGAACTACTGCATTTATCAGTTGGTTATTAACATCAGATTAAATGCCATGGAAGGTTTTCCTAAGAGTTGCAGTATGTATTGTAGTGTCTGGTATCTACGTCTTAGACTCGCTTATTAATATTTATTAATAAGTATTAAGGAATGGTTTCACAGGATCACAGGGTGTCAGGGGTTGGAAGGGACTGTGGAGATCTTGGAGTCCAACCCCCCCACCAGAGCAGGCCCATAGAATCCAGCACAGGTCCCACAGGAACGCAGCCAGGCGGGTGTTGAAAGTCTCCAGAGAAGGAGACTCCACAACCTCTCTGGGGAGCCTGGTCCAGTCTCTGTGACCCTTACAGAAAAGAAGTTCCCCCTCATGTTAAGGTGGAACCTCCTGTGCTCCAGCTTCCATCCATTGCCCCTTGTCCTATCCCAGGGCAGGAGTGAGAAGAGGCTGCCCCTTTCCTCTTGACACTCAGCCCTCATATTTGTCTTTATTTGTCTTACTTTTTTGTGGTTAGAGTTTGTAGCTCAGTAGTATTTTCAGAATACCTCAGTCAGTGAGTACTGACCACCAATCTAAAAGGCATATGAGTGAGTACTCAGTTTTGACAACTGAGGTTGAGAATTAACTGACTAGTTTATCTTCTATGTTTACATCTCTAAGTCCATGCGTCTGTGCTACACATAGATTTGTCTGCACACACACTCTTCCTCGTGGCTGAAATCAAATGCTGTGACAAAAGCTGTGCAGTGAAGCTTTAATACGCTGCAAATGAGCAGGATTTGTTCAGGTTGTGTACAAGAGTGATAACATTTCTTGAAGGAACCTCTGTGCTGCTATTTTCAGTGGCCGAGCCCATGGGCTGGTGTCTTCTGCATCCATACAGCTTATGGATAGTACTTGAGGGCACTGAATAAATAAATAGTAAACAAATGTGTCATTTAGAGGGAGTAAAAGATGACTGGAAACAATCCACATGGATTTACCAAGGTTATATTGATTGCCTTCTGTGATAAAACAGCTGGATGAGGCTGTGGATGAAAGCAGTAGATGTCATTTTTCTTAATGTCAGCAAGACTTTCTGGACAATGCCTCCAAATACTCTCGTGTTCAGTTTAGAATGTTATGATCTGGATGGGTGGACAAATAAAGGCATAAAAAATAGTTGGATGATTTGGCTTAGAGGATAGGGATTAATGGGTCATACTCTGAATGTAATAATGTGTAGAGAATTTGGTTTAGTTCAGATGTAGTTTCCTTAGTTTTAGGTTTGTTTTCTGTCTCTGTTTAAAAGGAAAGGTGCAGAGCTCTCCTGGGGTCCAGCAGCCATCTTTTTATTTGTTCAAGTGCATTGCTAAGTGGCTTTCTGGAACTAAAAGCTGTCATTTAGCTCACAGCTTATCTTTTTTACAAGAATTCTATCATTTCCTATGTTTCTGGTTTGATATGCCCCTTTGGAAGGCCTCTAGTACCCGATCCAAAGCTCACTGAGACCTCTGCAAATGACTTTTCTCATTGACTTCAGTGAACACAGGCCCAGCCATCCAGAATGAAGCGCTGTCAATTTTTCTTCTGCAGGAAGAAACACAAAATATTTTTCAGATAGAAATCGGTATGGTTTTAATTTTGTCTATCCAAGAAAATGCAAGTAGGAGAAAGCAACCTGGCCAGGTTACATGGGCAGTGTTGCCAAATTCTTAGCAGGAACATGCTAGAGGATGGGAGCGGAACCATGTGCAGGTGACTCCTCACAAACTCTGTAAAGGATCTGATCGACTCTTTGGCAACTCTTTGGGTTGTGATCAGTGGTGCAGAGTCCAGCTGGAGACCTGCAACCAGTGGTGCTCCCCAGGGGTCAGTTCTGGGTCCAGTCTTAGTCTACATCTTCACCAGTGACCTGGATGAAGGGATAGAGGGTGCCCTCCCTAAGTTTGCTGCTGATGCTAAACTGGGAGGAGTGGCACAGGTTCTCCTCCCCCTCTGCTATGCACTGGTGAGAGCACATCTGGAGAACTGTGTTCAGTTCTGGACTCCCCAGCTCACAAGGTACAGGGAAACACTGGAGAGAGTCTAATGGAGAGCTACAAAGATGCTGAAGGAACTGGAACAGCTCTCTGCTGAGGAAAGGCTGAGAGCCCCGGGGCTGTTTAGCCTGGAGAAGACTGAGGGGGTAGCTGATCAAGGTTTACAAACATCTGAAGGATGGGTGTTAAGTAGAAGGGGCCAGGCTGTTTTCAGTGGTGCCCTGTGACAGGACAAGAGGTGATGCTAGTCAGGGGAAACACAGGAATTTCCACCTCCACAAGAGGAAAAAAACCTTTGTTACTGTGAGAGTGACAGAGCCTGGAACAGGCTGCCCAGAGAGGCTGTGGAGTCTCCTTCTCTAGAGACTTTGAAGACCTGCCTGGATCTCTTCCTGGGTGGGCTGCCCTGGGTGACCCTGCTCTGGCAGGGGGGTTGGACTCGATGATGTCTGGGGGTCCCTTCCAACCCCTCCCATTCTGTGAACACGGAGAGACTGTTAAGCCCCATTTAGCCTTTCTCCACCTGTCTGTGATGCAGTTGGAAAAGCAGCGATCCCGCCACAGTATCTGTGTCATCTGTGTGAGCCAACCATTTAGAAAAGAGTGGGAAGCACATAGAAGTCTGTGCCAGAAAAAAACCCCAAACTTCTTGATTGTTTCTGTACCTCCAGAAGCTCGAGTACCTAAACATATGGGTATAGAGTCCTGAGAGAGGATGTGAGAGAACTTTCTAGGTAATGGACATGAAGCTGTTAATATTATGATCTGACCAATGGATTTTTTCACTGCTTTTACTGAATTTACACTGAAGCTTATATTGTCCCAATGTCTTGTAGTTTGGTTTTGCTCTGTTTGCTTGAGGTTTTCTGAATGAGTCAGTACAGTAGCACATGAATGAAATTGTAAAGGAGCATGGAGCCTCTTTCTGTGTCGAACAGAAACGTTCTGCCATAGGTTTACTGGTTCTGTGACAGTGTTTAGCTAATTGAAAACACAATATTATGTGTTCTTGCCTACTGTCTGTTGAATTCCTCGAGGGTGAATTTCTAACTTCTTAACCAATGGTATTAGAAGTTTGTGTTTTAGAATAGAAAGAGTGGTATTCTTGCAATGTCTTTTTACGGCGTGTCTGTGAGCTCCAGCGTCAGGAGAGCACCAAGTCGTACCTGAGGGTGCATTTTCAAGGAGTTACTTTCAGATGAGGACAGACACTCATCTTTGGGAGACTGGGATGATTGAAGGACTGGAGTTTTAGGTACTAAAGGGAAATTATTCCATCTGCAGCTTTGTCGTAACACTGATGAAATTACTCATCTATAGATCATTTTCTTAATCTGTAAAATATGGATGAAGCCCTTTGTAAGGCCTGTAAGTGTTCTGGTGCAGAATCAAAGCCTATTCTGGAATCTGTCTGGGGAAAGCCCTGTGAACCACCAGAACCACCATCTGTGACTGATCAGGAGTTCTGGAGCTTGGAGCACTCTCCATCAACACTCCCCAGCGTGGCTTATGCGGTCCCGTGCACACTCTGTCCTGTTCACACTGGGGCAACACCTACTTCTGGTAGAAAGGCACAGACTATTTACCTTCTTGGGTAAATAATTCCTCCAAAGGAACACTGTTGAGTGTCAGGACTTTAATAGTGACCAGCAAGGAAGACTTAAGAATGGCCAGAAGTACTGCCCATGCTACAGCAAGTGCCATTCTGCTCTGTATCACTGTTTCCATAATGGTGCTTTTCTATGCTCCAGAAGAAAAACTTGAAATATGAGATTTCTAAGTCTTTGATAAGTTGGTCAGACTACCTGTCAAATGCTATTTCAAGCAGGAGCAGTAGTTTTTGTTGTGGGACTTCGCATCTTGGATTAGGAAATGAAAATCTTTCCTGGCTGTGCTTGGAAAAGTAAATCCAATAGTGTCACCAGAAATGTATGGATGGAGTCTTTGGATTGTAGGTCAGTACCTAGTTCTAAAAAGAAGACAGTGCTTTAAAAGTGACTGGATGGGATTTTGGTTTGCAATCAGTGTATGGCGTGTCCTGTCTAGTAAGAAAGAGAGAAGAAGAAAGAGAAAACTGGAAGAAAACTGCTTGGTCTGCATCAGTCCCAAAAAAGAGACACTTGCTTTAAATACGGTCTCACCTTTATGCAAGGGTTTAGAATCAAAATGTTAACCTCCTGTATTAATGTAAAGTAGCAGATTACCAGAACCTCTTCAAATGCCCTAGACACTTTTGACTGCCTGTGTGACTTCGCTTGTGAGCATTTCTGAGCAGCAGATTGAACTGAAGAACCTCTAAAATGGGTGGGATCGCCGTTGTGCCAAGCTTCACACACTTCATATGACCAACTGCACTGCAGAGATTTAAGGGGGACTGATTAGATTTTATTTCCACCATTCTGTATGAAAAATGTTTCAGTGAAATCAGGACAAAATAAAATGCTAAAAAATCTGAATTTTCAAAGTAAGAATTTTGCCATTCTCCTTCTGAAGTTTCTGTTACCGAAAGCACAGCAGAGGTCTGATTTGCCAGATCCACACAGCAGCTTCAGGGCTAGCTACCTAACTTTGGAAACTGGTCCGAGAAGCCCCCTCTGTGCATCCTTACCCTCGACTTAATTTGAGATTATAAATAACACAGACTGAGTGTATGCAAAGGGTGGCTCAGGGGCTGGGGCAGAAATGAGGTATCTCAGAAACTCGCAAGGCTCGCGTTGGCATCAGCAGGAGCTCTGTATCTTTGGCCTTTTCTACTTTAATGGAAAAGCTTTCTTTGTAGTTTGACAAATTTAGGAACTTATTGTGAAAGGATGAGGGGCAATGGGTTTAAATTAGAAAGGAGTGGATTGAGATTAGAAATAAGGAGGAAGTTCTTTACCATGAGGGTGGTACAACACTGGAACAGGCTGTCCAGGGAGGTGGTGGAGGCCCCATCCCTGGAGACATTCAAGGTGGGGCTGACAGAGCTCTGAGCACCCTGCTCTAGGTGAGGATGTCCATGATCCCAGCAGGGGGTTGGACCAGATGGCCTCTGGAGATCCCTTCCAGCCCAGACAGTCTCTGTTTCTATGGTTTAAACCTGTCCACTTACAGTTTAGAGGAAGGACGTGGTGTAGTGGCACTAAATAGGTGAAGCCCTTAAGCTGAGGTTTCAGAGAAGTAGAGCTTTTGCAGTTTCTTACAAAAAAAATGTGCTTGTTAAGAGTCCTGGGCTGAGTTTAAAAAGTACATCGCAACGTGTACCTTTTGCAAAGACCTGTTCAGCAGAAGGAGAGGGCAAGTGTGCTCCTTCCTTTTTAATGCTTCCTTTGGGAAGCAAAATGGGAAGAAAATCCAATGTAAACCTTCCACTAGACCTACTTACTGTAAAACACAGATGTAGCTCAAAGTTTAGATCAGTTTTGTTCTTATTTTATCCTTTTTTTAACCATTTGTGATGATTTATTCTGTGCTTCACTTTGCATCTGCTGTCAGATGGCAAAGGAGGAACTTGGTGCAGCATCTGGAGGTCCACTGGAAAAAAGAATGTGCTTACCAGTCAGATGACTGGTGTAGTACATAGGCCTAATTAATCTTCCTGTATTGTTTAGTTCCAATACTAATAATGCCTTTGTCACTGAACTGTTCAGTTCCTCAGCCAGTATGAGACTGTAGCTTTGGACTCCCCCGACTGTTACAGTCCCCATTTGTGTGTCACACCAAATTACTTTGTGTTCACTTTCAGGTTGCTGTCGTAGGAGTTCCAGTGCAGAACTTTGTACAGGGACTACAAACCAGAGGAGTTCTGGTAAAAGATCCTTTCTCTTCTGGGTTTAGCTCTTTAGCTGGGTATGTTGGCACTGTTTGGTTAGAAAAGCTTCCAATTAGAAAACTTCTCTCTGAAAAAAAAAGTGAATATAAATTTGAAGTTATTTGAAGCCTATAAATGGATTCCTAGGGAAGATATTTCACCCGTCGTTACCTAAAACTGTGTCCCAATTTGTCTTTCATCTTAATACTCTGCACCAAGTCCCTCTCATAGTGCTGAAGCCACACTACACTCTGGCAACAAACATTCTGACTGCAGAGAAATGAACAATGTACAAGGCTGGGGTAACAACTCCAGTGTATGTGCTAACGTTCTGGAAGACTCAGAAACCTTTTCTTTTTAAGGGTTCTACCCTTAGGTAACTGTACTTTGTTAATCTTGCTCTCCCCTGTCTTCAACAGCCCCCTCTTGTCAGTGAAATGGCTAGGACAGTGAATGTGACGGCTGACTTCAGCGCTCGGAACATGAAGGATTACAGCACAGCCTTGAAGAAGGGGATGGGGTTTTTTTGTTTCTTTAGTAAATAAGAACACCGTGGTCCGGAAAATTTTTTGCAAACCTGGATATAAAATGTTACCCTTATTTTTCAAATTGAAAAAAAAAAATGTATCTAGTAAGCATCACATCTGGGGTTTTTCCTTGTCCCAGCAGTAAGCTTAGGATTTCATTTTTGGGATGTAACATTTCTGAGTGTTTTGGTTTAGCCATGAGGGTTTTATCAAGCCTTTCAGGATTTTCTTAGGAGGTATTTTACACCTTCTTGCTCCCCAGAAAGTCAGAATTTTCATCATTCAACATCAGAAGCTATGCCTGTCCCTTCTTGTCACCCTCCAGGACCAGGGGCCCTGCTCTGTAGAATGCTGACAAGTCTGTCTCCACTGGATGTATGATTGTCCCTCGGAGCTTACATCCAAGTTTGCTGCACCGAGCAGAGAATAGAATGTGGGAGAACTTATTCTGAGTGTGTGTGCATGTGATTGCAGTTTCCAAGGAGACCACCTTCTTTGTCTGAACATGTCCAAAATGATTGCCTAATTGATCTCATCACGGGGGACACTCTGGCTGTCTTTCTGGCCGCTTCCCTTGTGCGTTCTTTCCTCCACACTGTTGATCAAAAAGTAAAAAATGAAAAGTTACGTTCTCGAAAAGAGCCAAACAAAGCCCTTAGCCTGCCCAGACAATGCGTTTGGCCCGTCCTTTAGTCCAAAGCAATCACTGGTGTGTCCCCAGGATGGATGTGAAACGTGCTGTTGCTCGTATTTCTGCCCGGGCTGTGCTCTAACTCGCGCATGGATGCTGCTGAGCGCTTCTTTGAAAGAGACAGCTGTTAATGCTACTACTGAATTTCCACTAATTATAAAATGAAAGGACCGGCTCTCTTTTCCTTCTCAAAGCTCAATAGTCTAGTTTCGCTGATTAAAGAACCAACAACAAAAAATCCCCCAAAACACAAAAAGCTCAGGGAAGGAGAAGATGTCAGTTAGCGACAGGACTGAAAAGCATGCTGATGTGCTTTTTTTTGTTGCTTGTGGTTTTGTTGGTACTGATTTGCTAATGAAAGCCAAAGCTCTTTCAAATTTAGTCCGTCGACACTGGAACTGGAAATGAAGAGCTCAAGTTTAAAAACATTCTTGCTAAAGGGAGGAGAAGACTGCAGAAGGCAGGCAGAATAAGGTGCTGAGGCAAAGCCGGCGGGCACTGAATGCTGCTATTTATATCACTCAGGAGCAGGGGGCACTTGGGTCAACCCTCACTTTCTTGCTGAGGAAACACTCTTCTTAACTTTCAGAGAAATTTAACCTGAACTATGGACACAAAATATTACTGAGGCACAAACTGAAATGACATCACAACCCGTGCCATAAAAAAGCACATTAAACCAAATTACCCAAGTATTGAAAGATCATTTTTTAAGGCCTCTCCATTTTGTTGTTGTGTTGGGGTTTTTTTGTTTTGTTTTAGAGCAGTCCTTTCCCCCTTTCCATTCAATCCTTAAAAGAGGTGAACGTCAGTTGCATAGCATGGGTTTGTTTGTTTATTTGCAATAAGTGTGAGATCTGTGTAAAACCAGGGAGAGGGCATAGTCTGTGTCAGTTTATCTGCAATATGTCACGCCAGGGGTAAATACCAGCTGGTACATGAAAAAGGTCCAGGCAGACGTAAGCCAACAGAAGCAAGTGTGGACAGCTTGAGGAGCAGAGGATGAGAAAATGAGTGGTGTTTGCAGCAGCCACAGCTCTCAACTTTCCCGGTGGCATTTGCTGGATAGGATACAATTAATCTGTCTCTTCAAAAACAAGATGTCAGGGATTGTTAGAAATCAGTCCCTCTCTGCCTTCACGATAAACTGGAACGATGAGAATAGTTTCACAGGCCAACTCTTACTTCTGCCTCACTTTACTCATAGGAGCAGCCCCATTGAGCTGATGGGCCCAGGGAAACACGAGTGAGCATCACTGGCCTTTGTTATTATACAAGGCCTTAGTGTTTGAGGATCTGAGTAGTAATTTGCAGGGTTTACAAGTCTTTACAGGCATTTACAAGACAGAGAGTATTTTCTTAAAGATGAAAATACAGGCTTGAGGACAACCAAGAAGTCCAGGGTAGAAGGTATAGAGTAGCTCGAGGGCTAGGTGGGACAGAGCAGGGTGCTGTAAGCCTGGCTGAGCTGACTGCCGTGGTCAGCACCTGGTTTAATTTAGAGTGGGCTGTTTACAGAAAGTTGTGCTGGGGGAAGAGACAGTGGCTCTAAGTCCCAAACGTCCATCAGAGGCTCTGTGGTCCTCCCTCTGCAAGTCTGGGGAAATTCCTGAGCTGTATTTAATTAAAGCATGATAAATGGTACATTTGAACAAATAACTCTCTCTCCCCCTTTCTGTCTGTCCCCACAAGTCCTGGCCAAAGCCTGAGGCCACTACATATCTCTTCTGTTCTGTACGAGCAATGTGAAGAAGAGCTAGTAGGACTCATGACCTTTTAATTTGAGTGTCTTATGTTTTAGCTAAGAGGGAAATCAAATTTGTAGCTCCACTGGATTAAAAAAAAATAAAGTAATAATTTCCCGTTTGAAGCTACTTGTGTTTTGTGCAAACACAATCCTGTTGAACACAGTTTTTCTTAGAGAGGCAGCACTTCTCAAACTTTTCCAGAGGCCTGTTCCCTTGCTGCAGGCAGCACAGTGGCAGTAAGGAGAGAGCTTGCGGAGGAGCAGAGGTGCTGCTCCCTCCTGAGCGAAGCAGGGAAGCAGCTCTTGCATCCAGTGCATGCTCCTGCACCTGCCTTGACCTGAAGGAACACCCCTTCCAAAGGGCACGTGCCTGTATTTGGAGTACAGCTTGTTTGGAGTGCTGCACGGACAGAACTGCTTTTGTTGACCTTATGTCATTCAGTGAACATCTCCAATAAGCTTTTCTGAATGCTTGATAAAATATGTCTTTCTGAGCAAAAGGCTGGGATCTGAGAGTTGGCTTTTAGCACCCATTTGGAGAAATCTGTTTCTCTATTTAACCTCTCTGAGATTCATCTGGTTTTGAAATGTGAAGGTAATGTGCCAGTCTGTGTAATAATAGGGACCACTAAGTCAGAAGTCACTGCAGTTCACTGGACAACTGCCCTGTCACTTGTGCTCAAAAATCCTGAGCTCTCCAAACATACCTGCCTGGCTTCTGCCCTTGTTTAGTAGCTGCCAGAGCAGACAGGCTTAAACTTTTCTTCTCTGCTCTACCCTTGCCTCCCAGTCATTATCTCCCCTTTTCTTAGCTCCTCCTGGAGCAAACTACTGAAAGATGTTGGACAAGATCAGGCTCTCAAAGGGTGCTTCTGACTCACAGAAGATGTATTAATTCAGTCAGAGTCCCACATGAAAAATCTTTAGTGAATCTACATCCTCATGTTTCTGTGCTTTCCATTGTTGAGACTCCAGTCTGTGCTGTTCTGTGCCAAACTTAGGCAGACCCAGTCCAGCAAAGCCTTTCTTGTGTGAGTGCTTATTAAACTGAAGTTAATGAGAATAATCCCGTAAGAAAGAACTTTCACCTAAGGCATGTTATTTTTAATTGCTATTTTTACAATTATGTGTACTTTATAGGATTTTGACAAACAAAATCCATTTTAGGAACCTACTTCAAGTCAAGATTAAAAGAGCTCCACTTTTTTTTCAGCTTATACATAGGTAACATATATGGCACGTACTTAACCCTTTCCGAACACGCTTTCCATTGTGGTGATAACCAAAAAGAGTCAACACACTTTTTCACTATTAGGAAATACTTTTGAAATCGATTAGGACAGGAGAACAATTTAGCACAGTACTGGGCACATCAGGAAATGAAAGCATTGACTTTTTACACAGTCTGATGTCTTCCAGAAGTAATGCGAGCTGTGCGCAGCAGACGGGAAGGCACGAGTGGGATTGTTCTTCTGTGCACACTGGAGGTAAGAAAGTTTTGGAAGAGGTGGATTTGAATTAGGTAGCTCGTGCATTTATTTTTGAATTTTTTTGGATGTGTTAATAGTTGATTTCCCCTTTCTGTTCATAGAATTCCTTCTGTAACTGATTTCATAGGGCTTTTCTGGCATTTTTCTGTAACAGTGAAGGCTATTCAGCTTAAATATTTGGTCCTTAAATATGTGGAGCTGAGAGAACGTAGCAAATATGTTGGTCATTTTACTCCATTTGAGTGTTGTGTCTGTTTCTCTCTCACCCACTGTCTTCTGTAGAACGCTGTGATTTTCTTACATTTGTACGTCGAAGGATTGCATTTTCTGACCTGGGCAATGTCACATATGTGCATTCATACCTTGTTGGCCCCTCTTGAAGCTGTTTCTCACTGTCCTGAGAGTGCAAGTACTAAAGGCAAGATGCTTTGATTAGCAACACTACTCAGACACAGACAGGACTCAGTATATTAAGGCAGCTTTTTCTTACTCCTCGTTCTTTGTATGTAAACTCCTCCAATCTCAGAATGGAGTTGAAGGGTCTAACTTTTGAAAACAAGAGCTGTGTAAATTTTTCATAACCAGAGAAGAATTTTCTTACCTTCATAGAGTATTAAGAGCCAGAGTTGTGTTTTCTGAGACCCACTTGGATTTAGTATTAGCACTGTATGATCTTGCTCCTCTAACATAAAGCTGCCATCCCTGTCAGTGGTGATTGATTTCATCACATCACCTATGGCATCACTTGTTAGACTGCCTTTGAAAACCAGGTGTGAGAGTAATACTATTTTGTAAACATTTAGCAAGTTAAAATCAAAAGCCAATTCTCAAAATTACTCCTCCATTTCCTAATTTAAATTTTTTAATTTTCTAATTTAATGTTCTAAAGAAACATGGGAAACAGAAGTATTAGCAATGTAACATCTGTTCTGCTTTTGCTTCTCCCCTGGTCATGCAGCCTAATGTTCAGAGCAGAACTTTCCATCTTAGTCCAGTAGAGATTTCAGAGCTGTTTCTGTCGTGGTCATGATAACCTGATAACCTGTCACTATTTTATTGTACTAGGCAGTGTACAAACAGAAAAAAAAAAAAGATGATTGGTGCTTGAAAACTTCTTTTTTTCCCTCTGATACTCATCTTAAGTTTCACAATTGATACAACGCTTAGGGCAAATTCACACCGTGATCCCTGGTGACCATGATTTTGGCTGAAGCTTCCTCTTATGTGTATAGGAGAAGCAGCTCATCGGGTTTGTCTGACTGGCTTCCCTGTGTGGAAGTAGATGGTATGGGCGTGGAGATGGTAGGATTCAGTTCAGAAATGCAAGTTGGAGATACCTGGCACCACTGCAACCGAGGCTGTTGTCAGCTGCTGCTGACTGATCTTTGCAGGTTATTTATTTAAGGACAGATGCCCTTTGCTTAATATTCCAGAGTCTTGCTTCCCAGTTATATATCTTGCAAGTCTATTGGTTGTCATGATCGTAATCCTGGCAGAGCCTGCTTTCCTTCTGATAAAAGCCCTGGGCATACAAGTGGAGAGAGCTGCAGAGCACATCAGCGATGCTCCTCAGGCTTGGATGCTCAGGAAGCTCGTGCTCTCAAGCAGTACACACAGGGTGGATGTGGCCGACCAGCTGCATCGAGGAACATTGCCCATGTCTTTCAGCCTCAGCACTGCTGCTTTTGGGTGGCTAAAGGAGGATAAATTTTGCTGAGTATCATCAGGCTTGCTTTGTCCCAAAGCTAAGGCTTCACTGTCAGGAGAAGGAAGCATTTATTTCCTGAGCCATAGCAAGGGCTCATCTATTTTTCTTAGTGGTTCTGCAATGAGTTTATTGTCACGTGTGGGCATGGAGTGTCCCCATGTGCATCTGTACACACCTTTGGATGATAGCCACAAATAAACCCTTACCAGTTGTGGACCTTTGACTGTGTAGCTGGTCCATCAACACAATATCTCTGGAAGAGCTTTCATAGTCTCTTCTTGTAACTAAAAGCTACTCTTAACCAGACATGCATGCACAGACACAAATATCTTTGCCAGGGAGCTATTTTGTCTGTCCCCCCCCCTTGCATATGTGGAATTTCTCCCCAAAATTATTTTGGCCCAATGCCCAGGAGTCCACAACAGTCAGTGGCTCAGTGGTATGTTTAAGATCTGCATGAAACAAGTCTTTATGCTGTTGGAAAGGGGAAAGTCACAGTTTTTGGGACACATGGCACTTGTTATTAGTAGTCTCTAGAGAAAGTCTTGAAATCCTGAGGTTTTGCACGTTAAAAAAAACTCTGCTGGGTTATAGTTACTCTTTATTTTTTTTTTAATATATTCATTTTTCCTTTCACCTCAGGGTTTTGGAGGCAGACATACCATATAGTAAGAAAACAGAATAAAAAGTAACAACACTCGTGGTATTTTCATTGTATATGCAGAAGATGCAGTGAAGTTGTGCGTGATGTTAATGTTTTATCAGCATTCATTTCGGATGATCTTTATTGCTCTTGGCTTTACAGTTTAGGAGTCCTGTGGTTATCAGGATAATAACACAGATAAAGCTGCTATACCACAGCATTTCCATTCTGTGTGTGGATAGAACCTACTGTATAAATTACATCTGGAAGCACAAAGAGCAATGAAAAATATTTATTTATAGACTGGCTTCTAAATACGCACAATGTTTTTCATGAAGGCAGCTTTTTTGCCCACTTAATTAGAAGTAAAGGGATAAAAATTAGTAATTGTAATAAGGATGACAATCCAGTGCAGATGGTGGTTGGTTTTCTAAATGCCTCAACTAAGAAGTCAATTGTACGTGGAGTTTTATATTAAGAAGATGGGAATGAGAAAACTTTTCTTGTGTCTGTGTCTTGTAGTAGCTTTTTTTCATCTTGCACAGCAGAGGATTTTGACCCATGGAGCTCTTTTTGCAAATGCACTGGAAGCTATCCCAGAGTTTCAATGAACAGTAAACCACTCTGAAGTCTCCACCTTGAAATGACAATGCCAGGGCACAAGGGCTGTGTGAAGGTGATCTGTATGAATGGAGCTGCTACTAGGGAAGTGGCAATCCTCTAATTTCATTGTATTTAGCAAACTCTGTCTGCAGTGACATAATCCTGCACTAAGTTCTGTATTCAACTAGGAAAGTTACGGAACGTAACCTTTCATTAAAAATAATGGGAAGCCCTGGTTTCCTCCATCCTCACATGCCTGCATTTTAAACCTGGGCAGGGTACCCCAGAAGTGTCACGAAGTAATGGGACGCTCGTGTAGTGACACGAACGAAGTGGCTGCTCCAGTCAAGTGTAAGAACACAAGCACAGTGCTAGAAGCACTGGAGTGCATACACTGTGCCAGGTGAACTTCGATACCTTTTTGTTCATATATGAATGATTTTATGAGAGGTAATTTCAGAGGAATAAATATGAAGCATTTGTCTTTTCTCCTAAGAGTACATCATCTTTCTTCTTCCAAGACCCCACGAGTACCTGTACTATCTAGATTTTCTCACACTTTCTTACTGTTGGCCTGAACAGAAATTCCATGTGCATGCTGAATAGCCCACCATACATCAAATGCTTTTTGGCATTTGATGGTGTCTTCTACAAAACATTTTAAATGTTACAAGTGCTTCAGTTGTGAGATTTCTTCTCTAAGTCAAGAGAAATTTCAGTAAGTACCAGAGTGTTAAATACATTGATGCACGTTACTTAAATACAGTGCAGGTATTTGTTGTGGCTCCTTAGGAAAACTGGGACAGAAGTCACAGATTAGTACAGATTCTTGAAGTCTGCTTTATGAGTTATGAAAAAATATATTGTGAGTGTGAGAGAGAGAGGAGTAAATACAAAGAAATGTGTTGCTAGGAAGGTGATTGTTATAGTTAATGCAGTATTCCCATTTTCATCAGGCAAGGCAGAAGTTGTCCTTGGAGGATTTTACAGAAGTTGTAAAGAATTTGTGCCACTACAGATATAGTTTGTGTAGCATGTCATGCTATCTGTGTTCTTTAAGTGAATCTGGGTCGTATGCTCATCTGACAGTACTGGCCATACTCTTGACACTTTAGCTCACCACGGGCTCTGTTCCTCAGTTTGTTTCCACTCGTGTGGTTCATCCCAAGACTGGCCCTCATCTGCATTCCAGCTTTCTGAAATTCAACAACATCTGTGTGCTAAAGCCAAAAGACCTACAGCTAAGTATCTACAGTGTTCAAAGCCTGGAGCTGGAGAAAGATCTGAAAAAAAACAACACCGAGAAGCTCAGGGCTCTTAAGAATGCAGCCCCTCTGTGTGTGAGAGCTGGGTGTCTAAGGAAGATGATTTCCTTCAGGAAATGTGACTCTGAAGGGCTTGGTGATATCTATTCCACTTACAGAGCAGAGCTCCAAATTCTTGAGTTCTCTGTTCTTGTGGTGGGGAGCAGCCCCTCCTACCCAAGGGAGTGTGGCCTGACAAAAAGAGCATTGAGATAATAAAAATAAAGTGCATTCCATGATCCAAAAAAGGGCGATAGGAATATTTCTAGCATAAATTAATGCTGATTTTTGCTGGAAGAAGTTATGCCACAGAAAGATGTTAGACATTTACCTGGTTTGTGTTGCTTTTTCTCATCTGTTTTAGACCAAAGAATGAAGTTTACAAGGAACATTAAATACTTCAGTTCTCCCAAAAACTACAGTTGTCTCAAAAAATCATTCTAGATTCATGTGAACCTATCCTCTCCAACAAGTTTCTGGCCTAGAAAGCTTATTCGTCCTTTCTTTGCTTATTTTTTTGTGTAACACGGTGGCAACACAGTGTCACCTTCTCCCCAGTGCCTGATTATTTTACAATGCCTTCAGTCTGAACCTGTAGCTCATGAATAGAAGGTACTGAAATCATATTTATCCTGTGATGTCCTTACTGTAATATTCTTATATGAGGTGAAGTTAACCATCCCTCTTTCTCTCCGATCAATAGTGTGAGCTTTCCAGCACAAAAGATGCTGCTGTGTGGGAATGAAGATTGAATATTGTGGCAGTTTATTATAAACACTCTTATTTCACGTTATTAACTTGGCACAGAATTAATTTTTACTTCTGTAGGCTTTCACTGTTCAGCTGTTGTTATCTGGGTATCTGATAGGTGGTCTAGATAAGGGAGGGAGACTGCCTCTGGAAAACTCTCTCCAGCACGCGTGGACCTGATACTCGTATGCAGTGATTTCAGATACACAGAGTCTGGTCCAAAGCCTATTCTGATGTTCCTGAAGCAGAACTTGCAATTGTCTCATACATTGATGTGGTTTTTCATCTGTGCTAGAAATGAAAACATGACGGAACATAAACGTAGTAGAATGAAATCAACCCACAGGACCCAGAATGGATAAACTAAAATAATCAGGCATCAGAGAGAAGGCAACACTGTCTTGCTACTGTGTTACACACACACAAAAGAAGGCAAAAGGATGAATAAACTTTCTACACCAGCAAGTTGTTGGAGAGCTGTCCTAGTGCAGTATACAGCATCATTCATTCAAAAGGCAGGTAGAAGAAACCAGCAGATAAAACCATCCAGAAGATTGACTACAGCAAGAGCATACCATTGTTTTAATTCCCAAATAAAGGGCATGTGGAGGTAGATGTATGTCTGGAATAAATCAGGATTTGAATGTCTGCAAGTCCAAAGGTAAAACAGTTGAGAGGATTGTCTGCAGCATGAGCGTATTGTTATGCTGGCTGTTCCCAGGGATGGCAATAGCTAAACAGACTCACTCTCCGAGTAAGGAGGGGTGTAACTCCACATACCTACTCTGGGATTCGGGACAGACTCTGAATTCTTTCTCTTTTCTCCTGATTCAGTTGTTTCTAGCCTGGTCTGCCACAGTCTCAGAGAAAGTAACTGAAATGGACTCTATGTTATCATCTCTGAGTGAACAGCCTAAAAATTTAAATGCTTCTCTTAACTGTGGGATGAATTTCCAGTACTTTGTTAATGGCCAGCTCTGCCAGGGAAATGAGGCGTGTTGAGTGCAGGCTGCCTCCCCCCTCTCCCATCACGACATCTACAGTACACTGTGACAAACTGTAAGCTCACAAGGATGTGGAACAACCTGGGTGATTTACCGCAGCCTAAAGCAGGCGTGGGAAATGCCTCCCACTTCACAGGCATGCTACAGACTGCCTCAGTGCAGGACAATTGATGGGATTGTATTGCTTCGCTGGTCAATGCAGCATTTGGAGACTTCCTAATGATCCATTCCAAATGTTTTGGCCAGGCAACCCCTTTGTCCAAGTAGATAGGTAACACCGTGTTGCTTCCCGTTTTGTGGTATGAGGTGATAGGATTCTTGGTAGGCTGGTTTGGGCTGTATTTCTGAAAATAAGAGGGAGCAGTCTTTTACATCAATCATCAGCTTGCTCATGGGAATATTAGAGAAAGTATCTGAACACAAGAAGGCATCTTAAATTAACAGAATGAATAATCAGAAAGACTCGTCTCCCTAGTCACACGTATGTGAGCCTCATGCTAATTGTGCCAGCCTCCGAACATTTCCCCGTAAGTTGCTGAAGCTCTGATCTATAATTCACGACAACAACCTGATTTACAGCAAAGCCCAGAAAGGAAGAGGATGGATCCTACTTTCATCGAAGGCAACAGCAAAACTTGAGCTGACTTCACTATAGTAGGACAACAGCGCTATTCCTCAAGATCCCCCGGTGTTTTCAGCAGGAATCATTTTTCCCATCTTCTCTTGTGATTGAAGCAGTGAACTGTAGCAGTGGTAGCCCTGGTGTAATACTGACAGCTAAAAACGTTTTGGTAAGTGATTGTAATAGGTGTAGGGCTCGCATGGATCATAGCTCCAGCTTTCACGAGTCTTCACTGCAGCACATTCCCAAAATTGACCTTTGTGTTGACTACTTACTTATATTTGCAGTGAGTGGAAGTCAAGAGGAAGATCCTTTAAAGCTTTTGAGATCCGACTGAAGTGGCCAGGGATTTTTGTGCTGCTGCCCGTGCTGCTGTCTTGAAAATGAGAAATGTTGAAAATAAGAAAATAAGGAAATTGTTCTGGGGAGATTCAACAATTCATTTTTCTGAAGAATTACATTGTCCCCTTTGCCTTACAAAATAAGGACAAACAGCCCAAGGGAAGCACTGTGTATAATACTATGAAGAATAAATGTATTCTTAGAAAATGTAACTGGGAAAAGCATTTCCTGGAAATTAATGCATTAAAGAAAACTAAAAATTGGCCGGTTTAATATTTCTTCAAAGAAAATACTGACTATGACACAGCAAAAGCCATAGAAGTTGCATCAAATGCAAAACAAAATTAAATCCACACCAGACTTTTGACTAAAATGTATTAGAACCATCAGAGGTTTAGATTTTGATGATCTGATTCGTAGCGTTAGCATTTCCCCCTCCCCCCCAAGCTTTATTCTTTAAATTCAGGGGAAATTATTGCTTTTAAGTCAGCTGCACCTGATAGTTTTCTTTTTGCATTGGTCTGTAACCATGTGTGACTTGATTTGACCGAACTTCACTGGCGCCGCTCGCTCGGGAATGCCTGAGCATCCCAAAGCCGGTAGCAAAAGCCCAGGGTGAATTTCCACAAACAGCCCACCCCACAGTTTTTCAATGGGCAAATTAAACCAAACCATGTTAGTGCTAACAACCCGGTCAAAAGCATTCTCTCCAAACTCTGGGTGATTTCTGGGGCTGAGTTTGGATGAAATCCTGTCTCTTTTCATTTGTATTAATTGTTCTTTACAACTTGCCTCCATGAGCCTCTCCACATAGACTTAGACACACAATTCAGATCTTGTTTGAACTGACCTTATTTTTTGAACTTTTTATCCTGAAAATTTTTATCCTGAAAGTACTGTGTTGAGAGCAAGATCTGCTCTTGCCATCCCAGTGTGGGATATCTCTTGCTCCTGTGTCCAAATAAGGATGAGTTCAACTAAAACTGAACAGTGCATGAGAAAATTTGCCAGCTCACAGGAACCCAAGAACAGGGATATTTTCTCACATTATCTAATCAGACATACTAGCAGGGATAACTTTCTTTGGAAAGAAAGGATACTTCCAAACCCACAGCACAGAAAATTCTATGAGGAAATACCAGTGCAAAGCTACCACACATGAGGTATGACCTTACTGGTGTAAGGAGAGACAGTGAAATACAATGAAGGGCATGAGGAGGTAGGTGGCTTTGAAGCAAGTTTGTCTATAATCTGTCCTAATTCTGATCACACTAAGGTACAAAAACCTAGTGACCAAAAAGGACCACAATAAGATCTAAATTGTGCCTGGCAATTTTATAGAAATTAGGGAGTAGCTTCTCGGCGTTGTGTTGTTTGTGTGAAATGTGTTTTGGCAACAGAGATCACACGGCATTTTCCAGCCGTGCTGCTGTGGATTGGGATTGCCTAGGAGAGGTTAAAGACTGTGGAGCCATAGAGATGTACAGGCACATCGGGGCTGGCAGCCCCTGGAGATGTTCATCTCTGCACGCCCTCCTCCTGCTTCCGAAGATCCGAAGAAGCTCTCCCACTTGGCAGTACAGTTTGTAGGTCCAAGCCCTCCAACGCTGTACTTTGAGCCCCTGACTCATGGGCATTTAATTGGTGTATCTGGCTACAGAGGAACATCATTTCAGCTTGTAACTGTGGAACAGCAGGGCCAACTCTAGTTACTAAAGACACACTTTGGGTGGTACAGCTGTGTCTTGAGAGACCATTATGGGCTGGAGTCCGTGGCAGTGAGTAGGCTTGGAAAATGGAAGCAGCAGCAGCCCCAGTTTAGATGTTAGGAATAGCTGTCTCAGTTTTCAAGGGTGATGCACTCGATCTGAATCAAGGCCGGAAACCGAATTAAGGTCTTAGGACCTGTTCTGTTCTCTTTGACTGAGAAACAACACTACTGTTGTAGCTGTGACACCAGGAAAACAGCTTACACGCCAAAACCCCTTTCGTTTTGATTTTTTCCCACTGTTTGGTGTATTAGTCCAAATTTATCTTACCTTCCCTTGCCAATAAGAAACTTCATTCTCCAGAAATTTTCTTTGTCGAGCCTCTGTCTTTTCAGCATTTCTAATGTGAAGTGCTTATCAGGAAAGTAGCAACTGATGCTGCTCTAATGATCCTGTGCTGTGTTTCAGCCTTGGAGACCACTGCAGTAGGGAGCAGGCTGAAGCAAATCCTGTGCCAGTTTCATATGGCTATGGGTGTAAAATCTGTGCTGCTTTCATGATTAAAAAGGTAATGGCCTGCTATACATACACTGGCCAAGAATTTCAGCACAGCAGACCTAAAAGGTAGGTCTTCTGAGTTCATTCTGAAGCTTACGGGATACGAAAGCTCACCTTCTATGCGAGTGTCCTTCTGCAAGAGCTCTGGTTTTGCTTTTGTCTCATCTGTGGCCTTCATAGCTTGGTGAGGTTTTAAGAGCATTTAAAGCATTCTGATTAATACCTTTTTATTATATTATATCTAATCTCTGCTGTTGATGATCTCCCCATCTAATATGAAGAAATTTATTTAAAAGAACCCTTGGACTGAGAAGGTTATTGAGTCTGGATTCAAAGTTAAACTGGCTGAAACACCTACTCAAGTGTTCTTGCAGAAGAGCAAATGGCATCACTGAAAAAAACCCTGCTGCTTCCAAAAATGCTATGGAACCTTTTTTTTTCCTCCCTCTTGAACTTCATGTAAGACAAGATATGTTTGAAGTGTCATGTAAACTGTACTTTGGCTGGGTGTTCTGAGCATCCAGTGTGGGTGGACGAGTCTTCTCACCATTCATAAAAGCCTAAATGGATGTGCCATTCCTGTGCCAGCAGGAAGAATTGTCAGTGTTTTTTAAAGAGAACAAGGGCCTGAAAAATAGTGAAGAGAATTATGTTGTTTACAATGACCAAACCAGCACTTTTAGTTATAATTAGCTGGCTGATAGAGCTTTGAAATGTAGCAGACCTTTTGGAAAAGCCCTTGTATGCTACGGTTGATAGAAAACTGTAACACGAAGGAATAGCTGGAGATTATGTGAGCTTCAAAGCAGCAGGCTGTTTGTTACACTAACTGAGCAGTATGCTGAACCCAGGACAACTGCGTCAGGCTTTTCCGTATCCGATTCGATTGGTTTGGATGGACAGGGTCTGGGTGTTTATGGTGGCTATTTAACAAACACGAGGGCATCATGCAGCCCTCAGTACCAGAGCAATACCAGAGCTAGAGACCAGGGCTGGGAGCTCTGCTTTCTGTTACATACATGTTGTGCCTTCTTTAGTATTTTCAGAGTTTAACACGGCAAGGTGGAAGTTCTAGAGAAGTTGTGTGCTTTTAAAAACCATCTGACACTTGAAATTCTTGAACCTTATCAGGAAAGGACTTTAAAAAATCCCACAGTTTCTCAGATTGAAACAAGTCCATAAAATTTGTCCTTGTGCATTTTAATGTGCACTTTAAAAGTAAATGTCTTTTAATCCATAGAATAAATTTGCTGCATTACATTAAACCTAGCAGAGACCTTTCACACACCTTCATGACTCTGCAGAGCTATCTGCTAGATTAAAAAAGCTTGACTGGTGGTAATTTGGCTTCATTCTTCATCCTTGATTTCATCACACGGCAGAAATTTCCAGTGCTGCAACACCAACACCTTTAGCAAACACCGATGGAGAGAAGCCAAGGGAAGATAGTTGGTGTCTTTCCTGTCCTCCTGTTGGCCTTGCTACATGCTTGAGCCCTGCAATGAATGTCAACACTCAAATTAGAATCGACCCTAGTGCCACTGAAAAGGTATTTGAAAACCAAGTAAAATTAGAAGATACAATGTTTATGCAGAATTACAATGCAGAAGTGAGTGTTGGTGAGTTTCAATGAAAGACCTGCCTTTGTTTAACCTCTTGTAACTTCAGTGTAGTGGAATTTAATTTATTCTGGGGATGCGCTGCTGCTTTATAACAGAAGACTGGATAAAAAAACTTCAGCCTCTAGATCTTAAATGTCTTGTCTCTCAAGGTCATCAAGGATCCTCTTGTAATAACTGTAGAGGTAGAGAATGCCTTCTGTCACTCAGAAGACATCTCCTATCATCTTGCCTTGTTCTTCTGGCTGTACAGGCAACCCAAGAGGCAAGTCACACTGTACCTGACCTAACCTGACGTGCAACTCGTGGGATGAATTCCAGCCCAAATACTCTGTAGGCAGCTACAGGCCCAAATCTCCCAAATGGCCAAGAGAGTTGAGGATACGTATCTCCTTCCTCGAAGAACGTGGCAGATTTTTAGTTCATCACTGGGAATTCCTCACGGATCTCTTACTTTCTTTGGCCATTTTTTGCAGCTGTCACCAGATATAAATCACTTACTCCCAAGTGATTCCACACGTCGCTAAACTCCACGGTAAGGCTTCCAGCGTATGCTTGCGTAGCAGTTTGGTCCAGAAGGGACTTCCCCCTTGCTGTTCAAATCCAGTAGCTTCTTACGAGGGTTATGCCCCTGTGACCTTTTGCTATTAGGTGATAGAAACGTGAACTTCTCTTTTTGCACCCTTTTAAGCTATTCCAGGTGCTAGTTGCCACTGCATTTTTTACGAGCGCAGAGGAATGTTTATGCAATGGTTGTATATCATACGCCCTTTAATGGCAACTGGAGACAAATCTTCTCAGCTTTCTTCAACGCTCTGTTCTTAAAGGCCAGATGTTGAAAAGGTTTCAAAAGTCTATCTGCCATGCTCAGAATCTAAGGACTTACACACAATCAATTTCATACACACGAGTAGTTTGCTGAATGCAAAAAGACTAATGGCAGCTGCTTGTAGGACTTGTGCTCTGCCCTGATTCTTTCTGCTTTAGGGAGATTAGATTTGGAGACTAAATTAAAGTACCAGATTAGGAGCTTGCTCAGACTGGGTTTCCAGCACGCTCAGATGGTGATCTGAATGCTCATCAGGAGCTGCCCCCCTTTTTTTTTCATTGCTTACATACGCAGCTTCAGAGAATTAGATGTCAGGGTGACAGAATTTAGGTGGGATAAATTAGCCACCCGAATTTATCTGATAGCGTTAAGATGAAAATGATAAGGTTTACCTAATGAATGTTCAAGCAGTGCAAGCATGGGAGGAAACCTAGGTCTGACTTAACCACTAATGACTCTCCCTAGCAAACAGCAGGAGCACTGAGGTAGCAGCACATTTCCCCCTGTGTTCCTTTGCTCTTGTTCATCACTTTCTGCACAGGGAGCGAGGCTGCTTTAATTGGTTTTTGATAGACACAGACCAAGGGATGGCTACTTGGGCCCGTTCAGTCACAGGCCTGTGTGGAGTCAAATAAAAGGATAGTGAGGCCGTGCAGATACTCGGGTAAAAAGCCAGCCACTTTCCTGTTTTAACTCCCTCACAAAAAGGAATTATTTGTTTCACTCAATAAATGCTCTGCATTGGTGCCTTACTTCCTTTCTCCGATGGAGAAGGGTTTTGCTGAACTATGTAAGTTGGATCTTCCTCGTTTGTAGCTATTTTTGGGGCCATATGAATGCAGGGAGGCCATTACCTTTGGATATCTCCCTTCCCCCAGTAAAGATGGGAGAATAACGATCGTTCCAAGAGAAATCTAATCCAGGGGCTTTTGTAGACCTTCTTCTACTCCCAGTGCACTCCTTCCTGGTGTGCAGTGCAGTTTAGTGCTAGTACGTAATTTGTTAGCACACACCCATTTTTTAGACTTTCTTATTTACTGCAGGTTTGCTTTTAGGGCATGGAATCCGATGGCTGAAGCCCGATCTGACTTCAGACGACGCAGTCCCTGTTTTTTTCAGTTGCCAATTCCCAGCCCGATTTAAAAACTGTGCACTCTTCGTTTTAATAGTTAGATAACTTTACTCCCAATTACTTCTTTATTATGGCATTTTACGTGAAAAACTATGAAGAAAGATGTTGTGGGTTTTTTTTTTCTGGCGTGTTCTGCATTTTATGTCTCCGTCAAGTGCTTTTCTAAAGCTGTTTTTCCCAGACTGTGTGTTTTGCATGGGTGGGACAGTGGGTTATTGTTAGCCTGTTAGACACAACTCGGTTTGAATACCCTTCAGTAGTTTGTGAGGCAAGTCAGCTCTATTTGCATTTGTTCCAGTCACAAAGGTTTATAGGTCAGCAAAGGCTGGCTGGAAAAATTCAACATGCCAATGCACTATTCTTCTATGGTTGTCAGGAATTCAAACGTGCTGGTTTTTATATTTCTTCTTGGTCATGAATATATGATAGCACAGTCTGAAGTCGCTTTGTTTCTTTGGAGCTTGGTACCAGCTGGGACTAAGATGGAGGACGTGACTTGGTGCCAGCTTCCCCCCCCTTCTTTTTCCCCATACTAATCAGCATCAAATCAAATGTCAGTACATCTGGAGGCAGTGAGAGGGCAGTGCTCACCAGTTCACTGTATTGCTGCTATTTTTTTTTTCTCTTCCATGAAAAAGAGTCCAGCTGAATAAAAAATTGCATTTCTCCTTTCATAGAAAGCATTGCATTAGCTTGATCTCCCTTCTGGGAGTTGGGCTTTTCTTTTTTCCTGCTTTTATTTAGGTACATTTGGGTCACATCCTGAAATGATTCCTGCTTAGCTACATGGAGAAAACTCTGTGGAGATTTTAATTTTTGCAGGGACTGACAAAGAATGGGCAGCTTTGACAATTTGAGGCTTCAGAGTGGCTTCAGAAGCCATTCGTGCAGCTTTACTGGCCTCACATAAAGATACCAAATGAAAACCCTCTCGGCATTATCACTGCTAATCTGATCTTTCCGTAACTTCCCTGCGAAGCTTAAAATACAGCTAAAAAAGAGAGTCTTCCCCAAAGAAAGCATTGCCTTAGCTTTGTTCTTCATCTTCCAGTTTTAGAAGAGGTTTGGCCTTTTGCAGTTCCTAAAATGAAATTGAGATTTATCCGCTGTAATTGGAGTCCTTCCAAACTGCATTTTGAATTGTAAATGGTGTGTCTGAATACGCTGAGAGGGGCACTACTGCAGGTTACTTAGGAGCTGACATCTCATTTCCAGGCTAGCTTACTGGAGCCCCATTACTCTGAAACCAGCAAGCCCTTCTCCAGTCTGATTTATTTAAAACTCAGCTACAAAACCTCTTGCTGCAGTTGTGTCTTGCGAGCTGAGATTTTTGTTAAAGAAGAAATAAAATCCACCAGTGCTCCTTTTAACGCGCGCATTGAAATGCAAGCGTTGACCTTTCTTGGTCTGTTGTAAAGGGGCTTTCTGCAAAATATGGACTGTTTTGAGTAAAAGGCGACGTAGGCAAGGAAGGTTACATCTGTAAACTGGAGAGGCAGCAGCTAAACCTCATATTGATGCCTCCATTTGAAGCAGCCAGGGAGACCCGTTTACTTTTGAATGCATGAGTCGCTGCCAAATTGGCACCATCGTTCATGTTTATAGATTTAAATTCAGCACATGGCTTTAACTCTTCAGCTGCAGTAGCTGCAAACAATTAGCCCAAAACAAATGCTTAGGTATAATCAGTTCATTGTCTTGGCCATGCATCTGATCCTTAGAAAGACAGTTGAGGGTGTTGTTTTAAGATGCCGTATTGGGTCAGCCGCGCGCGAATAGCGGAGTGTGTTTTAAATGGAAATGTTTACAAATATTAAACCTGGGTGTGAAAAAGCACCTCATAAAACAAACATTTCAAAAACCCTGTAGTGTATTAATGGGGAGAGACAGGATTTAACGGATGGATCACGGGAAGAGATGCCACAGTTAGAATACTACTGCTAAAGGAGAAGATGGTGTTTCTGAACACCCTTTCTCAGCCTACACAGCTACTAATCTACTGCAAACAGCATAAAATTGTCAGTAGTTGGAAATTCATCTGGGAAGAACATTTCATAATTTGTTTTTTTTTTTTAATTTAATTTTATTTTTAACTCTTAAAAGAATCAGTTCTGTCACAAGACTGCTGTAGTAAATAAGTACTCCAGTCAGCTTTGTCTATTTTAATAGACCAAATACCACACGGAAATTAATTTTTACAACACAACTATGCCATTTATTAAGAACGTTTGCAGCAATTAGATTGTGTTGTTTTGTGGCTTTAATATTTAGGAAAGGAGCAACCGTAAGCTAGCTGCAAATGTAGTCCAACCTTTGTTAGAACTGTATGAAATCATATTGTAATTACAACAATGAGTTGTTGATGTTGTTGTTACTACACCTACCTATTTTTTTCCCAACGATTTGCAAGGCTTAAAGCTTTTTGCATGTGACAAAAGAGTTCTTTCATTCACTAATGGTTGCGTTTAGCTTTAACTCCTGGATGTGTGCGAGAAGTGACCTATCTCTAAAGCGTTCAGTGTAATCAAAAGGTAATTTGAGAAGTCAGAAAGCATGTCTGCAGCATCAAGTATCCTTTCTGTGGTTTTAAATGTTTTCATAATCATGGATGCGACGGAGCACGTGGGAAACTCCTTGTGGCTAGCTCTGAAAAGAGACAGAGATCGACCAAACGTGTAGATGGCATTGCAATCCTGAAAAAATACATTGATTTTTTATTAAAAAAAAGAATTCTCTTCTATTTTTCTCTCACATCCTGTTGAGTGCACTGGTAGAGTATATACTTTCAGAGTACTTTCTTTTTGCCAGTTATTTTACTCTTAAAACTCTGTTATAGGGCAAAATTTACCAAATAATCATTTCTTAGCATTGTTCTTTTAATTCCAGTGCGTGTGTGTTTACGTGAGTATGTGCTCTTCTGTTATTTCTGGGATTTTAAGGAAGTGAAAAGCACACAGACCGAAGTTTTATATTCCATAATGATTTCCTTGCTGTAGAACAGAGATTTATTTCCATGAAAATACACACTGCTTTCTGGCCTAGTGTGAAAGGTCTTTCATTTGTAGGAATGGTAACGGAGGAAAAGCAGCTGTTAAGTTTGTTGGTGTTTTTATTCAGGTGGCTTTCAGCAGCTCCCAAGCCCCTTGGACTACTCGTAAGTGAAAGCAAAAGTTGCAGCTACAGTTTGGATGTTGTTGGCTGTCCTGGGCTGTAGTGGATTCTTTGGGGGTTGCAGCCCTGAGCAGTAGAGGGATTTTTGTTTGTTTGTTTGGATGGAATTGGTTTTGAGTAGGGGAGGGAAAAGACAGAAATTGCTTATTGAGATTTCTGTGCCAGAGGAGCGAGAAGACTACTGACATAGCATGGAAATTTTGGATGAAGACAAGTCCTTTAATTCATGAGGACATTCGCTGAGATCCCATAGTTTAGGTGGTTGTAAGCTTTCAGTTTTCCAGAAGGAAAAATTGTAAAGGTCTTAATAAATCAACCTTTGAGAGTTGCTTTATTTTAAGGTGAGATAAGAAGAGGAGACGAGATTTTCTTATACCTTTTTTTTTTTTGTTTTCTTCTACTTGTTACTTTTTTTTTATTTTCATACTGATTTTATCTCTGAGAATCTCCCCCCTTGTGGGTGTTTTTCTCCTGTTGGCTCTGCAGTGGGACCGATGGCTGTGCTCAGACTCCAGAAACGTGCATGCCCTTCCTTTGAAGAGGTAGGATGCTTTTGATACTCTACCATTAAAACACCCGGCTGTTTTCCTCATCGTGTCATTATGCAATTTACAGACGTGTAGAAAAGCCAGTGAACACGACAAGTATTTACACGCCCTGACACTGCCAACAGCCTACTGAGCTCCATTTTCTGCAGGCGTGTTCCCCTGTCTCAGGAGAGGCCCTCATCCCCACCACAGCGTGTCCTGCCTCCTCAGCTGTGTGTGCCACCCCTCCCCGGTTGCCCTGTAGAGCTCTGACAGCCTGTCATTGTCTGCCTCTCTCGATATTACAGAGGCAATTTGCTCACATGAATGCTGGCTGATCCCAAGATCTCTATTTTACCAGTGTTTGGGTTTTTTTTACTCTGTTTTCTTTGCATTTCCCACCAAACTCAAGTCTAAAACTGCGGGTCATGACTGGAGTTTGTAAAGGCTGGTCATTGCTAGGGTTTGCTCGTGGTGGATGGTAGAGGAGCTAATGACACATTTTAGCTTTCAGTTCTTAGAAGAATTGTCAGGAAATCTCATCTCTCTTCACCTCTTGCTACGAGTAAGGCACAGTGGGAAACTTAAAGGACAAATTCAATTGACAAACAGCACTTGGATCCCTGCAAAGGAGATATATTCTCCTCCTGTCAAAGATCAGAAAAAACTCTTGCTCTGATTAACTTGAGCGTACCCTCTTACATTCCCTTCTTCAGGACACACTGAAATCATACCCTTCACTCATACTGGGAAAATTATTTTGAGTAAGCAAGGAACGTGCCTGAAGTTACTGAAGATTCGAGTTCTAATGGTGATCACTTTTCATCACAAAGGGTTTTGGTAATTCTCCCTGCACATGTCAGCCTCGGCACAGAAAGGGACTGTACAGCTAAGCACAGTTTTATTCCTCATCTTACTCCCACGCTAGTTTTTTATCTCAGTATGTTTTCATCCATCTATTACAGAAAATACTCCTGAACACTTCCTCTCATCGAATGGAAATGCTCAAGAAAGTGGATATGGATTTTAGGTTTTTTGCAATTGAAGATTTCAAGGACATAATGAAGTTAAAAATCACATCATTTTTAGAAAGTATGAATCTTAATTTTTAGCAGTCTCAAACCTAAACTTTTATTAGACTTATTCATAGTACCTAACAGTTTGGTACATGTCTGTGTGGCCTGCTTGCATAATGAAATGCAGCCTCTGAGGAGGTGAGGTTCTCTGCACGACTCAGCTGTACTTTAAATATCCATAATTATACTAAAGCAATAATCACGGCACTGCTTGATCATCCTGTTTTATTTCTGCTCCATGCAGTAGACATTTAAGGATAATTCATGTGTAGACACAAGTAATTCAATGCAAGGGTTCTTTGAGGAACTGATATGAAGAGTCCTCCACTGATTGGCCATATGTGAGACCTGTGTTTGTCCATTTTGATGAAGCTCAAGTCTAAAGCGGATAAAATAACAGTTAAATCTGAAAAAGGACATCTTGAATACCTGGCCATGACAGAGAAATGAATCATAGAATCTTACAACAGCAGGAGTTGGAAGGGACCTCGAAAGATCATCCAGTCCAACCCCCCTGCCAGAGCAGGGTCACCTAGATCAGGTCACAAGGAACACGTCCAGGTGGGTTTGNTAGGGCAGAGGGGGAGGAAATGAAAGGGCACACAGGAGCCCCGAGCCTTTCCCATACAAGAAATTCCCTTGCTAATAATATTGCTGTGAAGTATTTCACACCAGATTTCCACCTGCAGCAAGGAGATGTGTTGTATGCTCAACAGACTTGTAACTGTCAGATGTGAAACTGAGTTAGGTACTGTATATGGTACCTCGGGGATTCGTTTGACGTAAGCGAAGGATTTTCACTTTACAGGGAACATTGGCCTGGAACGTGGCCAGTTGTGACCGCTCTCTGTAAATTCTGGGTGTCTGTGACAGGGAAGATGCAATGCTTGGTTGGAGCTCCTTCTGGCACATCTCACAAGGAGTGCTTTTCTTCCCTTGGTGGGGTTAGGGTGCTGCTGCCAGAGGGCAAGCTCCAGCTATCCACTTCTTATAATTTGCAGGAGCTATTAAAAGAATAATTACCATTAAGGATTAATACCATGTTTTAATTACCTTAATGATGGCGAGTCTAATTCTGCAGCCATTTTCTTTGTGTGTATGTGTGCACAGCTTGAAAATTTTAAGTTTCATGAGAGATAGAGGTGAACAGTTTACTCTCAAAGGTATCTTAGAATGCTTCACCTAAAGAAGTGTACTCCTAAACAAAGCAAAAATGAACAAAACCTTCTGGAACCAAACGTAGTTAGGTCTTTTCAGCCGAAGGGCATTTTTTATGTGCTGGATTATACGTTCCTGCTCTGGCAGGGGGGTTGGACTTGAAGATCTCCAAGGTCCCTTCCAACCCCTGACACCCTGGGATACCTGTGAAACCTGTGATATGTATAAATTATACAAGCTTCCAGACTGCTTTTGGTGCATTTTTATTATGAATCGAGACCTTTCATAATTTTTCTCTAACAGGCAAAATTCTCTGTTACCTCAGAAAGGCAGAAATCTAACAGAAAAATCAACACCTGCCACAAACATGTTTTATTGCTTAAATAAAGAAGGCACCTATGTAAGAGTTACAGTAGATGCAGTAGTCTCGGGTTGGTGGCACAGGTTTGGAATCACATCATTTGGTGTAAGAGAAGCAGGGAGTTTTATTCCTCAGGTGGTACTCGCTGGAGTGCAGGTGATGACTTCAACCTAGAAATGTCTCAAGATACCAGCCTTTGGAAGATTGTAGCATTCCATTGCATAGGAAATATGTAAAATGTATTTAGGGAGTTTAACACTAGCGCTCTGATCTTCACACAGCAAAACTTTTGATAACTGAAGTAACTGGTTTGAAAATGCGGAGGCTAAAGTAGTACCCAATAAAAATGCCGAGTGCCTTAATGGATTCTTAAAATACATTTTTTCCTGAATATTGGGAAGACAGGGGGGTCGTGCTAGTTTGTGCCTGTGAACATTGCGTGACTCACTTAAGGACACTCGTATCCATACATTGGTCATGCCACAAATGTCCTGTAGTTAAATATACCGTGGGTTTAAGTGTCTGAAAGATCATTTCACGGGTCTAACTCCCACTGCTAGTCAGTGAGGGCCACTTGCCTGCTGTCCCCTGCTTACTCACCTGAAATTCCTCTGTTTAATGTGCATTCCTGGCGCCTGTAGGCAGAAACTGTAAGGACTGTGTGATTCCCCTTCTGCAAGGGAGGTCTTTGCCTGCCTCTAGAGCACAGCGTTTTCATCTGACGCAGTTCCCGATTGCAGGGAGACGCCGTGTAATTGTACGGCATCGGCTGCTGATAGATGCTATCACACTTCACTCCAGCGTGTCAGATGTCCAAACATTTGTCTGAGTAATATTGTTAAAGATTCTATTGTTACCAGAGTTTATTCGTTTCTTGAAAGGATTTTAAGAGAGAAGGAATGAATTCACTTACTAACTGCTCACACATCCTCCGAGTGCTTCTGAATACCTGCTGGCTGCCGTCTTTGCATATAATAACATGCTAGAGTTCAGGAGAAACCACCAGGGACTGCACTGGCAAGGTCAGCACTGTAAATCTTTATGGATTTCTAAAGGTAATCTTTATAGAAGTGGGCTGGTCTCTGTTGATGGTGTCTGCAGGCCTTTGCAGCCTTCTAAAGGCAGAAGATGCTCTACTCTGTTATTTTCTAGACAATGCGCGCAATAAAACATCTTCTGGCACTTCAGAATCAGTCCTCTGAAGGAAAGATACAGTATGCTTTTAGCCTTCTGCTGTGCCTTAAAACTTCTCTATCTTGGCTACTTTCTGCCTTCCAACTAGTACTTGTCTGAGAGGACTCGGTCACTAAGCCTCTTCAGAGGGAGTGTGTGGTGGGTACTCCACCAGCAGGCTGCTCTGCAAAAGCTCCGTGTGAATCAGGCACGCAGGCTGCCATCCTTTGAGTTCTGCTTAGCAAAGGACAAGTGGGAAATGAGTTTAAAATGTTTTGACTATAGAGGCATCATCCCTGGCTCAGCCTCCAAATTAGTTAAAGAAACCGGAGACTTTGCAGAACTCTGTTTTGTCGTTTAGTGCCTCTTGGGGGGGGGCTTTTCTGCTGTAAAATTATGCGAATAGACACCGTAGATAAGTTGTGAAGTAGATGAGACATGAGCCGTGCTGAGGTAAAGGGTGACAGTATTTGAACGGGAGCACCAGTGTAAAAATTGACTTGAGTTCCATGGGTTTGGGTGCATCAGAGAGCAAAGAGAATGAGTGAGATGGGTGGAAAGCTTCATGAGTGGCCAGGTGGTGGAGGGGAAAATCAGACTTTTCCAGGCAGACATCACGTAACATTATTATTGGGGTAAAGTATTTTGCACTGACAGTCTAGTTCTGCCTGAAGGTACTCCTAGGCAAGGCCTCCAGAGTTGTCATGGTCCCAAGGAGGTGGGGAGAACTTCAGGATAGATCTTCTACATAGTGTATTTACAGGCAGAAGATGGAGGTGTTTGCAGATTCAACAGCATAACCTGCTGGTGTGAAACAGTGGTGTTTGTTTACTGCCTTCTGTTTTGGAGAGGGGATGTCTGAGGCATAAAGTGTTTTTTTTCAGAGATATTCTGTCACTTGGGCAGTACTGGAGTATCTCACAAAAGCTATTCAAAGACTGATTTTCTCCATTCGTAAAATGTTATTTTCAGCCCTTAAAGATAAGGAAGTCGTCTGATATATGAAGGAAAACGCTGTACTGCATTTTCCTTTCTAAATAATAGATGAACATTTATAGATGAACAGCCCCTTCCATTAGTTAAATAATAAATAAAGAGTTGCCTGAGTTCTCGTTCAAATGAAATGTTTTTCGTTGCTCCTGACCATGCCAAGCAGAGTCAGTTGTTGTGGTGATGGTTGGACGTCTCAGCACGGATATGGCTTGACCTCACACCGTCCCATAAAAGGGCATTATTTACCCAACTGTGCCAAAAGTGCCATAGGGCATGGTCTCAGGATTAATTTTGACTTTAGTTTTATGAAGAAAAGGCTCCATGTTTTTATAACTCTGTTCTCCTTCCTCCCCCCATTTTTATATATATGCACCAATATTTGGATGCCTTAAGGTTGAGATAACAACAGATGTCATTAAATCGTAACGTACAGCTCTGGAATTAGAGACCTCTGAAGTCAGAGACACTATTGGATTTCCCGAAGGTGTTGCTGGACTACTGAGCTCACTTTACAGACAGGATTGTAATTTATTTACTTCTTAGTCTCTCCTTCTTCCCCATTTTGCTTGTGCAAAATGACTGAATCCATATGATCACACAGCCCATAGTTACATCCCTAAATCAGTCCTGTCATCCCCAATCAGTCTGTCATCCCCAGTATTTACCAGTGTGAGCACAAACAAATAATTATAATCAATTGAATCTGTGTGTAAACGTGAACCAAACTGGACAGGTGTCACCCCATCAGGGCAAAGGCAGCTGTACCCCTCTGCTATGTCCGCTGGCACCGAGTATGTTCGGAGAAAACGCGAGAAAAGGTCAAGAGAAAAGATCCACCTTCCTCCCCATCAGCTCCTAGGTGGAGGTGGTAAAGCCACAGCAGACTACAACTCTGCTCTTTTCAGTGTCTGTGTGCACAACTGTGACATGATTCCGACTTGGAGAGTGAATGGATGGCTTTCTTTGACCTGATGCACAATGACAAAACAGTTTTCCCCTGCTCTTTTCACTCCTGCCCTGTACTCCACGGGGACAGGGTTCTAGTCCCACATGCAGCCGTTAGTCCATTGTGGGACTGAGCATGAAAGGTGACACATCCCCAAACCACTGTTGCTCTCAGCCTTCCCCTGCCTTATCTCCCCTGGTGTCTGTCTTAATCCCATACGTTTGCCAAAGCATACCCTACCACAGCAGTGCCCTGACATTAGGAAGAGATCTGAGGTACTCCTGTAGTGCTAATTAGTATCAGTAGTAAATTCTTGAGAGTGGGTAATAGATAATTAATGCCAACTAAACCCATCACTCTTCTCTTCTCTTCTCTTCTCTTCTCTTCTCTTCTCTTCTCTTTTTTTCTTTCTCTTCTCTTTTTTTCTTTTTAAGCTACTAGAAGTTGGAAAGCTCTGTAATGTACTGCACCTTGCAGTACTAAGCTTTCATACCTTGACCACTCTGTTCCCCAGGTTTTGGTTTATAAATAGGGACACAGTTTGAAAATGGTTAACCCACAGCTGATGGATACTGCCATCTTTTCGTTAAACAGTTCCCCTGGTTTTTTGCATAATGTCTGCATAAGTGTTCAGATATTCATCGTGGAGCTCGAGTCGAGGTATTAGCCAGGTAGGACGTAGAAATAAGTATGAGCTTGCATTCCTGAACCACATGCTCTGCTCTTCCACCCCAGATGATTAAACTGGCATCTGTCGTGAGCTCAGATGCTGTCTGTCTCCAGCAAGGTCACCAAACCACATCAAACCTGCCCTCACAGTGATACTTGCCTCCAAGATTGTCCCTGCACAGCCCAGGTCCTGGGCTGGTGTGAAACAATCTTAGTCTAGCTGAGTTATAGGTGTTTACATCAGCCAAGCAAAAGATCCCCTCTAAAGTCTGGAAAGAGAACGGGGGGGAAGCTGTTTTCTGTAGTTTGCTTCATATGGGTTCTGCCTTGTCACTGTAGTAGCCTCTCCCTCTGCAGCTGAACAGGTGAAATCCCAAGTCCTTTCCAGTCTTAAGGAGTGAAGCTGTCAAGTGGAGAGGAGAATTGGAGTACCTGTGCTGCTGTGACAGTTCAACACTGACATACGTTTGCTTTGTACCCCATTCACAACTTCCCTCATTCTTCTGAGCCTCAGCAGGTAGATGGTCTGTGGTGTCCTCTAAGGTTCCCTACTTCTGGCCGCGTGTTTGGTCTGTGCTGTTTTGGCAAGAGGCCTCCTCACAGCGAGCTTGGTGCCAGCACCTCTCTCTCCTCGCTGCTAGGAAGCCTGAGCTGTCACCCCCCACTGCCTGGGGCTGGAATGCTGAGGCAGAGGGAAATGGAGCAATTTCTCAGGCACTGCTTAAGCCATTTAGCTCACTTCAGGTGAAAGAAAACATCTTAAACAGCATGCATACACCATGTGGTAGCTAATTCCAGTTAGAGAAAGAATCCCGGTGAGGTAGAAGAGGAAGCTGTATGGAACTCCCATGTGAGTCATCCACTCATCATCTCCATGAGGTTTTTTAATGTCTTTTACTGGAGAGGGTGCTGGGGGGAAATGGAAAAGGTTTTAGAGACCTTTTTTAATTTTCATTTTCTTTATGCCTGTTTTTTTCCCAGTGTATACCTTTCCACCTTTTTGTACTAAAGCGTACACGAAGAGCAGATCAGATGAAAAAGTGATTACACCCTGTTGTAATGTTAAAAATATGCTTATTCAGCTAAACATGTTTTGAAATACTGGCAAAAAAAGCAGCCTGCTAAGTTCAGGCTGGAAGCAGTTTACATAGTTTCTGAGACTACTTCCTCAACTGTTCAATATATCAAGAGCTCATAGTGCTGCAAGCAACTAGTATTTTTCTGCTTCTAAAATATAACTCAAGAACAAAAGCTGTTGTTTCAGAGTAACATGAACTTGCTCCCCATCTACAGGTATTAAGAATACTTGAGGAGTAAATGGATTTTTTTTTTGTAACTGAATCTCACCCGTGAAGTTTTTTAATCTTAAATTTCTCTATTTAAAAAATGCTGAACTCAAGATGGTATGAGAATACAAAAACCAGGCACCAACGATTCCTGTCCTGCTTTCTTATTTCTGCAGTTACCAATGTAAGAAAACATGCTTCAAAATAATTTTATCTCCTAAATGAAGCTTTTCTGGCAGAAAAGCCAGCTTGAGATTTTCCATTAAAAAATAATCATGCACTAAGTCATAATTATTTTTGGGGTGGGGGGGAAGGGAGAGAGGAATTTCAGATTAAACTATTATAAGTGTTTTAAAAAGGAAAATGTTTAATTTAGTTGATAAGGTGCTGACTTTAGAGTGGGGTTTTTTAATTACTACTTGTTTGTAGCTGCTGTTAACTACTCTCAACTGTGGAGGAATACCCTTAAAGCATTATTTCTTCACCTAAAACCTGAGATTGGATATTACAGATATGCAAGTTTGCTTTTTTTTCTTTATTTTGTAATAAGGACCCTAAAGGCTTGAGAATCAGCGTCGTTCTCTTGGCTCAGCACTCCACACAGTTGGGCCCAAAGTTACAGCCCCTGTACATGGCTGCAATGCAAATGTTCAGTAATTCTGATCACTTCAAACTGCACAGTTTAAGTGACAAGAGAAGTAACTGCTTAGAGTTTTTAAGTGGGGAGTGGTGTGAACAGAAAGTACTGGATGTAAAAGCTGCAGCTTACTTTTTAAAATAATTGCCCTGGTCTTTCCCAAGTAATTGCAATTTTCTGTTCGTTTTCTGCTAATTGCATGTGCAGACAGATTCAGGCAAAACATCTGTGGTGGCTCTAAAGGGGAGAATTTCCTACAGAGCAGTCAAGTTCCAGATGAGTTTTGTCCTGTTTTAAGCTCCCTTCGACTCTGAGATTTGAATCCTTGTTAGCACCACACACAGCAACACCGCCCTGTTTCAGAGGTTCTGCCTATAGCACAAATAATCCACGAAGAAACGAAAGCTGTGAGGCTTTCTGCGATGAAGTACAAGCTGAACACAAATCAGTGTGCCTTCTATTATTTTTTGCTCAGCGAAGAAAAAAATCCCTCCTATTTGGTAGCTTTAAATCTTGATATTATAAAAGTAAGACATTTCTGGGTTATGCTGCGGTTGGTGTGTTCCCTCAGCCAGCACCATGAAAGATCTGTAATTCTCCCTAATCTTCATTCAATGAGATTTCATCATAGAAAATTCTAAGTCGGTTTAGGTAGGATGGTAGTTTTTGGATTAAAGATAATACATCTTAAAATAGCGCGGCGGAAATATAAAAGCAAATCGCAAAAAGCCAGTAAGGCATGAATCATTCAGGAAAATAAGATCTAATGGTAGAAGTGTATTACACTAGAGTTAAAGTAATCTTTGATGTATTTTTTTTTCATCACCTGTTAGGTTTTGTATATAAATTCATTAAGTTACAGCTTCTGGAAACAGATTTTGAGTTGCTAGATTTAGACCTGCGTGTGGAAGCTTTAGTTACGGGTATATTTAGATTGGGAGCAGACCAATACGGGTTTATTCTACACCACACACAAGACCAGGAGTCCCTACAAGCTTGTGCATGAATCTCTGACAGGTCTGTCTGTACAAAAACAAGAGGCAGAATGTGCCGGGCCACTTTTTCCACTGTCAGAGTAACCTTAAAGATGCAATGGAATTAACACCAGTTTCACCAGTCCCCCTCTTTTCCATTATTTATTTTATTTTAAAATAATTCAAAAATCAGTCTATAGGGACTAAATAAAAGAAAAATAGATGTGGAAAGTATCTTCTAGCATCAGCATGCATAGTTAAGTGAAGGGACCTTAATAACATTGGAGAAAACACATAAACAGTGCTTGTCAAGCAGTCCCCTGCTAGAAGTAAACTCATACACAAAAAGTAACAATGAATGTTGTGAGGAAGAGAAACAAAAGCTAGGAAATAAGTTAACACTTCAGCAGATCAATTTCGCTTTCTAGTTGGTTGATTTTGGCTTTTTAACTTGATGGAACAGAGGACTCTCTGGGGGTTTTCTCCACTTCTTCCACTGCTCTTCTACGTGGGTGTCAGCCGGACTCCCCAGAAGGGTTATGTCTTGTTCTAGAAATGTGAAGGCAGCTCTGAGATGGTTTAGATAACAATAGTATGACTTTTATTCAGAGTATAAACCACAGTTGAGTGTTTGGGAACCACATTAAGAGTGAAGCTCCCGTACTTTCTCATCTCCTTTGCTCGCCTTTTTACCTTTCAGATTTAACAGTGTGCATTGTAAAAATAGCAGGTTTAACTCTTCGTTTTCCTACTGTTTTCCTTCATTACATCTCTTACCAGATTCATTTTTCCCTAATTCTAAGTGTGGAGAGAAGTGAGTTTCCAAAGGAATGGGGTTTTAAAACTGAAAAATTTTATCAGAAGTGACCTAACATTCCATAAGAAAATGAAAGAGCTGCGTTCACATTCAGGTTGTTTGGGTGTTTTGTTTTTTTTTTCATTTAAAATATTCACACACCAGGCAACAATTTGAGTTGGTTTGGGCTGTTTCTCCCATGTAGATCAGCTAGGATTCCAGAATGGGATTTTAGCATAGTTTTTTATAACTGCATTTCTTGAGAAGCTGCATATACAAGTTCTGAGATAAGGGAAAAGTAAAAAAAAAGAAAATATTTGATAGGGAAGAACTTGACTTTTCATTTCTCCAGATCAGAAGAGTGCCTTCAAAATTATACTGGAGTCCTTTCTAAATTTTGGTTGGACTATTGGAACTGTTTCTCTCCTGGCATAACTTTTTCCAGCCTTGGTCAAGCTTGCCATGAGCTGGGTTGGTTTCAGGCTGTAGCGCTGTACTAAGGACATTGCACCCCAAATGGTCGTCCCCGTTCCGCTGGGAAGATGCTGATCCTGGTATTGGAACCCGTGTTGTCAGCATTTTGCCCATGATCAGCACAGTTTGAGAGCCATTTGTGTCTGGTGTATCTTCAGGCAACTGTTTGTTGCTTCCCTAACACATACAGCGTCGCCTGTTGGAAACTGTCATCTTGCCACGCTTTAGTTCCAGATCTCTGCCGTTTGCATCATTATGCAATGATGGAGAAGCTTATTTTTCCAAAGACCCAGGCTTCCTTTAGCTCAAAATTTCCTGTTGATGTGAAAAAGTTATTTATGGTTAGAGCTCTTTGCAGAGAGTTCTTACAAAATCGTTCACCTTGAAAAACAATTTTCTTTTCAAATATCCTCACATTTAACTTCACAACTTATGTTTCCTGTGATTTTTGGATTTATTCCACTTAGAGTTTTGCTTTCAGAGCTAGGTTAAAGCAGTACTGCGATTGGAGTGTCGCAAAGAAGCCTATGAAAGTTATCATTGGCGTTCATGTTAATACAGGTTTCTTTGAGTAATGATTTTCAGCTCTAGGCATTCTGCAAAACACTTAAACCAAGGGTGAAAACTCAGAAGCAGCAGAACAAATTTGAGAATAATAGTCAACCAACTTGACAACAATCTCGGATACTGACGGACTTTCCAGGAAGAGCTCTGTGACTTTCCCCCTGCTGCCCTGACCACGTATCCTCCCACCTCGGGCAGCGCGACGGAAACGGGCGCTCCCTGTCGTCTTTCAGTCTTCCTTCTGTGTGGAATGACCAGGGAAGCTGACGGCGCTTTGGCCTGGCAGATAGATTTTGATGGTCGCTTGGCAGCGTGAGCACTTGCCCTGGGTTCGGAACACCTGAGCCAGTGGACCATGTGGACCACTGAGCAGTCATCAGCAGCTGTGAATCCCAACCCACGCCCGCTGTGTTCTGCTGGAGCACAAAAAAGGAAGGCTCAGCAACCCATTACACCTCCCCCTAAGGCATTACTGGTATTGCCAACTCCACGTCTCAAAACTTATGAGTCAGGCTTCCCCCAGATCTTCATATTTACTTGAACTGAAGATACTAAAGGATAGAAAATAGTTTTTAAAAGTGATTTCATTATACGGTGTTCTGCCCCTGTAATGCTAAGAAACCAACTTATGAAAGTGGCATAGTGGGCAATGTTAGGTAACTGCCTAAGGCATGGCAGTACTTGCTTTAAAACTCTGCCTCGTAGAGGAGGCACGTATGGTTGGCAGAAATACGTTAGGTGGGCAGTTTACTGTTTGTTTAAATGCTTTCAAATGGTAAGTCTGCTAATTTTGGTTCCTCATATTCTCATTGGGTTGCAAACTATGGCAAGCGTTCGCCACTGCCAGTGAAATCTAGGGGAAAGGTGCTTTCAACATACAATGCCAACACATGCAGTACTTCATAAAGCTGAGTAACTTGAAAAGCCAGCTTCTTCATCTTGCAGTTTGGACACCCAGAATGTGTGGGCTACTTGTGCCAAATTATTTCTATGTAAGTAGTATCTCTCCTTCAGCTCACGGGATTAATTCAGGCTCCAGTGGGTAGTTTGAGAAGCATCCAGTAAATAAGAGACGGGGCTGCACCTTGTTTGGTGAGGAGATTACAAAACAGAGCAGATGCTGATACTGGCATTCTCTTTTTCCGCCCATTTAATTGAACTGGGACCCAGCAGAAGAGCCGGAATACGGGCCTGTGAGCGAGATCTGTGTCAACCAGGGGCTGTGTGCAGGGAGTGCTGCTGCATGGTATATTTGATTGCTGTTTTTTCTGTTTGATTCAGATTGAACAAGATTAACAAGATTAATTATTTTAATACAGTTTTAGCACGTGTATGCATGTGTGTGTGAATGCACATGCTTGTGCATGTCATTTTTTTGAAAGTTAGGGGGGTTTAAAAGCAAATTGCATAAATGGAGATTTTATCTTCTAGCAATCTACTGACATTCAAATGAGTCATCAGAAGGCATGGAATATTCTGAGCCATGCCACAGTACCCTGCTCCTTGAGCTAACTGATGGCTCTAAGAAGACAGGTCGCTGATTAAAGCACCTCCATAGAGAAACAGCACAGAGTTGTTGGTGATTCCCTCTTTTCTTTCGACTGTCCTGGCTTCTCAGCACTGCCTCTGTTCTGCCTGCTCCCATCTGCTTCCCCGGCCAACAGTTCCAGTTTCTTTCTGCAAACAGATGTAGCTTCCCTGCTCAGACCAAGTCTGCTCCCACCTTCTGTAGCCACCCTGCCTCCCTTGCTCTGCCAGGCTTGCTGTTTACTGATGTCCTTCTCCCTTCTTTTTCTTCTGTTCTGGTTTGATAGCTTTAGTTCTTCCACACTGAAATAAACCAACTCCCACTAGGCTGTCTGGAGTCAGGCAAGAGAAACACTTAGAGCCAAGGGCGCTTGTTTAGTTGCACCCAGATTGGTGATTCTGACTGAGCCTAGCTGAGGTGTTCCGGGGCTGAGTTCCGTAGTTCTGGTGGAGAACATGTGGTGGGTTTAGGCCGTCTCACCAACCTGGATGGCTGTGAGAAGCAGCAGCATCTTTAGCAGAGCTGGGATCTTTGGGATTTTTTGCTGTTCGGCTTCAGCAAGTCCCTGGCAAGTGTATGTGGTCTGAAGTTTTCAAACGTTTGCAGCCTGGCTAGAATGAAGCAGCAAAATCCACTTCCTTAACAGGCTACCTCCTGTCCTCATCTCTGCTCCAAACATGGGTAGGCAGGAGCTTCTCTGTAATTTGGCAGCACAGACCAAACAATTGATGCTTCGATAGGCTCGTTCTTGGAAAGGTCTAAGCTGTTTGGCTGCAGATTTTCAAATAAGTTATCCCTGAGGCACACACCTGGTGAGGGAGATTTTCAGCCAAACAGTTTAAGTTTGGCAAAGTTTTTAAGCAACTGAAAATGCAGTCTTATAATGGGAGGTATCTGGCAGTCGTAACAGTTGGCAGTTGTGCTGGCCCCACCTATAATATTTTTGGATCATTTAGTAATGCAGTGAAGAATTTCAAGGGAGTATTTTTTCCATTAGAATTCAATAAGATACAACTGTGCAGCTTCCTCATGCTCCTTTGAGCTACAAAGCATAGAGAGATCATTTTAAGCGAGTGGAACCTATGAGGACAGGCTGAGAAGAGCTGGGGTTGTTCAGCCTGCGGAAGGGAAGGCTCCAGGGACACCTTATTGTGGCCTTTTGGTACTTAAAGGGGGCCTACAGGAAAGATCTGAGGGGACTCCTTATCAGGGAGTGCAGCGATGGGATGAAGGGTAATGGTTTTGAACGGGAAGAGAGTAGATTTAGATCAGATGTTAGGAAGAAGCTCTTCCCGGTGAGGGTGGCGAGACACTGAACAAGTTGCCCAGAGAAGCTGTGGATGGTCCATCTCTGAAAGGGTTCAGGGCCAGGCTGGATGGGGCTCTGAGCACCCTGCTCTGGTGGGAGGTGTCCCTGCCACTGGCAGGGGAGTTGGAACTGGGTGACATTTAAGGTCCCTTCCAACCCAAAC
>VWZY01008174.1:60796-77582 GCA_013399075.1 Chloroceryle aenea
TGGAAAAAAATGAGGAAGAGGAGGGTGTGGTGGCCGCTTAGAGGATCTGGCCCTACAAGCAGGCACTAGCTTGTGGAGATGCAGCCTGTCATCATGCAAAATGAAGACCTCTTCTAGGTAAAACAAAATTACTAATTAATTTTTTTAAATTAGAGATCAAGTAAGCATTTAACCCTATTATTTCTGAATGCCTATTTCTGAGGGATGGTCGGCTCTTCTCACTTGAGTTCCGTAGCTTTATTTGCATCTCGTTTTGCCCCAGGTTTCTCTTTCACTAATGGTAAAGCCAAAAAAACCTAGTTCCAAATTCAGAGAGTAATAAGCAAAGGGACTTGATGCTTTGTTTATTCTGAATATCTAAAAAGGGGCTGATCCTGTGAGCTAGAATGTATCCATCTGAACCTGCTTCTTGTTTCCACGCGGTGTGCTGCACCCTTAGCCCCAGAACTGGCTCATAAGCACACAGGTATTTTTCATTGGTAGTTTTCTATATTATGACAGCAGTTAGAGGATCACAAAAGCTTGGAATGAGACTTAAATAATATCAGAATATCTCTCGTGGGATGAGATTTTGACAGTATTTCCAGTAAATAAATCTATCTATCTATCTATCAGATATAGTCCACACTTGTTACAAGGGTTATTTGTTAATAATACTTATTTACAATCTCAATTTTGTATAATTGATGTTAAAGCTATTTTTTTTTCTGCAGTAACATGGTTTTATAGCTTTTTTTTTTTTTTTTTTCCCTCTGCTTCTGAAATGTTGCTTCTGCAAATGTATTTTGAAAGTGTGTGACTTTTCCTGATACTGTGAGTCAAGATGGAGTTAAGGAACTTCTCCAGCAGTATAACCACTCACAGTTGTGGTTACAGAATCTGCTCCCTCATCTCCTGTCTTATATTTGAGCTCATCATGTCTTAATTACATAGCCTCGTTTGCCTTTGAAGAGCAGCAGTATGTGGGTTGTGGTGAGGTACGATCACGGTTTGGGTGAACTGTCAGCCACAAGACTGAAGGCTACGTGTAGCAAACCACCTTGGTGGTTGAGTGGCAGTATCCCAGGATCTGACACACGGCTTGGAATCTCTTACGATTATTCAATAGTTTTTGCAAATGTTGATGCGTGGATGGGGAAAAAGATAATAAGACAAACAAGGAAGCCCAGTTACGGAGTGAAACAATGTCCTGCTACTTATTAGTGGGGAGGGGGAAAGCAGGTGGCAAAGTAAACAGACATGGAGCGAAGTATTTTTCTGAAGTTTGAGCAGTGCATTCGATAGCATTGTCTCAGGCACGGTAGCTAGCTGAGAGGATGAATGATTTTGCTTTAGTTCAAGTGAACTTGACTGGTTTTTTGCCATTGCTTTTGGCCATAGGAAACAAAAGTAGAAATTACTGTATTGGATCAGATCCACAGTTTAATGAATGCGAAGTCTGTCCTGACAGCTCTTACAAAGGGTTGATTGGTAAGAGAATGGAGAGCGAAGACGACCAACATTTGATCCTTTTGGAATACTCTGTCCTTGTGGGAAGGTGGGCCAGCTAGACCTCTTGGCCAACGGCTTTATCATGGCTTTGCGCTATGGTCTTCTTACGGCCTTTCCAGCAAACAGTCCCATTTAACAGTGTCTTTTAGTAGGCTGTGAATAGAACTGTACTCCTTTAGAATCCCACTGATGTCCTTTAATGGTGGACTGGGGGGCTGATTTTCACACGCTCGGTCTGCACTTTGTTAAGACACTGTATTCCCATAGTTTGAATTTACTGCTTATTTAATTGAACTGAATAATCTCCCATTCAAGTCTGGAGGCAGGCAAGGAAGTCAGACTATGGTTCCTGACTTTCCAAGTATGTATCTCTGTTGCGTTCCGTGTCGCTCATGTGTTTTCTAGCAAACAGTTTAATGACTTTATGCCTTCCTATATGTCAGCCCTTTTGTAAGTCTGCACATTTTAGGCACCAGCCCTGGCAGTCCCTGTTACATCTGTAACATTAAGGAGGTAAGGTAAGGAGAACTGCAGATAGCTTTCCCTCTGAAGGTGTCTCTGTGGCAGGCATGGCTATAATGTTTCCAGTACAGTATTCTCTGCTTTTTTTGGGTGGGTGGTGAAATTGGGCTTAGTTGACATTGCTGCATATACACGAAAGCTTCTTGTGGAATTGTTGTGATGGTGCTCGGGTCTTTGCCCTTTGCTGAGGATGTTACAATGTGATTTCCTTAGCAGAGAGAATAAAAAAATACTTACTGCGTTTCACTCCACTCTGTTAAACCCTGCAGTAACCCAGATACTCTCCCCTCACTTGTCAGTTTTGCCACTGTGTTTCACAGACAGTCTTTCCCTACCACTAACCCAAATTAAAAGCTGATACCATCATGACCTTTGCATGCAACTGCTATTAACCTTTTTCTTAATTAAAATGTCTTTATTCCTGCATTTTAATTTTGGCTGCTTATCTCATTTCAAATCATTACTCCAACTTTCAGTCATGATTACTCTGTTTTCTTTATGGTCTTTCTGAGTCATGTTATCAAAGCCCTTTTGAAAGGCCAAATAAATAAGAATTTCTTCTGTCGATACACTCCAAGTTGAAAAAGACCAATTTTTCATTATGTTAGCAATGTTGTTTCCCCCTCTGCTACATAATCTCTGCTTAGGCATTAAAGTTACCATTTTCTTTTAAGTAACCTTCCAGGTGGTTTGATAAATGCTCAAATCCATCGGCATGTAATCAGGATCATCATTCCTGGCTACCCTTTCATTCCTGATAGGAGAGTGCTTGCTTTTCTTGGAAACAAAACTTTTTTTTTTAAGGTAAATGTTGCCTTTGGGTCTGTCTGGATTTCTCAGCACCAGCAGATAAAGAGGTATATCCAGGAATTGCTCTAGTCAGTACTGCTCCACTCCCCCAGAAAATGGACTGTGCAAGAATTTTGTGTCTCGAGTTGTGTTTCCTCTGTTTTCCTCTCCAAGAGAAGGGACATCTTATTCCATAACTTTCCAGAGGGTGGTTTTTACTTCCCATCATGGAGGGACGGTGATGTTGGTGGTGTGAAGGTGAGAGCTGGAAAATGAAAGTCTCGGAGTTACAGTATTGAGCTTCCAGTGGAAGAAGTAGTGGGTATACAGCTTTTTTGTTCTTTTTTTATACCACAGATCAGGAACGCAGCTAGGAAATACTAATAGGGTCAAATAGGGTGAGGCAGTGTGAGTTCACTCTTTTGCATGGCTAAATATCTCGAGGGCATAATCAGCTGTTACCTTCTCTGCAGTTTTCCTCCTCTGCTCACTCCCTTTGTTTCCCAGTACTATTTCAGACTTGCCAGACAACTGTTGTGTGGTCTTCTTGGTTCTAATGTATGTCAGTAAATGGTCCTTATGTCTTTGGTTCAGTCCTTATGCTCCTCATCTCCTTTTTTAACTGCTACTTTTGAAGTATATTCTTTGTTGTGGTTGTTTCAGTTCAGTGCTTTTGTTTTTCAGAAAAGGTACCTCTGCCTCAACCTATTACAGAGCTTTTCTCAGTACTCAGATTGCCCTTGTGCACCTACTTCTGTGTCTGTGGAGATTTTGTTAACCTCTGGGGTTTTTCTGATGGCTGTGCTCTGCCTGCATCAGCTTTCATACATAAAAGCAATTTTCCCACTGAAGAGAACGGGAAGATCTGTGAACCATACGATGTGACAATAGGGTACTGTAGTTCCAGGTAGCTGGTTTTAAATACTTGCTGCATATTTTTGCTTTTCACTGGGTTCTTGTTTTGCTCTGGACTAAACTTGTAAGTCAAGGCTTTCTGCCTCCACTGGTCTTTCTTTAACTCCTGGTATATGGAATAAAAAGCCCAATACTTTAATAATAGATCGCAGAGAAGAGCAGTCTCTGGGAACAGCATTAGTAGATTGGATTGTTCCAGGCACAGAAGTGAACAGGTGAGGAAATGTAGATGAGAGTTACACCAAGTGCCAGTCTTTCCCCCACCTGCAGTGGGACAACTGCCCGTCATGGTGCAAACACATGGGCTGGAAGTTTCTTCTTCGTGCCTGGCCACATTGGAATCTGTCGTGAGCCATCTGGGCTATACCCTCTGCTCCCCAGTGGGACATGCATGCTAAGAAGGCTTTCTCCTTTTGGTTTTCCTGATGACAGTAAGTTTCCTTCTCTTCCTGCTGGGGTGAGGAAAGGTCAGAAACCGTAGGAGCAAGGAGCACCGGTGGTGGGTGAAGAAGGGAGTGATTCTTTTCACAGGGAGAAGGTAATAAGGCAAGCGTAATGTTACTTTTATTGGAATCTTGATTTCATTTCCCTGTTCAGATCCTTTTAAAAATACTTGAAATGGATGTGTTCCTGCTCGGAAGAAGCCTGCAAACAGGGAGAGTGACTTCTTGAATGTCCTGAAGAGGAGTGCAGAGTCTTCCTTCCTTGTCCTGCCTGCTTGAGGATGCAGGGCTAGCAGAAGAGACGGGAAGGGGCAGAGGGTACCAGTGTGAATGCAGACTGGGTGCAATGAGGCCCCAGCTTGCCACACTTGGTGTATGAATTCATGTTGCCAGAGACTAGAAAGCTGCATCTATAGTTGTGGATTCAAAACCAGTTATTTTGCACAAAGTGTCTTGGAATTGAAGGAAACCCTCTCGTCTCTCCCCTCATAAAATCTGTGTGGCTAACTCCTGTATTGTGCTGCTCTAGGACCTTGGTTTTTGGAGCCCGATACTCCTGGTCCTCATTTCAAAGTTGCTGGCATGATGGGTGATCTAGTGCTGATTCCAACTGCATTTAGACCCTGTAGGCTTTGTCTGTGGTGCTGATCTTCCCGTGCCAAGGACTTTGATCAGCTTGTCCCTGCCTGGCCTTATTCCTATTACTTTTCTTCTGGAACCTCTAGCAATGTTCAGCTTCATCAGAAGTGTTTCTGCCTGAGGGTAGAGAAGGGAAAATAACTTAGTCTAGGCCACTCCCTTCCACATGCTCCTTTTCTCCCATCCTGGCCGAGTAACTGGTGGTAACATCTGCATCCCAGTGAGTGGTATCACCGCAGAGGAAGAAACCAAGGCAGAAAGCAACAGTTGGGGTCCAATGGATTAGAGGTGAGGATGGAAAGGAGACAATCCAGCAGGCTGTCTAACTGGCCAAGTCGCTTCTCACACGTTACCAGCGCAGCGTTAATTTAGGTGTTACAAGAGCTGCTTCTGTTAATACGTTTCATATTAATAGTGTTGTTCTAAGATATTATTAACAAGTTGATAACGGAAAGCTTAACAGACAAAGGAAGTGCTTATTTAGCCTGATTAAGCCTGGCTGTCAGCATACGTGAATTCTCCTATTTTCACTTTATTCTGCTTGGCTTCTTTTTTTTTGCAAGTGAGCCATCCCAGAGTTCTCAGTTGTCTACAGCGAAAGGCAACTTTTCTGCCTATCCACAGACTACAGAATATTTTAAGAAGCACGGTTATAATGGCTACAAAAGATTACACTTTTTAATAAGCATTTTAAGACCCCCAAACAATTTTATAAATCAACTCGGAACTTTTCAAAAGGGGAGGGAAAAGAAACATAATTAAAATCGTGATATTAGGTGATGGTTTTCATTGAGGGTATTTTTATCACTTCAAAAATAAATTCAAAATAGCTGGCTAGCTGTGCAGAAACTAACCTGGTTTTGGAAGGAAGATCACACGAGGTTTGTATATACTTTTGCTCTGGAATTAATGTGCCATTGAGCCTTGGCAGCTTAAGGTGTCTCTATTTTGAAGGGAGGGGGTGAGGCAAGGGGGAAGTCAAATCATTTAGTGACTGAAGAGAGTTGCCACTTGCCTGAGCTCCATCCCTAGGGATATGACCTTTTTAATCCTCTTTAGTTAATGTATTGGTGATCTTTACTTAGGCAGAGTAAACAGTGCTGTTCTGAACAAAGGGGAGGTCATGCTTCCTGCATTACACTCTGACCCCGGGGTCGCGGCCTTTGTTCCCTTCTCAATGGGAATTGCTCTCAGAGGGCCACCACAAAATGGAGAACTAATTTAGGCACGTGCTGGCAGAGAATGGCAGAGTATCAGGTTTGCCTCACCCCAACCTCCGAGTGTGCAGCCCTCGCAGCAAGAGTAAAAGTCAGACAGTTTCAAAGAGAACGTCTTAGCTCTTTACTTACCAATGGCTGTGGCGCTTAATCCCTCGTTGAACTAAATATATTGCTTGGCTCTTCCCCCCGCCCTCTCTGCTGACAGTAATTCTATTTCTCTGGTTTCAGCCTTTACACTTTTTGGTTTTTTTTCCCCCCACTGGACTGTTCTGAACGAAGAAGCATTTGACTAGTGAAAATCAGAAAATTTTGCTCTTAAAATACAGAGACAAAGCCCACGGAAATCGTGGCATTAAACTTGGGCCTCTGCGGTCTCAAAATAAGCATTGTTTCTCAGGCTGTAAGGAAATGTGGTGCTGTGTCCCAGCAGATTGTATTCATCACCTTTTTCATAACATTTTCTTCGTGTTGCACCAAGGAAATACACACAGATGTGCTCACGCAGAGACTGGTGAAGCAAAGCACGGCAAGCGCGGCGTGCTAAGCCAAAGTGAGCTGGGATGTCCCCACATTTATCACTAATCATATGTCAAAATGCTGAGCTGGGGGAGGCTTGTGAAGTAGCTGGTGGCGGGATGCGATGCATCCGAGTTTTAGTTGCTGTGACCATAGGCAAGGGAGCGTGTGTAATGTGGTGGCTGAGATAAGTTATCTAGAAGACTCGTGTAGAGAAAACCATCACCGTTGATGGAAAGATGTTGATTCTCTATATGCTCAGCAGTAAAATCTGTGAAATACAATGATAGATCATAAAAGAATGAAACTGTAAACACATACCTTCCGTCAAAATACCGCTTTTCCATGTTTCTTCCTTCTATCCATAAAAAAAAAAGCCCAAAATTGCTGGCGACAGCCAAGTTGTGTAAAACACAGCAGGGTCAAAACCGAGCAGAAGGAATGTGTGTCTGTTGGGGAGAACTGATGTTGCTGTTACAGAAATAAGCAATACCATGATAGTGAGCTTTGAGGCTTCTGCGGCGGTCAACCTGAACAGGATCAAGGTAAAAATGTGTATGACAGTAAATATTAGCTCTGGGACTTGGGTATTTCTGGGCTGACTCTTTAGTTTGTTGGTCTGGGGTTTTTTTTTCATGTTTTAGACCTCTAACTCCGTGGCGTAATGGAGGGTGGGGTGGGTTCACCTGATGTTACTGCTGGTTTAGGGTGCAGTCCTGCAAATGCTGGCTGCTCTGCTGCTCGCAGCTGGATTTCTCTTGACTCTGTTTAGACTGCTCCAGTAGTTAGCCAGTTAGACACCCAATAGATGCTTCTCAGTCTGTGTCTTCTGTACAGATGTGGGCACCTCTCATGTTCAGTCACTCTCCTGAAGCTTCACCGTGCTGGAAGTGGTTCCATCCTGCCCGGGGGCTGGGAGGAGTGCGTGGGCAGGAGATCCCCAGCACCTTTGCTTCACCCAGAGCATCCTTCTCTTGAGGCTCTTCCAGGGCAGGGCTGGACAGAGGGCCTGGGGTAGTGCTGATGCATTTGCTACACAGATTTGCTTTCTGTACCAGACCCCCCTCCGAAGGAGAGTGCAGGATACTTCTGTAGACTGGTGCAGATTTGCAAGCCCTTTTGGTTTTTTCCCCTCCTTCAGATTACATGCCATCATATGGATTTGCCAGATACGGAATCCAGTGACTCTTTTGTGTAAGACAGCAAAAATTTCTGTTTCTCTCTCTTATTTTTTTTTCTTTATTCTCTTTCCTCATTTTAATTTGTTTTCTTTGCATTCCAGTCATTTCAAATAAAATGTTACATCTTTCCCTTAGCTTTCTTGAAGTTGTAGCATTTAAACACACGCTTCTATTAATCTACTCTGAAATTTAAAAGTGCATTCTGTCATACAGCACAGTCAGCTCTTGAAACAAAAGAAATGGCCAAGCAACTGAGGCATCACACTCTAAAGAAAAGTTGTATTCGAAGCTGAGCCAGATGTGGACAGCAGAGAGTTAGTACGTGAGAGGCGAGTGACACTGGCTTCAGCAATGCTGAAACCAGCCCTTCTGTGTCCTTTATTTGTTGCTGGAAATCCCCAAAGCCTTTAGATTTTAATGGAAGCCAGAGGGGAAAGGTATATATAGCATACCCTTTATCCAACCAAAATAATGCTGTCTGCTTTGCATATTCCTCACTCGTGTTATTTGGTTACAATTACTGTGTTTACTAACGAAAATACAAGGTCCACCCTGTTTCCCATGTGTTCTTCAGGAATATTATCAGTTTGCTGTTACCTGCAGGATTTGAAAGAGAGTGTGTCCAGGTGGTGCCAGTTGCATTATTTTTAAAAATTTTATATTTTTTTTGCCTTAAAGCATTGATAAGGTTGTGCTTTGTGTGGAGGTAATGAGCTGCAGGAGAATTTTGAACGGTAGATAGCTGCTTTGAGTAAAAGCAAACAAAAGGTTAAGAAAATATTCAGCCACTATTTAAATTTTAAAACATTTTTTTTTCCTCAAAAATAGATTAGAACCTAACAATAACTATTGGAAGCGTCTGCTTGGAAGGGAAACTAATTTTTCTCAGGGTCTGTTAAATATTTCAACCTGCAGTACGTTAATCTAACATCTCCTAGAAGAAGTGCCTCTTCTGAAAGCTTCTTACTGAGTGGAGCCTTTAGGAATTTTTTTTGCTTTGAATGTTCTTGACTCAAAATTCAGGATTTTTTTTTTTTCTCTTTTGTGTGTGTGTTTAAAAAAATAACCTTCAAGCTGGTAAAGTTTGGATGAATAGAACGGACAGAGAATAGTCTCTTTCACTGTGTGGACTTGATTTCTTAGCATTACTTTTTCTGGCAGTGATTTCTTCAGCTAGTGTACCTGGTAAAGCTTAATGGTGGTTAAGACTTTTCTCATTTCCTAGACAAAGATGTTACTGAAATTAGAAATATGAGCTTCTGTATTCTTTTTCTGAATATACTTTATGAAAAGTGTTTCCAAATGTGACCCCTGCAGTGAAAACTAAGTGAGAACCATTCATATTTAACAGCCTCCTCTGTTAAGCAACTGTTGTACACCTGTCTGCTTTGAATATTAAGTCATTTTTATTCCCCCACTGATTTCCTCGATCCTTTGGACAATGATGTGCAATTGAGCAGTTTATCTAAGGAGAGGGAAAAGGAAAAAAGAAGAAGAAAAAAAAGAAGACAAATCAAAACATAGTCTTGAAGAACATGGGTTTGGTCAGGTTTCAGCTGTGCTATGGAAATTGCTGAGTCTGTTCTTTACTTTTTGCATATAAACATTTTTCTAAACACCAGACTGCCGGGTATATTTGTAGGCCCAGAGTAACTCAGCAAAATTCATTTGAAGGGAATGCTTCGTTTGCCTGATTTGTCTTCTGGTGAAATCTCTTCTTCTGTCTCTTTCCATTCAATACTTGAATAAAAATAAATATGTGAAAGTTTCAAAGTGCTGCCTGGATACCGATAGCTGCATATCACACGCTTATGTGTGAGGGGTTTTGAATTAATATTAGGGTGAAATTAGTAGAAAATAGGAGAGAGAGCTCAGTTGCACCTGTAAAAATAAAAATTCCATTTCTCTGTGAAACAGCATTGCTGTATTTTCTGCAGTACGAGGATCCTATCCTTATGTTTTCCACTGGCCTGAGCCACTTTGGAAAGAAAAATGCATGACAGCCTCAAAATGGCATTCTCTGTTAGGGAAAGGCAAAGGAGAAAGCTGGAATAGCAGAGGAGTTTCCGTACAAAATGGCATTTTCCAGTAGACTTCTGATTAATTTCTTTGACGGGTTAAAGATTTGGCCATTAGCTGGCCAGTAAAAGCTGAATAATGGTGCAGTAAATCTGATATTACTATAAAAATCTTCCCCTGTATGTCCGGGCTACCTACCCATTGGCTACACGAGCGTGTGTGTAAGGGCAGCGTTAAAGAAAAACTGTGGTTTGCCATCCCCACTACGATTCCCAAGTATCTATTTTGCTTTCCCCTCTGTGCTGAAAACTTGAAGCGCTGCCAGCTGAGTGCTGGAGCAGCAGTTTGGTGTATGAGTTCAGTGCTTTATTAGACAAAAATCCCTGGTTTTACGTCAGTCTCCCGGATTGTGTCAGGTGTAGTGCAGGAACAAGGTCTTACCCTCAGCTCATCGCACGCGTCTCCTGAGCATCGTGAGCCGTTGTTAGGATAATGTCGAAAGAATAAAATAGCTGCTGATGTCAGGCTCTTATGATCAATGTTTTCTAGAGTTCTTAATGCTACATTTTAGATCATTACCACTTTTTAAAAGACACGTTTATGTGTCTGTGAAAAAAAAAAATAAAAAATCACTCCTGAGCTACATCTTCTGTGATTTTCCTCTTACAATTCAAACGTAACACTTCTTAGCAATCTTTAGGCTGCGTGATTGAAATACTGCAGTTCTGTTGAGCAGTTTGATGTAAGCAATATTAATTGACACTGATACGACCCGTACTGACTGGGCTGTTGTAACAGGAGGCACTAAATGCACACAGAGGCACAAGTATCTCCTGTGTAGCTCTCCCACATCGCGCACAGCACACGTGCACGTGTGTGGGCACACGCAGGCAGAGGAGATGAAGTTTGTGATTTTCTGAAAGTGCTTCTTGGGGGAAGGAGGCATTAGTTAATTTTTCTTGCAATGAAATGACGGGCTTTAGATGACAGCTTTGATTTTGGTGTTTGACTTCACAAGTTTTTGAAAAGGAGATGTATTTCTAATCGAGTCAAGGAGAGTTCTCTTTTTCGAACCGAGTCTCGCTGTCCTGTTGCCAAGAGGCAGAAAGTCTCTCTGGCTTTTTTTTTCCCCTGCACAATTTTCTTACAAAGTTACTTGTTTGCACTAGAACAAACACAGCCGTTTTCTTGGAATTTTTGCTGGACCAAGAAAAATTCATTGCATTCCACTTGTGTTGATAAAATTTTCTGGGAATATAGATTTAAGAGTTGACCTTGTAATATTCAAAGCTTTTACCAGCCATCTAAAATCTCCATTAAAATGTACTTACGCCCTAGGAAAAAAAAAAAGGTTAAATTTGAAACTTGAAATTTCCATGGATTAGTCACTGATATCCCCTGGGAATTTTCAGTATTCTGAAAAGGAAGTGTTTTTAAACAACTGGAAAACATAGTTCACTGAGTAAGTCTGGAAGAAGCTTTTCACAATTCTCTCCCTCCCTCCTTCTCCCCCCCCCTTTTTCTTTTCTGGTGATGCCAGCGTTATTGTTCACTAGTGTCCGTAGCACAGGAAAATCTCCCTGGAGCCTGTTCTTTATAAGAGAGTTTGTACTGCTTTTGTCAGGTTGTAATAAACTTCATTGAAAGAATACCTTTATTAAATCATGACATACATTTAATCTGCATAGATGCTGGTTCCCCTTTTTAAAAGAAAAATGGGAAATTATTATTAAAAAACAAAAAGGGGGGTGTATTGCAATAATCTTCTGGTTTGCTGGCCACGCCGACTGAAATAACCATTTATTTTAAAAAGAAAAAAGCAAAACATTTTACATGCCATGTAATGTAAAGGCAATAAAACATAAAGGTCTCTTTTTTTTTTTCTTCTTACACAAGCAGAAATGGTTTCTTGCAGAGCATGATGCTCCAAGTTGAGGCCTTGCTGCTGCTGCTGCATCTGCTCTGGAGTCCCAGAGCCATCACTCCCCCGCTGCAGCTGCTGGTGGCGGAGGGGGTTTGAACTTCTGGTTGTGCACGCTCCCTCACGCCGTGCCTCCTTCCGTCTGTATTTGGGAGGGGGGCAGCTGTCCCTTCAAATTTGCTAACAACCTTTCTGCATACTCTGTTGGTTTGGTCAAATCCGACCTGTGTGTCTGGATCTTTGGATGCTTAAATGTCTCCGTAGGGGTGTATTTTTCTGGACAGAGGAAATACAGAATCACATGAGTCTGTGACATTTTGTTTACTAAAACTGAAAAGTAGCAGAGTAGGGTTAGAGCTGAATATGTAAATTTAGGCATCCCTTCAAATCATGAGAAATTTAATAATACAAGGGTGACAACTTTAGTAAGTGTAACATCAGAGGTGGGAAGAAAAAGCTCTGATGATTCCCAGGAAGACGGTTCACAGGACACGAATTCTATAAAATATTGAATTGAATTGGAGTGTTCTTTTTTCACAACAGTAATTTCTACCTGCAACCTGCCATCAAGGATTAGAAGCCTGTATTATTTGTCCAGATAAATACAGGAATACTTTCAGGAGGTTCGTTATTCTCTCGGCAGTATATTTTATGGTAATAACAATAAAGTGTCGGTATTGTTCATGTTAGGAATTATTATTTGTTTTTTGCCAAGAGGAGGGATTTAAATTGACCCGTGCCAACAGACCGTGTTAGAGCGTGAGATCCTAGTGACACTTTACACAGCAAATCTAGAGAAATCAATCCAAGATGTACCTTATGTACCTTCTATTTTACCTTGAATGGACTAAAGAGAAGTATTAGCTTGAAGCGTAACGCTGAAGTTGGCTACGTAAAATAGACAGGATATCAATACCCAGCTCATAAACAGATCATGTCCCTGAGAATTCTCTATCTACAACCATTTTACATCGGCTCTGCCTGCTAACTAATTGCCACTATGCTCTGAGTATGTTACCCTAATGGACATCCCTTTTTATTTTCTTACAGTTCATGCCATTTTTTAATCTTTACTAACACTTCATGACCAAAAAAACCCACAGAGGCATTTGTGCTGTATGGCATTTTGGTTCCCATTGCAGGCCACTTTGTTCGGGATTGTAGCACTCTGTTGTAATTAAAAAAGATACTCTTAATATCAGAGAACTTGGGCACTGGACAAGTCTTGACCAGTTTAAAAGCCTTTAAGTAATTTATAATATAAAGGTATTTTAATCCCCTTTTAGACCTACAAAAAAATAAGTTTTCATTACAGATTTCATCAAGTACATTGATTGTTCCCAGCTTATCATTCTCTAAAATTTTGATTAACATTTTTTTTTAACAGTCTTATTTACTTTCTTTTCTCTTTTTCTCTTTTCTTTTCTTTTCTTTTCTTTTCTTTTCTTTTCTTTTCTTTTCTTTTCTTTTCTTTTCTTTTCTTTTCTTTTCTTTTCTTTTTTTTTCTCTCCTCTCCTTTTCTTTTCTCTCCTCTCCTTTTCTTTTCTTTTCTTTTCTTTTCTTTTCTTTTCTTTTCTTTTCTTTTCTTNACATGTCCATGTAACTAAATGGAGGGCTGCGTTCTCAACTCCAGTAGCTTGTGTTATCTCTCTTCTCCTGGTGCTACCAGGAGACAAGCACTGCCAGGACCCAGCTTTGCAGCAGGAGCGCTAGAAAAGCCACTCACGGCGGAAGGTACAGGAGCACTGGTAAAAGAAAATCTTTTACTAGCTTATCACGTCTCCCCGTGGTGCGGGGAGAGGCAGAGGCGCTGCCGCTGAGGGAGAGGGGGAGAGGGGCAGGCAGNCGGGGTGGGCAAGAGGGAGAGAACAAGAGCCAGCGATCCGGAGCGTGGAGCTGCATTGTCTGCTCCCAGCGTGCAGAATAAATTACAGTGTGTCAGAGCATGACCGAGCAGTGCCAGGGGAAGCTGGATGTGCTGAAAGTTTAGTTACGTTTTCAGTAAAATAAAACTAACTGCGGTATTTACAGCTGGGGAGCTTGGGTCCTGGCTGGCTGGCCGGCCATGAAAGTAGAAGTGACCGTGGCACTGCGTAGCTTCCAGCTTGAGCATCTTTCGTGAGCTCATGTGGGCAATTCCAGGAGCTTTGTGGTGTATTTATTATAAAAAAGTAGAAGCCAGTAAATAAAACCTTGTCTCGGGCTTCGATAGGCTGTTGCTGTTGTAAATTTTCATGAGTAAACATCAGGTACAAGCAAAATATTAATACAGTCGGTTTCAAGCCTACAGCTCCATACAGTGAAAAGAGAAAGAAAAAATAGTTGCAAGATAAACAAAATTGTGTCGGCAACACCCTTAAAAAAAGCTGCTAATGCAATGCGCTGTTTCATGCCTCCTTTCTTTAAAAACCAAATAACTAAACCCCAAGTCACTGTGTTGACAGCAGCTCAATGCCAAGCGTGCTATAAAACATATCTGGTAAAATTGGGTGTACTGAAGGAAGAGTTTCTACAAAATGCTTCGTTACGTTTTGAAGGGGAGGCTGTGGAAATAGATCCTTGTTCGGCTCACCTTTAGAATTCGAATCACTTCAAAATTGTCTTTATTTGCTATTTCAATGTTTTTCCCCCACTGAGCCGGTGGAGTGAATGTGAGTTATTCAGAGTGGAAGTTCCCAAGTAACCTGGGCAGAGGGTAATTGCAGGACTTTCTATGAAGTGAACACCAGCTATAATTCCACAGAGCACCTTCAGTCCCTTTAGGGAACAATGGACAACATAGCTTTGCTTTTATATGTATTTTACTATAATTAATCCTTGGAGAGTATCTGTAAAAAGAAAAGCTCTCTGAATGTAAGTAAAGATATCCTTTGTGATTTTTTTTTTTTTTTTAAACATGTACTGGAATTATCAATGATACAATTTAAAATCCCCAAACCATGAATTTACACTTTCCTGGATAGCTCAATCCTAAAAATGAATTATGTTTCATTAGATTATTTTCTTTTCTTTTAAATCATGTACCTGATCATTTTTTATTAAACATTTCTGGAAGTTGGTAGATTATCAACTACCCTGTATGGAAAATAATCTGTGCTATTTAGAAAGAAAAAAGGGATGATCTGTTTAGAGCGGACCTTGGTGTTGATGTCTGTATCAGATGAAACTGAGATGAGAGAACAAGAGATACCACTCCCAGTTCAAATATAAGCAAATGGATTAGTGTATAGAAAGAGTATCTATAACGAGTTTTCAATAGACAGAACTTGTGATAAGGGGAAAGAGAGATGATAAAATTATGTAATAGCATAAACTGTGGTGTGAAAATATTGTCTTACCACTATTTACATAATTTGAACGTATTCAGGCATGATGAATCTTAAAGTAATTCCTCCCCTTCCCTTTTTGGAATTCCATTTCTATTCAGCGAAGCTTACAAGTGGGACTTCACATAATTGTTTTCCTCTTTCCTGAATCCTTATTTTTTAGTAGTGCAGTAACCTGAAGTTAGATGACTTTCAGTCTTATTTTACAACTATGGTGACATATATAATGCATTTCTATTTCTCCTGGAAGAAGGATAACTTGCAGTGAATGGATCTGAGCCATAACTGTGTAAAGGTGATGTGCTTTTAACCCTCCAAAGCACCAGAATTATCCCAGTTATGAGACAGGCAAAACCAGAGCTGAAACTCCTCTGTTTCCACTACAGAGAAAAAGTGAGAAAGGAAGGGAGAGTAAAGAACAAGAAGATCTGTGGTTTTAAATAAGGTACAAAAATAAATAGGGAGATAAAAACAGTGTCTGAGAAAAAAAAAGGGAACGGAAAGTAATTTAAAAACCTAATTAAATGCAAGGAAAACACTATCAGCTAAGATATGCAGATACTTGAGCCTGATCCTTCCCTAAAAACCAGATCTGTCTTTTATATTGCACTGGCATTAGAAGTTGTTGAATGCACTATCACATATAATCTCTCTTTTTTTTTTTTCTGTCTAGGGTTAACATTCTCATCTGTGCGTGCTCTGTTTAAATAAATACTACATGCCATTATTTTTAAACAAAAATGATAAGAATTTTAGCTGGACATTCTGGCTGTCTGCTGCTAAGTCTGTTACCCAGAAATTTCTCTTGCTTTTACTTTTTAACCACCCAGAATTTCTGCACACACATCCTCTGCATCCATAGGCTGCACACAGTAAGGTACCAGCATTATTAGAAGTCAGAATTACTGGGTGTCATTTTACATAAATCAAAATCGGGGGGAAAGTTGCAGTTTAAATATCTTGTCAGCTATGTTCTGATAATCTCTAGGATGTTTTTCCTGTAATTCCCTGAAAATAAACATTAAAAACATTTTCTGGTTTCACACCATAAAATTAAAAAAAAAAGTTGGTAAGGGTAAACCATAAAACATACATTTGGCTTACAAAAGAAATGTTTATTCTCCTCAGAGTGCCAGTGGTTGAGCATTTTCTTGATATTTGAGGCCGGATAAAAATGTGTAACAAGAGGTTCCTTAAATCTGCCAGTTCAAGCTGTGGCACAGCCAGCCAGGTCCAAGAAACCCCTGTGTGCCACTCTATACTTTCTACACTGGGTTTATATCGTGCATTTAAATAGGGCAAATGGGATTAAAGTCAGGCCTGAAAAACCATCAGGTGGGCTTTCCTCTCCGTCCTGATGTCTGGGCAGAAGGCATCTCCCATTAAATACAGTGGTGCTTGCTTTTGCCAGTCCTGCCAGCTCGGCAGAGCACGCGCAGCTCTTGCAGGGGCTGTATTACAAGCTGTAAGAGATTGTAAATAGCATCCAGTCTGTGTCACTATCGGTACCGCAGCCGATCACTGAAAAACTGCTTTAAAAAAACCCACGTGGGTTTATGTAAGAAGGAAATGCATCTTGGAAAAGATCTATGGCTCTAAAGCCCTCTGCCCCATTTTGCAGGATAGTGCCTTTTTAAGCAGAAGGTTGGAGAGCAGCCTCTTTGGATGGGATCTGAGAGTTGTGAGGGATAGAAACTCACATCTACCAGGTTTCTTTTTCCATTGCATTTTTTTTTCTATCGCCTCATGATCAATATTTAGAGGAATAAAATATCAAGGAATCTTGGTTTGTTTTATTCCCCCC
>VWZY01008174.1:85371-102635 GCA_013399075.1 Chloroceryle aenea
CTCCTAACGTAGTGTGAGTGCACGTTTGTGGAATCACTAATAAATCTGGCCTCGAACCGCTCACTAGCGAGCAAACCCGTTTGTGATTTTAATAGGAACAAAGCAGAAATTTCTCCACAGATATTCCTGCACTCGAGTATTGGAAATCTAGTGACCTCAGTACTAGTAGGATTTCATTCCAATTTGACTTACGATCTCCAAAATAGAAAATAATTCTGGTTTAAGATGCTTTGATTCGTAGGTGGATATGCAGGAATAGAATGCCCATAATCAGGCCATTTGCAGCCTGTCTTTTTAAAAATCTATACTGTCTAATATGAGATCCCATCATTTTCAGTTGCCCTTTGTAAAAACAGTGGGGTTTTTTGGTTTTGTGTTTTTTTTTTCCCCACATAATATTAGTGGTACCAGTTATTTAGCAGTTGTACACTTTTCCCTTTTGCACGTGTTTGAAATTTGCTGTGCCACACCTCTGGAGACAAAGGAGCTGATGCAAAGGCCTCTGAAGGCGACAGGGGTTGGTTTTCCACCGACTTCAGATGGGATTTGGATTAAGCCTATATACATAATAGTTTGCAGTCATGATCTGACCGCTTGCATGGTTTTCAGGGTCTTCTACAAAACTTTTCAGTCCACTTTTAGTTGATGCATTGGCTTATGCATTCTTTATTTAAATGATAGAGGCATTTTTTGGAAAGAGAAAATAGATTTAAGGTGGCAATGTAGTAATTTATTTTTACACACATTAAGTTTAAATTAACCTCAACCATCTTATCCTCTTAGCTGGCAAGGAAAACATTGAGCTCCTGTCCAAGCTCTGGAGTTTCAAAGAGATTTGCTCTTTCCAAACTTGTTAAAACACAAATAGAAAAGTAAATTGCTTTGGATATCAACCGAAGATTTTTTTGAAGGCGAAGGAAGAAGAGATAAGGAAAAAAGAATTTATTATTATAATAACTAATATACCTTTATTAAATATTAATGAAGCCATCATTTGCAGCAGCCTTTGATTGTGTTTGAATTGCTGGCTGATATTTTGCAACACTTTAAATGTAAGGTGCACTTAGCATGTCACCCATCTATTCGGATACCTGCATTCAGATATGTTTACTGTGGCATCCCTTCAGCTCCTGACATTCTTTTGTTAATGTAAGCGGACGTTTCCAGAAGGAGAAGGCAGCTTCAGCTTTAGTAATAAAGGAGTTCACGTGCTCTTATAACTGGGCACAAATAGTTTTAGACTGCCAAATTGGAAAAATAAACCCAGCATAATTTTCTTTATTTTTCTCTAATTCATTTTTTCTTGTTTTGGGCAGTTTCAAAAATAGAAAAGGACACTGGGAGCGGTTGATCTCGGGAGCTAGAAAACAAGCAGCACCATCAAGTCTATTGATGTTAATGCTGGGAGGGGGTAGGTGGTGGCACTGAGTAGCTTGGAGAAATAGGTGGTAGCATTTTTGTGGTTTACAGCTATGGTAGGCCAAGTGAAGTTAATTCCTGAGAGAGGAGGGTCACTTTGGGGTTTCTGATAAACCTCATGCGGGTATTTTGACACAAGCTGCAGTATTCTTTCTAATGCTTTGCCCATCATAACTGTCCTTACAGAGTCACAATAGGTTAGGTGACAGAAGAGACTTTGTTCTGACCAGAAGATAAAGCTGCAGAAGAACTAATTCTGTTTTCATCTGCAAGATGTAATAACCGAAAAGTTACAAATACTCAGAGTGTTTTAGATGGACAGTTACTTGTTTCAGTTCAGGAAGTACTGAGTGGGTGAGCACAAAGCTTTGACGTGGACTTTTAAATGTGTGGGCCATCTTTTCAGAATTAGTCTCTCTTTTTATTGGAATTCAGCGTGCGAAGGGTAGGAGAGCTGTCTGACTGCATTCAGGAGATCTTGATCACTGTATTTGTTTTGTGTTTTGCTATCCATACACAAAGAACTCTGGTGGATTTACTTCTACATTTGTATATACAACAAGTAGTTATTTTCAAAAGAAATTACTCTTTGATAATTTTTTTTCCCCTCTCCTCTTTTTTTTTTTTTTAATATTTATTGTTCTCCCTGGTTACAGATCTGATTATTTATTTATTTTCTTAGAGAGAATTCTCATATTTTTGTTACCTTTGGCAGATGAGATGTATTGTCTTATTTGTCTGTAGGAAACAAGCCAGTATATCCAGTCCTGAGTCAGTGGAAAATATCCCACAGATATCAGACTTTTGGATTATACTCCCAAACCAAAGTAGCGCTAATTTAAAAACCTGACACAGGAAGCCTGAACTCTAATGACCCTTAAAGTGCATTTAAAGAACACCACATTCTGCATGACCTGATGGACTTACGCTGGTTGCACCTTCTTACTTTGTCTAATTTAAAGCGAGGGTTGTTTCTTAGTTATTAGCTGAAAAAAAAGCTATTTACATCTTTAAATCCAGTTTTATTAGTAACCTTTTTTATATAGTTAGCCAGCATAGTCTGTTATGAAGATAGTTAGTTACCGTTTCTTTAATGGAAGGTTATACATTTCTCATTCTACAATTATTATAGAAGGAGGAATTAACATGATCACATGGAAATTTTGTTTCTTAAAGGGAGATTTACATTGATGGATTGAAGGTTTAAGGTGCAGATTTACATTTAAATTACATATTACATGACATTTACATTTTAAATTATACTAAAACAATTATTTCTACTGTCTCCTTGGTGCCTTCTGAATGTCTCTATAAAATTATTTCATTTAAAGTATAACCCACTCTACATTATATATGTTTCATGTATGAGATCAGAGGTGGGTTTTTTTTTGTATGGATGCACTCCTATTTGGTGAAAATAAAAAGGAAGTTGAACACGTAACGTTGGTGTGTACACATTTAAGATGCTATTTAGTACTTCATTTCGAGTGGCAATTACTTCTCTGTAACACAAATGCTCTCAGGGGGTTGTGTCTACCAGGATAAAAATGGTATCCATTGGGTGCTTGTATTTTTTGTCCCAAAACGCTTTCAGGACTCACAAGTTCTTGTTGTTGCTTCAGGCAAGTGGTTAAGGAGTAGCACTTGGATGCAGCTGCAGCCAGCAAGGAACAAGGTGGTCCAGAGTTTCTAGAAAAAGGGGTCTGATTTGGGAGAGAAAAGCAAACTGAAGAGTGGTTGTGACTGATGTGAGGAGCAGGCGAGTGTGGAAGTCAGGAGTGACAACAAAACAGCTGTAGCTTTTTGAAGAAGCTTCCATGTTCGTGGACTGCGTGCATAGTACCTTCCATGTCTTGCAATCAAGTTTTAGCAAGTTTGAAGGAACTTAAAGCGTGAGCATAATTCTCTTCCCAAAATAGGTTTCTTTACCCCGTCTGTTGGATATGGCTGGTTTGCACCCATATAAGGTTCTCTTGGACACAAAAGCACTAAAATGCCATTATTGTCAAATAATTGCTGCAAGCCTTTTAAGTTTGGATGGCCTGCGGAGCTGAATACATGAAAGGATACAGTGGCCTGGTGGTGGAGTGAACTGCCTGGGGAAAGGGGGAGTGAGGGAGCCAGTGAGCCAGTATCAAATCCTTGGATTTTGTAACTTCTTCTCATCACTGTGTCCCTCCTGAGATACAATCTAACTGAACATACAGATTAAGTGAAGCTGCAGCTGAAGGGGCCAACAGGCTTTCCTGCAGATCAGTCTGAAAACTCAGGCCTACACCCTAGCAGTATTTATTGATTTTAAGTTGCAGATAGCAGAAGAACAAATAGGGAAGTCTCACGATTCAGTTAACATCAAGAGATCAAGCTGAGAATTTTCTCCGTGGGTGCGTTGGTGTCGTATGCTTGGTTACAGCTCTGTTGGCAGTGTTTTTGGGAGATGCTTATAATGACCAGGTTTATGGGGTGCTCGGTGATCGGTTCACATCGCTGTCTAGAGGGTGTTGCTTCTAATGGCAATGTAAATGTAAAGCCACTCTGCACAGAGTGAATTTCAGCTCTTTGTGGATGACTGGTTCAAGGCCTGTATATAGTTTGTCCCACTCAAATCACTTTAGATAGCACACAGCTTTTTTTGGCTGTCCTTTATGTAGTGTGAGCTGCCGCTGTAGGAGACTTTGGGAGAAATACTGGGTACAAAGAAGAATTTGAAATCAGTAGGGTTTACTTTATGATTGAGAGAAACTTCAGTCCTGAGAGTTTTATCTAGTCATTCTTCTGGCCTTTAATAGAATATCCTCTATACTGTAAAATATGCATCTTAGATGTGCTATTGTCCAGAAGTTAGGTCTTGATGAAGTGTTCATATGTGGAAGTCATGGGGTCATTGCCTGGAAAAATGAGTTATAAGTTGGGAGATTCTTTTACACTCAGCCTTGGGTGTAAGGAGAAGAACCTCTTAAAGTTTCCTCCTCTGCCTCAGACCCTCTTCTTAGAAGTTGGAGATAAGTGATGTTGCCCATGAGACTTCTTCCGTAGAAAACAGTTGATGTCTGAATAAACCGCATGTAACATACACAGGGAGAGCACTGAGATGAGAAGTTGTGAGCTGTTTCGAAATGCAGTGCCTGCAGAATTGGAGGGGTTAAATACTGCTCTGCGCTAGGTGGCATCTCCTCCTCCAGATCTGTGTTGCAGCTGCTGGTCCTCGGCTTCCTTTGAGTGGAGACTTTCACTCGTAACTTCAGGAGGATCCCAAAGTTCAGCAGTATTCTCTGCTGAAGTGGAAGGTTATGTGCTCCCTTCCTTACTTGCCACGAGGTTTCTTTCATCACCACCATCTTGTGAACCAGTCTCTCTGGCTTATGCATTCGTGCGAGATTGCGACATCCAGAGCATCTGCGGCCGTATGCCCCGAATCGCTCCCTAAGTCTGATCAGAACAGCTCAATAGCAAGATGCTGTGAAATTGCTTGGTCCCTTGCCCTTGCAGTTTAGAATTCTGCTGTACAAGTAATTAAAATCCAGTATGTTGCTAGCATCGTAAGATTGTACGGGAAATTAATTAGATCATTGACTAAACAAACAGCAAAACAAAACCCCAAACCTTTACAGAATACTAACGGCCATGGAAACAAAAACTTAACAAATCGTAACATTTTGTTCCCCGCAGAACAGAAAACTGTGAGCAAACTTTCTAAAAGACAGACACTGGCATATTTTAAATCTCCTGTTTGATGACTTTATTTTTTTCCTCTTCCTCCTCTGATATTCCATTCTTTTTCTCCTACTGCTTGCCTGATAGCAGTTGAGTTTCAGGTTAATTTGTTTTTACAGCAGCCTATCCTCTGTTCGTATTAAAAGAATGTAGTTTCTAGAAGACAGGCAAGTGTACATGGCCATGCAGCATTGGCACTGTGCAGCAAATTACAGGCAGCTCAAGCGAGCAGGCTTTCTCAGTCACCCTGTCTACAATTTTCATTCTCATCAAGGGCACAGCTACACTGGAGAGTGCCCCAGACACACACGTGATGCACAGAGTTGGGAAGCAGAGGAGGATGTGACTGAGCACAGAGAGCCACACTGGTTCCACCATGTGGACAGCTTTAAGCCAGCTAAAGCTGCACTGCCTTAAGTTACTGCAGAAGGCCAACTGTGTTTTAAAGAATACTGCAAAAATTGGGTTCTTCCCCTCCTTGTCTAGTAATTGTGCCTGCAACAGTTAAATCCTGCAGATGCTGACGGACAGAATTTACTTTGCACCCACTGCTAGTCCAGTGAAGTTCATAAGCAGGGCTATCATCAGATTTCCCAGACTGTGTTGCTTTCATGTCTTCTCCCTCTCCTGCCACTGCTTCCCTCCCCTCTCCTCTCATCTGCAGCTGCTCAGGGCTGTGTGAAAACCAGTGCTTTCAACCAGGAATGAAAAGACAGGAGACCTAGAGCCAGAGTTTTCTGAAATGCATCCTAGTAATCCTCTGCCCAATTTGAGAGCATTAGAACCTGGTCATTAGTGGTGCTGAAAATCCTTGGTGGGTACTGCCAGGCCTCAGGTATGTTCTAGTGCTTGCTTTTAGGTGTCTCCAACTGGCTCGCCAGGGCTTCTCGTAACCTGTCCTCTCATATACTCACTACCCGTGGTGTGAGAACACTTCCAGTCCAAGCTGTGTGTAGGTGTCCTGAGCACCAAGGAGTATGAGCTAGCCACAGCAGGCAGTTTTGCTCTTCAGTTTGCAGCATCGTTTGAGATCGTGTGGGAGAAATTGCTGTGACAAACCTGAGGAGACAACGAGGTGGACAGATATTCTAGTTTGGACTGTTAAGTTGGTCAGGGTTTGTAACTATCTAAAAGGAGTAAATGCTCCATACATATATATTTTTCATGACGTTTGCTCTAGATTTCTGTGTTTGATTTTTGGATTCTCACCATTTTTTCTTTCTCTACCCATTAGGTCACTTCACATCCAGTCTTTCCATCGTTACTGGTGGGCAAGGCTATGGGGTTCCAGGGATTTTTTTTTTTGGCTCGTGCCTCTCCTGTGTAGTCATTACCTGCCTTTGGCCGATGCTCAGATGAGAGAGGAAGACAAAATGAGGAGTTCCCCTTTCCGTCAGCTCAGTAAATGGTATGCTCAAAATGACTGAGCAGGTTTCAGCAAACCGAAGCAAAGAGCTGGGAGCTCTTTGTGTCACAGGCGGGCTGACTTGGTTTGAATGAGCTTCTTGAGAAACAGAGGTGTTGATGGCTCCAGGAGCTCGTTGCCAGAGATGACGAGCTCTGCAAGTACATTAGAAATCTTTGTTAGGAAGAAAATCAATAGTAAACCTGTGTTTCAATCTGTAGGCTCAGTAAGTCATTTACTCTTAAAAAATCTAATTCTTTTCGGAGGTGAAAACTTCCCTGTGGGTGTTTTATTGAAACTCAGTATTTGAAGAGTAAAGCAGTGATGGGAAGATGTTTGGTTTTGTAAGAAACCCATTCGATAACTCCCAAAACTCTTCACAGCTATTTGTGTCTGATTGATTGACTTATTTATTTCATTTTAATTAATAAAAGGGATTTTTTCCAAGATACATTTTAATTTTACCTTGCAATTGGTAAAAGGTTCCTCTTTAACATGGAATATGCACATTACAGACTGTGTTTAACTAGAAGCTAATTTTATTATGAGTACATCTCCTGAATAAATCAGTAATACTGCTTGTTCTTTCTATGGATGTGCTGCTGCAAATAACGTGGTGACTTGGACCTCTGTGGGAGTTTTGCAACAAGTAACAACGTGCAGCATTAAACTTCTCCCTAAAAATGTCTGGGCACTGAAAAACAGTAAGGACATAAAAAAATGTTTCTTTGAGAAACAGGAGAAAAAAAAAAAAAACAGCTGGGTGAAACGTGTCTTTTTGCTGATTTAAGCTCATATTTTATTTTGTCTAGCAATCAAGATGCATTTTCTTTTGGTTAGGAAATTAAAAATGCATAAATTTGCCTTCCAGTTTGAAAAAACCAGAAACCCTAAGTTTACATACTCCCCACGGTTTCATTTTTTCACTAGTATTTTTATCTTTGTGTTGGCATGTCATATTTTAAATAGCAATTTTGCCGCTGACATCAATTGCTTTTGTAAATTAATCTTTAAAAAGGAGAAAAAAAACCCCATTTTAGTTCAGATAAGTAAAGTAAAAAGACACGACTCCATGGCTGCTTCTGGCGAGAGAAGCAGCTCAATGGTTTCTGTCATTGCAGCACCAGACCCCAAGTAGTTGTCTCTGGAGTAGCGTTGGGAGGGTGCAAGCGTTGCCGGCACCGCGCTTTTCAGCGGGCTCTCTGGTGTCAGAAGGTGAGAGCGGCTGCTCTAAATAACCCTGATTGATTGTGTGGCAGCTAGGGAGTTTTTTGGAGTTCCTACCCAAGTCGGGATGCGTTGGGTTTTTCCTTCCACCTTAAATAGCATGCGATGCTGTACCATTTAGCATACCTTTATTTAATTTGTCTCATCTGTGACACAGTCTCTTCTAAAGAGCTCAAGCTTTAGATTAAAATGTAATTCTCAGGCAGAAAGAAACTGCAGTAAAAGTAGTTGTACAACTAGTTCATCCTATGATTAATAGCAAGACTTGCTTAGAAGTTAGTCTTTGATTTCCTCTGTTTAATTGTAGCCCTAAGTGAAATGGGTTTTTGATTTATAGAAAATGCAAAATTGGGTACAGAAAGTTTTAAATTACAGTAACAGTAAAAAATTTCCCACAATAATCATCCCATATTGTTTCAATTCAAAAGAGCTAAGGCTTGATTTGTGTGGGAAAGAACCCATAGCAGCCAAGTTCCACATTTAAAACTGGGGAGAGGATCAATTACCCACTTTTGAGGGTAGAAAAATACGCTTAAACTTCACTGTGTAATACTTCCATCATATATTCCCTTTCTGGAAGGGTACATGCTAATGAATTGATTTAGAATAGCTCTTTTCTTGCGTGGATGCCACGTACCAGTAAGTAGAAAAAATGTGTTGGGACGTACCAGAACATGGGCAAAAAAAGCAGCAGCTTTAGGAGAAGTGATGACTTGGAATCACAACTGCGAATGAATCTCGGTGCTTTGATAGTGTTTGCGTTACGCAGAACGGTTCGGTGTACTCTGCAAGTCTTAATAACTGCAGTTTAATAAAACAGTGGTTAAATTCCTAAACTACTTGCTGGAAGTTCTGCATGGCTGGTCTGGCTTTTGCTTCTCCGTGTTTATGTTGACTGTTTCTTTCATTAGACCACAGTCGCTATGTGTGTTTACAGCACTAATCCGAGATGTTGAACTTGTAGATAGCTGAACGTCCTCAGTATTATTAAAGCTTTTCTGGGGCAAACGACTTGGCTTTAATGGGGCGAGACCAAATTCTGCTCCGTTTATGGGGGGAAATGCTGAAAAACACTGCTCTTACCCGGGGAGGTTTGCATCTGTGTTCCTGAGAAAATGAGTGTTGGCCTTTCCTACTTGGTTGGGGTTTTTTTGTGTACTGAAAACTAGTTAAAAATCATTTTGAAAATAATAATGCAGTTGTTATTCTCTTGGCCAACTTAGTGATTTTTAAAGTCCGGCTTCAGAGTCTCTTTTCACACACAGCTTTTATTTGGCAAATACCACGTTTACAGTTTGAGCAGCAGAAAATGCTGCTTCTATTCCATTCGATTTGGCATGAGCAAAATTTACAATCTAAACGCAAAACGCGTAGTATTGATCCACTTGTGAGCATTTTCAAATCACACTGCACTCCTTGGGTAATTTATTGTAGTAGCCTTTTAAAGTCAGGTAAGCTCTGCTTTTGTGCTACGGGCTGACAGTTTAATCAAGATACAAATTTAGAAACAAATCAGCACTGTCTTTTATGCAGCGCCTCTAAATCCATGGTAATTGGTACCAGACCTTGGTAAAAGGAAAGGTTCCCTGTCTCATGCTAGCAATACCAGTGGGTGTTGCTCCACAGCTGCATCGTATAAGAAGAGAAGATGCGAGAAAAATTAAAGGATCCCCAGATGCATTTTTCTGTAATATACCTTTTCCAGACGATGAGGTTGATGGAAAATTCCCTTGAATTCAGCGTGTTAGCCTGCTGCAAGTAGTGCAGCACGTTCTGCACGCTTTAACTCATAGCTTTTGATAGCACTGGACAATATTGAAGTCAGCTTTCTAGGCTTTGTAGTCTTGGAATATTTAAAAAACCTAAAAGCCCCTACTTAACAAAATCAGGACGGGGCGGTCGAATAAAAGTGCTGCCGGTGCATTCGGGTCGTACCGATGCGAAGTGGCAGACTTTGGACTCTCCACAGAGGCCTGTTTGGGGTAGTCCTGTCCCCTCAGAACATGCCTTGCCATACGAGATGCAGCGCAGGTTGCGTTCCGGCTCTCCCTGCCTTCGGAGGATTCGTGCTTAGCTCGAGCATATACGAGCTATAGACTGAGGCTGTATGCTCTGTCAGCACAGATGGAGTATTCTGTCATTAGGACTGTTTGTTGCCTGTTGGAACACACAGCATATTTCTACCATGGCATCAACAGTTTCTAAGAACTGAGGTCAAAATAAACAGGTTGCAGTTGGATACGGGAACAGTCTGGGAAACAACTTAAAATTCCCTGCTTAGGCACAAGCATAGACCTAGATAAGTGGATAAAAGCATTCTCACAGCAAGGCTCATCTGAATTTATGCTGGCATGTACAGATTAGCATAGATTTGCAGTGGTACAGTTAGTAGTCTTCTATGGATCCTGGCGTAGGTATGCACAACTGACCTTATTTTAACCAAATAAGCACATTTAAGCACAAGAATTCTGCAGTATTTGCAGTACTTTAGCAAAGTGAAAGTGATGTCGCGTTTAAAAAGTACCTATTTTAATTAAGCTCCTGCCTTCTCTGCGAGCGTGGATGTCACTAATTGCAGTGGTGCACGCAGTGCCTTTGAAGTCAATGGGACTCTTTAGAGGAGTAAAGCTCAGGTGCTGACAGACAAGCTCTGGCAACCCTCCTTGAAGTGGTTGAATTTGCTGCTGCCTCACACTCCCTGCTCCGCCCTTTGACTGGGGATTAGGGCTTCCTTAGTAAAATTCAGGAGAGCCAACGTGTGCCCACACTTGAGCTGCTTCTTTGCAAACCCCCCGGGTTCAGCTCAGACCTTTTGAAAGGCATCACTTTCTGCTGAGCTGCTGGAGGGTGCCTGAGCTCTGTGCGTGCTGATTCAGCGCCGAGAGCCAGCAGCTCCAGCAGCTCCAGCAGCTAGGTGGAGCAGACCGCCGAGAAAAGTGCCTGGGATGTGCGATGGCAAAATTCACCAGAGCTCCAGTCTCAGGGCTCCTTCCATCATGGGTATTTACAGGATCAGCCCACATGCAGACTCACAACTCCAGGTGAAATCCTGGCCCCAGTGAGGTGAGCAGAGCTCTAGCCAGGGATAGGAGTGCAAACAGTGTTTTATTTGTAGTGTTTAAAAAGCCAGCAGAGTTTTACACGACAGGGACAAATATTTGTGGCGATCTTGGCTTGAAAAGAGTTGTAAATAGATTTGCTTCCTGACAGAATGGGCAACAGTCACTTCGAAAGGTTTTACTCATATTTGCCCAGTCACAGTTCATTTGTAGCTAATGTAGCTATCTCCTGGTTATTGAACTGCAGACACATAAAGGCATAGCAGGCTGCTAGCAAATGTTCTCATGGGTTTTTTTTGGTGGGAGAGTTCAATGTAACTCAAGTTTCAGTGGTTAACATTAAAAGACAAGGTTACTTTTTTTCAGCAGTGAAACCTTACTGAGCTGTCTGTATGTCATGCATAAATAGGAAAGAGCTAAAATCGGTATGCGATGTGGCAGTAGCAAAAAGAGGTGTTAAGAGTTGTAAGATTATTTATTAGACTAATATGGAAACCTGCTTAAGTCTTTAAAAGAGAAGGCAAAAAAGAAAGCCTCCCCAGGTTCTTTGTTGCTGCCAGTTCACTGCTGTTGCCACTCTTACCTCCCACGTTATGAGGAGTTCAGTGGTCTGAATTACAGCCAGAGCAGTTACCATCCCTTCTTAGCTTCTGCGTGCTCCTTCCACCACAGGGACAGGGAGAGAGTGCTCCTACAAGACATTTTATGGGCCAACCTTTTTGTCTTCACCAGGTTTTCTTTGTTCCCGTTGCTTTTCTCTGTATACCCCTGCACAGGGTACGTGCTTTTCCCATCCTTTACAATGACAGGTCTCACACATCCTTTTTCATCCTAATCCACCCTCTCTTTCGTACCTGCAAACAGCTTCTGAGTCTCAGCCTCTTTGCTGGCTGTGAGTGCAGCTGGAAACACTGCCCTCCCCCTCCACTTCTTTTAAGTTGGCTCTCGGAGCTCACCGCAGATGGTCTGTACCTCATGCATAATAAAGATGTGATTTTTTTTTCTTCTGAGGCAGGTTTCTATGAATGTAAGAGGCAGACACTCTGGCAAGCTTAAACCTGTGTTTTCATATTTTTTTTCTCAGTGAGCCTTGGGGGACTTGTTTGCTGCCACAGTTTGGAACCCCTCAATGGCTTATGGAGCTCTTGGTGCCAGAAGTAGGAACCTGATTTGTCCTCTTGATCTTTTCTTAGGGAAAATAATATACATTAGCAAGATGAAGTTAGGGGCACAGCTGGACAAGAAAAAGAAATTAATCAAAAGCACTCCAGGAACTGATAAAAATTGGTTGCTTTAGGAAGGTGGTCTTTAATAAAAGTACAGCAGCTTTGTGCTAACTGTGTTGTAGAAGTGCTTTGAGGTGGCCTCTCAAAACTGTGTATTTTTTACTACTCCTAGCAAGTTTTTTTTCCGATGAGTTCACTCTGCACTATTTTTAGACCTGAATAATAAACTCTGTGTACCAAAACGTACCCAGGACCTCATGTAAGAGCCAAACAAGCCTTTTCAAATGTCAGATGGTTGAAGTTCTAGGTAGCTCAACAGCACTGATTCCTCAGTCCTTCATATATCATTGTACTTATGTTGTTAGGCTCTGTGTTATAGTAGTCATAAAAGCAGCTACGTGTGTACAGATCTATTTCATGGGTCTTGCTGTGCATGGGCTTTGATTTTCTGCCTGCCTGCACGGGGCTGGTTTTGGTCTCAGCAGTGTATTTTGGGGCCTGAAAATGTAGAATATACGCAGGAAAAAAAGTAATGGAAATGCATTTATTCCTGCAGTTTTAGCAGCTGATTTGACCCCCGTGAGAAGGGGTATGTCAAGATCAGATACGAGGTTGTATTTTTTGAAAAGATGTGGGGAAAATGTCCTGAACTAATTTGGATTTTGTTCAGGCTGAGGAAAAAATTTTGCAAGTATTTAATTCTTTGTTTCGCACATTAATACTGTAGGAGGGTTACTCATTAGGCAGTAACAATTACAGTCCAGAATCAACTCATGGATTTCAGAGTATTTGCTAAAAGCAGTTGGGATTCAAGTGCCTGAAAGAATTGCTGATTTTTAGAAGGAAAAAAAACCCACCCCACTGATGGCAGACAAGACACACTTTTGGGACCCAAAGGGTGTCAGAGTAAGGACTCTCAGGGAGCGGACAGAGCAAATGAAATCTTGTGAGAAGAGACTAGCTCCAGAAAAGGTGCCAGTTAGGCAGCAGTGATCAGCAGCACGGATCATCCTTCGGGTTGGAAGGGACCTCGGGAAGTGTCTAGTTTAACCTTCTGCTCACAGCAGAACCAGCTGTGAGATAAGCCCAGTCTGCTCAGGGTTTCAGCCAGTTGGGTTGTGAAGGCCCCCAGGCATGGAGACTGCACAGCCTCTCTCTGCAGCCCTTCCCAGTGCATGACTGACCTCGTGGCAGAACATTTCTCCTTACTTCCCACCTGAACCTTTCACGTTTCAACTTAACATCTGTTGTCTTTTGTTCTCCCACCACACCCCACTCTCAACAACCTGGATCTGCCTTCTCAATAACCTCTCCTGGAGTAAGGAAGGGCTAGCACCAAAGCCTTTTCTTCTCCAGGCTGAGCAAGCTCAGTTCCCTCTGCCTCTTCTCAGAGGGCTAATGCTTTAGCCCCCCGACCGTTCTGGGGATCCTCCTCCTTCACCCGTCTACGGTCACAGTAGAAGCTCCGCAGGCTACCAGGTATCCCAGGAGGCCTATCTGGACATTGCTGAGGCTGCCAGATGCAGGTCCACGTGACGGGGGTAGCCAGGGCAGGCTTGGTGACCGCACGTGAGCCGTAATGCCCTCTCCAAGCTCATCTGATGGGTGTACTTCATGGGTATTTTTGCTGACACTCAGCTAGAAGCGCTGCCAGGAGCTGATGGGGTTGGCTGCCCAGGCCTTGGCCTTCACAGCAGATTCCCAGGTTATTAGCACAGTGTCAGTGATTTCAGGTGTTAATTTAAAAAAAAATATTAGCCCGGATTCAAAAATCATGACATAGTTCAAGTGCTGTAAGAAGATAAAACACTGTAGAGTTTCTTTGCTGAGTGGTTTTTGTGCTGCTGAGATACCCATTTTAAGGCTTAGAGATACACTTACAGTGTCTTGTAACTGCATAACTGCAGGAGCCAAGGCTTTAGGGACAAGACTGAATATCATGAAATGTGTGATTCGATTTTAAAATCAAGCGACTTCGATAGGATCAAGAGTCTGTTGCTTTTGCAAAGCAAATGTTCATTTAAGATGTGTTTTTTTCAAATAGTGAACCATGTCTGTAGAGCTCGAAAATGATAGCTGCTATTATGTGCTCGTCGGCTCGGCACAGTAATTAAAAGTATACATTAATGCTTTAAGACATGCATTTAGAAGTATGGATTGAAATTAGTCACCTTGCCACTATGTAAATGGCTTGCCAAGTACAACAGCAGAAATGAGTTAATAGAAAGTTGTATGGCTATGTATCTACATGAGTAGAGTTAAATTTAATATTTCATCTATTTAATTTTATTATGTATAATTTCAATATTAAACTACGTCGAATTTTGTTAAATATGGGGGGAGGGGTGGGGTATTTTCTTATTCAGTCTGCCCAGGACAGGTATTTTTGAAGGTAAATCTTGCACTGTAATAACTGCCAAAGATTAAATTGTCAAGATACCCAAATGCTGCTCGAGGAGTCTCTGAGCCATCCACCAGCATCTGTGTGAGCCGGGCAACAGGAATTCCTGTCTGCAAGATTTGAGTCATCTGAGATGACTGCTTCCACATACACTCTGCAGATGGGGACGAGTCCCTCGCAGCACACCAGGCTTGGCCTCTCTCTCTCTGACTGCAGAACGGATTTTTACCGAGAGAGGAGCTGTGTGGAGGGGGCCCTCCTCTAGTGAAAAAGGAAGATAATTCTTTAGCCATTAATTGCTTTTATTTTAGATTTAAGCTTGCAATGTTGATTCCATCTCTTGCTTCCTGAGCACTGCACGGTGTCCTTAGGAAATCTCCAGTGTGAATTTACCGGCTGTACAGTTGCCAAGTGAGGTACTACCACCATCTGTGACACGGTCACTCTTCCTCCTGGAAAAGCCTTGTAATAAATGATCCGTGAGATGTTTGAGCAAACGTTAATGTTACTCCTGGACCGGACAATTCATCAGCTCAGGTTTACTGTTGTTATTTTTCAGACTACGTGACTTGTAAGTCAAAAAGCAGGTGTCTGTTCTTTTCACGTCGCCGAAATGCGTGAGCCATACAGTTCCAAACAAAGCTGCTGTCCTGCTTTACAATGCAGATAACTTTCTTTCATAGTTTGTCTCACTGTATGGAGAGCAGTTGGAAACGTATGTGCTCTCTGGTCATCTGTTGCTTTTTCCTCGTGGTGCAGAGCAGCCTCCTGACAAAGGGCATCGTTCTGTGCCGTGCGATCGCAAAGCTAATGGATTAAGAGGGAGAAGTATCTAGCAGCACGTTGATAAAAAGGCCATGGAAAGAATAAAGTCATTGGATGATGATCCTGGCCAGGAGTTAGAGAAGCAGAAAACCCTCAGACATTTGCTGTGTCAGTTGGTACATGTTTACGTGGTGAAAGATTTGATCTTTTTTTAAATTATTTTTTCAGTGTGTCAGCCTGGATGTAGTCTCCCTGTGAGGGGTGTGAAAGAAGAATTACAGAATAACACTGAAGAAGCTCTTCCTCATCTGAACCATCATTCAAAACGCAGGATGAAAGTCGCCAAATAGAAGTTTTATATCACATTGTCTGCAGGACTCCCAGGAGATTCTTCTGAAACTCGGGGTAAGATTCAAAAAAAGGAACAAACTACTTAGGTGTAAAGTAGAAGGTGTCAGGAAGCCTGAAGGTGTATGGTTCTGAGGCAGAGAAGATACTGTTTGTGCATTGATCTCTACACTGAAATGTCTAAATTACATTTGAGAAAATTTCAATACAGTATTTGTTCAAATAAGGAAAACAGAAACAACTGAAAGCCCAAGTTTACTACCAGGATTAAGTGTGTGTATATATAGATCTAAAAATATATATATATGAAAAAATCAATTACTGTTCAATGATGAAAGCACACACGATGTTTTCTTTATTCTTTGGGCAATGTCTGTCAAAGTACAGAAATGTTTAACTATGAAAAACAAGTTTTAGCATAAGTGGAAATCACTGAGTAGCACAATAAATGAAGAGGAATCACTGAGTAGCACAATATATTTGGGGTTGCTTAGCTCCTGAGAAGTAGCTGAAATACTTGCACTGTGTGTAGTTCATGTCGTTGCCTTGCTCTTAGTGGGTTTATTTTGCAGTCAGTAGTGGTATCCATTCTCTTAGATTCGTTGAATTAAATTCTTCCAGTTCATTTCCTTACTGCTGTATCAGTTTAGTGCAGGTAGTTGGTGTGTCATCAGGATCCCTTCTCTGGGACTGTAGGCCTGGTATTTCATAGGGAGAGCAGTTTCCTGGGGATATCAGTACTTTCTCATGTACATGAATCTTCTGCTGTTTCAGGTCTGACAACTAAAATTTATGCTAAAGACCTTGTTGTTGTCTAAATGTTTATTAGGGACAGTTCTTAATATTGCAGGTGTTTACACTCATGGCAATATAAAATGCTTCTTATAACAAATAATGGAATCCTCACTTTATAGCCGTAGGAATTTGGCCAGGGCATGCAAACAATTTATTTTTCATTTGTTTATAGTCAGATGAGTTTGTAATTAAGGCAGTAATGGGCATAAGCATTCTTGCAGCCTTTGCAGCTCATCTTTCTTGTTAAGATCAAAGAGAATATTTGTGGTAGAAGACATAGCAGTCAGTAATAAGTGTGGGAGAATCAATAGCATGCAGATTGTAATTTTTCCTTTTTTTTTTTCGATCTGGTTATCCCCTATCCTCCTGTCATCTGTGTATGTGCAATAAAGAAAAAGCATGCATACTTTTTTTTTTCTTTTCATATCATTCCAAATGCTGTAGATAAAAATGATAGCTCTTCACTGATACCACGTTGTATGCACATCCCAAACCACCAGAGATATTAATGAAATCGTTCAGACTTACATAACCATTACATCAGTGTCTTATGTCTAGAAATGGCTGGTGTAAATTACCCTTGAGCTGATGAACCCATCGCACCGCTCTGCAGCGTGCGTTACCAGCTATAGACTACATCAAGAACATGCTGAAGATGACTGGGAGTCCTGGCAGAGGGTGATACTACTCTGTTTTGCATAGGAAATGTATATGTGGAGGAATACGTATGTGTGTTCCTCCACACACGTGCACAAACATGTAAAGTGGTTTGGATTCACTGTGTTTGAGGACAAAGCCCTGTATGTGACACCCTTTAACTGAAGGGGTTGTGTGTCTTTTGTGTCAGTTCTAACACGGCTGAGATCAGCTGAAATATCAGCTGGGAGGTTGGTGCTGGTCTCTCC
>VWZY01008175.1:0-25492 GCA_013399075.1 Chloroceryle aenea
CACTTTCTGCAACTACCTGAAAGCAGGTTGTGGAGAGGGGGGAGTAGCTCTCTTCTCCCAAGCAACAAGTGACAGGACAAGAAGAAATAGAAAGCTGGGCCAGGGTAGGTTTAGACTGGACATTAAGAAAAACTGAATCACCAAAAGGGGCTGTCAATCACTGGAAGAGGCTGTCTGGGGAAGCGACTGAGTCACCATGCCTGGAGGTATTTAGGAGGGTGTAGATGTGGCACTCAGGGCCATGGTTTAGTGACGGATTTGGCAGTGCTATATTAAGGGTTGGACTTGATCTTAAAGGTCTTTCCCAACCTAAGCAGCACTGTGATTCTATTTTTCCTATTGTTCTTTGCTGCCTGGTTTTTGCAGATACTCGGCACAACTTTTAAAGACACCTCTACCCTGAAGTATGCATCTCTATACCTGCATCTCCATTGACTTGAAATCTGAAGGCCGAGAAGCTTAAATCCAGCAAACAAAAACTAATAAGATGTCAAACTGGGAGAAGTCCTGAAATCCATTCTTGGTATATTGTGTTGCCTTTTTTTAGTGAGTAAAATGTACTCTATGTGGTTTTCTTTGTTTACGTGGGAGTGAAAAGCTGCCAGAGGAAATGAAGGACTTCTTCAGAGAAAAAACAGCTCCCTAGCTACTCAAATAATCATGTAAATAACTAAATGTGTATTGGCATTATCTGGTGAAGGTCAAATCACAAAGGATGCATGTGAATGCTACACCCAAACTCTAAAGAAACTAGAAAAGTGGTAGCTGATAACGTGACAGCATTTGGAGCTATCTTACTAAGAAATCCCATACCCTTTTTTCCCCAGCTCTTGCTTATCTGCAAGGCTGAGCTCTCAGCTCTGCATAGTCAGGGACTACGGGGGAGAATCTCAAGCAACAGGAACGCAAGGACAAATTCAGCAATTTACTGCAATCTCTGGAGTGACATCAGCAGAAGGAAAAGACAAAGCAAAGCAAAAAAAAGCTGGTGCTCACAACAATGACATCTGACAACTATCTGCCAAAGTCTAGAGCCTGTGCTGGACTGCTCTGCCTGCCAGCACATTGATTTTAAACTCTGCATGACACCCAGATGCTACAGTGATGGGCAATAAATAAATAACATTGTTTTGTTCACAATGAAGATGAGTCAGGATGCTCAAGAGACAGGGAGTGATTCATATGCAGCCTTCAGACCTCCATCAGCTGGAAGCTGTTTTGCTTGCCCTTGGGATCTCAGTAACTGGGATGAGAAACCAAGAGTTACGAGCGTGTTTTTACTACTTTATGTTAATTGACAAATGTTCCATTTTTGAGTAAGTTGTTGCTTAGTCTTCAGGGGGCTGCAGCGAGGATATGGTGAGAAGTTGGATGGAGTAGGACATGTGCCTAGTGGAATGAATTCTTCTGCTGACACAAGCCATGGAAGTGAGCAGCACAAGGCAAAGCAGAGCATGGCTTCTTCTCTGCTACAAGTGCCTTTCTGAACAACCAGCACCGTGCTCTTTCTGAGTTCTGCACCTGATATTTGGATTGCCTTTGCATGATTCTGTGCTTTTCGTTGGTTTTCTTTCTTCCTAGAGGGTGACAGAATGGCAAGGTCCCAAGCTACACTCGTTCTTTTCATTGCAGATGTGCAAAGGAAAATTGTAGCTCAGTTTGAAGTTACAATTTCCTTTTAATTGGTTTGTCCTTCTTCAGGGCCATTCACTGCTGTACCCTGTTGTTGCTGGGTACAAACACAGCTCGCTGCTCTTGTGCCTGTTTGTTGTTCAAGCCTGTGACAACACAAAGCTAACTAAATCCATCAGATCGGTCATAAAATGCTCTGTGAGAGTATTACAACCCGGGGAACAGATGCACAAATTAAAAACAATGACTTGGACGGTAGAAAAATGACCCAGCTGGTTCTTCTGAGAGGCAGCTAGAAACTCCAGCTGTCCTGGCTCCTTTTCCTTACCTGAGAGGATTTGAAGACAAGGTTCTAGAAGCAAAAGAAAGTTTTCACCTGGTGGTGTTGCATCCTTTAAAAGCTCTTCTTTTTCTTCTTCTATCACAGCTTGACAATTATGATTAGAAGCAAGTGTCTAATTTGAGAAGGCTGATTCAGGAATTCAATTGCTGCCTGGCACCATCTTCTGTTCTGTGCAAACAAACCTACACAACCATGAACATTCAGCTGGAGCATGGGATCCAGATGGATGTTTTTGCCAAGTCTGGGATTTTGTTTACAAATGCTTCCACTCTAGAAAAAAAAATACAAATTCCACACATATACTTAGTGGAAGTCATTAAAAAAATGCTTTTGAATCTCATACATATTGAATACTTTGTCCTAAAGGGAGGTATGCTGAATTTTCCTGCTAGGTTTTAACTCTATTTTAACCTTTTCAGCTTCTTGGGTTTATTTGTCCTTTGAATACGGGTTTTGACTATGTTATCTGAATGCCTGTTTTGTTCAGCTGAATTTTTTTTCCCTGTTTCCTAATGAAAAGAGCCTCCTTCTGCTTCACCAGTTTCATTTGTGCATTGCTGCAAAACAGTGCAGGAGGATTACATTTGTCAAACAAAAAGAAAATATATTTCAAGGACAGATACACTTTCCAAACACTAATGGCATTCTTTGCTTAGGTCTATAAGAGTTTTAAAGTGCTCCACAAGCTCAGTAACATTCCCTGGTAGTTTACCAATAGGGTAATGCCCTGGGCTTCTTTACTGCCTTCCAGTTCAGCTCTTGGGCCACCAGCTCCTCCACTGGGAGCTCAGTGTGTACTGTTAGCCCCAGCTTATAAAGCTACCAATATTGTTTCTTCACACTTGCTCCCAGCTCTGGAAACTCTGGGCCACCAGATTTCTAAGCAACATAGCCAGCAGCAGCTGGTTTCTTTGCCAGCAGATGTGGTGTCCACTAAGGTCCTGCTAGCATTGCATTTAGGAGCTGGGGAAACATTTTTGTGTATCTGGAAGTAAATGACGTATGGTCTGTGTCTTCTCTCTTCTGCCCTCAGGGAAAGTGATGAAGAAATGGTTGCATCTCATAGAGGACAAGAGAGGTTTGGGAGAAAATGGCTGGAGAAAGGTCAAATTTGTGACTATGGTATGTTGTGAAATGTACATTGTGAAACTAATGAAAAACTTATGAAATTCATTTGTACTGAGTAGAGGAGAGGCAGAATCTGGCCCATGAGGGAGAAGCAATAAGTATGGAATAGGAACAGCACAATTGTTTTATTTACATAAAGACTTAGTAAAACAAACTGTGTGATTTTTAGCTGAGTCTGCCCCAGTTACTATCCAAACACACTGCTTAACGATACACAATTGGCATCTGATCAGTACCACATAAGCAGAAGGTGGTTGTGCAATGCTCTGTCTCTGGAGCAGTTTCCTTTCTTAGGAACCAGTAAGTGTGAGGCAGTGGTAGCCCCAAATGTGCTGTTGGAAGACGTGGTATAATCCTTTGCTACAGTGATAAAACCGTGGTGTTTCTGACTCTGTATTCTGCCCCAGAGGCTGCTGCAGACTTTGGTCTGAGTTAGATGAAGGCTCAGCCTGGGTTTGCTCAGAGCCCTTGAATTGCTGCAGAGCAGGATGCTTGGTCCTGTCATCTCTCTCTTTGCCTTCTGCTGTGTTGTGCTCCCACCCAAAACTCTGAGCAGCTCCAGGGAGCCTGGCTGTGGCAGATTTTGAATTTCTCAGTGTAGTTTGCTTACAGGACTATGTTAAAAAACCCTCTCATTCACTCAGGTTGATGCAAGAGACAACCCTGACTCTGTGACAGGGCAGCATGTTGTGCTCACGAGCACATGTGGGGCTTCATTCCTGTTTTTCCTGCCATGACTGCTTTCCAGACTTTGGAAGGCCCTCATCTTTCTAAAGATGAAGGATTGAAAAGATAATTGCTTGGTGGAGGTAGGTAGAGTTCAGCTCACAGCTACAGTGCTGCTCTTTATAGCTCAATAATTCAGTCAAAAATGTCTTAGAATTAGCAAGCTCAGAACTACTTAGGTCATGAGTGGGGTGTCTTTAGGGAGCAGCTATCTGTTCCTGGCTATGCTAGGAAAGCAGTGCTAGATGAGACACACCACCATGGAGCTGGTGCTCATGGTGAAGGTCGAGATGCCTTCTTGTGGTCCTCCCAGGCTACAGTTCCTGTCATTTTCCTATTAACTGAGGCCAGATGTACATTGTAGGAGTATGTAGAATGGAGGTTTTTTTGTACTTTTAACAGTTAAAGATGTTTTGGTGATCCTCCCCTCTTTTCCCTCTCACCCTCCTATATTTGGAGGTGTTTGCTTCAATGTCAGCCAAATTTGATGATGTTGTTCTAAGTACAGAGGCATAACATTGCTGTCACCAGGAAGAAATGGGAGGGGGGTTCAGCTGTGGTCAGAAAGAGCTCTGAAGTTGGGATAATGCTTTTTGTTCCTAGATCTTTTTTTATTCCTAGACCTTTGTATTACTGTGATTTCACAGCATGGCACAAATCACTTTGCTGGTGCTTGTGGTTTACCCTCAGTAAACCAGCAGAAGAAAGCATTTCATACAGGTGAAGCTTTCCACAAAACCTAGGTACTCTGAGGGCCATAAGTGGAGTAATTTCCATTTTCCTTTTTATTCTTGGCCACCAATCAACATGAGCAGTTTGCTCTGCAGCTATGCACTGTTGCAGGTTGGAGTAGATTCTGAAGCTGCTTCCTATTTGCCTCAGGTCAGTGGGAAAGAGAAAGGCTGAAGGAAACCATCTTGAGTATTCTAATCCAAAAAAAAAAGTCAAAGCTTGTTCTTACTTTGAACTTCTTTTATTTAAGAAGAGCCTTTCTACCAGGAACTCAAACTTTACAGGCTGAAATGCCTTTTGCAAGGTGACTTCTCATATGAAACACATCGAGCTGATGTATATTTGTATTTGCTCTGAGTACAGGCAAGTGACTCAAAATCTTCATGGGTGATATCTGTGAATTGTAGATGTAGAGGGAGGAAAGTAGGTGGGGAAGGAGCTGAACCAGTGTTTCTGTACTCTTGTACTGCTGATGTCTGGAAAGCTGACAGGTCCTCTTGGCTGAGGTAGCAGGCAGTTAAGATGATAAAAACACAGATCATTTACCCTAAACCATTTCTTCCTCATCCCAGCCTGAGGTTTGTGGGAGAGGAATGAGGCCACTACTGCTTATCAGGCTGTAGCCCACACTAAAGATGAGTTCCCTGTAGCTGTGCACCTTGGATGCTTTTCCCTCAGCACTAAGTCTAAAACTAACCCCATCATACCCCAGGCATGCTAAAAATGCAGCTTGAAAATGTTTTTTTGGCATTTATCTGTTCTTTTGAACTGCCCCATAATGATAGAAATAGTCTTAGGCATTGAATGACTTCAACCCACTCATCCTCCTCCAGGTTTTGGGTGCAAAAGGTGTAGGAGGTGAGCAGATGTCACATTTAACTATCTTAGCCTAGCTAACTGGGATCTAGGTACCACGTACAGCTGTCTTTCTGGGTGAAACACTACCTGCTGGGGACATGGTGGGCTACAGATTGTTCAGGGCTAAGTGGAAAATATTTTGCACCTTGAGCATGAAAAGACAAGTTCACTCCCTATACTGTGAAATTCCAGCTGCAGACAATGTGGACTGGGGGAATTATCCCAGAATCTCAGGAAGTGACAGATTGGTTGCAATAACTTCTTTTTTTATCTCTTCTGCTGTTTATCAAAGGACTGCCAAGAAATCAAAGGCTCTTGTCTTGGTATCTGTCGGAAATTAAGAGGAGTAGTTCTGTGCACATCTTCCTGAACACTTCTGAAACACTCCAGCTGGCACGATGGTTTGTGAGCTGTACTCAGACAGCTGCTAAACTGTTTGTAAACTGTATTCCTTGCACAGATTGTGTTCCGGTCTCGTAAAGGGAACAGCTATGGATGTATTCACAGTTAGAGAAAGCTGGACCAGCGGTGGAATCTGTCAGGTTTAGTCACTGCTCGGTGTCTGACATAAGGGCAAGACCAACAGGGAGCATGTGCTTATTCTCTCTGTGGTCTCTGACTCTGCCCTGTGTGGCCATTTAACTTGGATGGATCGAAGGAGTTGAAATTCAAGGCTCTTGGTAACTCAGGTCTGTAATATTAAGTCCCAAACATCATAAGGGCAGATGGGTAAAGACTTCAGGAAAACACAGCTCCGTGTAATGGAAGTGGCAGAATACAAAACAGTTTTACAAAGCAAAGAATGAAATGCAAAGCCAAGGATCACAGGTTATCAAGGCATGAGAGTGTAATTAAAATAAATTATATATATCCAAAATCTACTGTTTGCTTTCAAGTGAGGTTGGACTTGATGATCTGGAAGGTCTCCTCCAGACAAAACTATTCAATGATTTTGTGATTCTGTTATTCTATGATTTTCTAAGTGCCCTGAAATTCTGTTGCCTCAAGCAGGCTTCCTATAGGCCCTCGGACAAAGACACTAAAATTGCTTCTGAAACTTTATTTATTTCAGAGAAAGTGTTCCCGGATTTGTATTTATTTAGAGAATTCCCTTTATTACAACAAACTCATAAACATCTTGAGAATACTTTATTCCTGTGTTTGGTTTAGAAAACAGTCTTTAATTGATGGCAATTATCAAAGAGTGTAACCAAAAGATGGCAGCAGTTCAATGTTTTTTTCCTACAAATAGACAAGAAACTGAGTTTATTTAGAGTTTTATGAGCTCTACTCTCTTAATGGAAAGGGATAATGCTATGGATGTTATTTCCTATTGGAAAGGAATTGATTAAAACAATGTGAGAGATAAAAAATGCTTTTGTATGACCATGACTGCAAACTTCCCTTTATTAAATTGCTGATAATAACTGGCCACTGCCTCTAGGATGCAGCCTGCAAAGAATAAACCACAGTAAGGGAAGGCACTTGTCAGACCAAGTAGATGTGCGTGCATTCAAACACTTCCACACTGGACAACTCCCATATGGGACTTCTCCCTATAGTGACCCAACCAGACCCTCAAAAGAGAAGTATCTTCCCAAAACATGAGGACTTGGAGAGGGGACCAGAAAGGCTGAGGCGTGTTTCCTTGCCTTTTAACAGTGAACCTGTCAGGATTTCCAGTGTGCAATCTTAATTCCTGGTGATGTTCACAGGAGAATTACTAGATTAATGAATGATCTTCACCTTCCCAAATCCCTCTGAGGTCAGGGGAAAAGGTTCCCAGGGACTTCATTTGTTTCTGAATCAGCTTCAATCCTAAAAGTGCCTGAAATGGTTTTATGTGCAAATATGCATCTTATGCTGGTCGTGGATTAGCAGTGCAGTCGAGGAGGCCATAAGAAAACAGAAGCTATCTCTCTTTGGAGGAAAAAAAATAAAATTAGGGAAATAACTGTTTACTGGACTTACAGTGCAGAATAATTCCCAAACAACAGAACTAAAATAACCAAGCACTCAAACTAAAAAGCCTTTACCCCTGCCTCCAAGCATTGTCAAGCTCAAACACCTCACAAATCAAAGCACATCTCTTCCAAAACATAGAAAATCCCTTAGGAAAAGGTTTCTCATAATCACACATTTCCTTGCAGGAGGTTGCTCAACAGCTCTTACGCAGTATTTCCATGATGTCCAAAGCAAAACCAAAAGCTTGTAGTGGTCCAGCATGCTGCTGTGACCAGTGTCCACTTGCTGCTGTCACTGGGAGTCTGTTCTTCTGCTGCTTTGCTCTCGGCAACTTTGTCAGGTGAATATGAGTTAGCAACACAACTCTGATAACTGATTTCATGGTTGTGAAGCAGCATTGTCACTTTACTAATGTTTTTTTTCCATATATTTCAATATTCATATATATATATATTCATATATTCCACTATTCAACCAGTATGGCACCACTGCAGAAACACTTGGGTAGGCGAAGGCTGTCCTGATCAGGGACCACTTATTAATTAATTTGAAATGATGGAAATTCCACTAGCATTTTCCACTAGCTTGGTATTTGTATCTCGATTCCAAGCTGAAGATAGACATGGGGAATAAATAAAAGAAACAAGGACAATGTGTGATTCATATACTTTTGGCTTCGGAAGAGAAACAGTTTGTCCAAAGGAAGCAGGGTGAGTAGGACTTGTTTTTTCCTACATAAGGTTTTAAAAGAAAAGCTACAGGAGCAAAGAGCCACAAAGTCTCTAATAGGTGAAATACAATGGAAAAATTCCCTGCCTTTTATACAGCTGTCACATTTTTTGTGCCTTTTCACTTACCCTGGTATTAGATAATTCTGCTTACACAACTCTGAACTGCTACTGAATTTTATTGCAGAAGGGGAAAAATTCATGCATGCTTTGTACCAGCAAAAGAAGTTCTAACCTCCTACAGAAATTCTAGTTCTTTCCTTCATCTCCCTGCTGTATTCTTTCAGGCAGCTGCTATCTGCAGTTGTAAAGTCAAACCTTGTTTCATCCACAGGCTCGCAATCTCACAGTCCTGCTCTCAGTTTGTGTCAGCCCAAACTTACAAGCCAAGAGGGTTTGCCACTGGCAGGAGTCGTCTCCGAAGACCATACAACGTGATTGCAGAAGAGGCACGTGAGCTCCGCCAGCTCTTTGCTAAACGAATAAAATGTGGATGCTTGTGGTGAGTTAAACAGCTGCATTTCACTTTGAGCATTAGGCAACCTCTGAAAAAAAAACATTTTCCCTATTTTTATTAAATTAACAGTTTGACAAAACTTGGCTGTCAGAAGAGCTTCCAAAAGGAGTGACCAGTAACGAATGGTGTCTTTTATTGTGTTGAAAAACAGATGTGCTCGTCTTTTTCCTCTTTTTTTGGTGACTCACACATGTGTGGACAGTGGTTCCATTGCTGGTCTTACTAACAGCATTTACTTTTTGCCTATGTGGTCATTAATTTATATGTTAAAATTCAAGGCTTTTCTTCTCTGAAAAAGTTATACGGGAAGAAGGAAAAAAAAGATCAGTCTCACAGTTATACTTCACTTTAAAGATTGATTTAAATTATTTCCTTAGGAGTTTCAACATGAGAATCTAGACTTTTTATTAAAAAAAAAAAAGCAAAAGTATGAAATTATTTAGAAATGTAAATATCTTCTGAAAAAACCCTTTGAGAAAATCTGGACTTTCACATCAGTTTACATGAAACCCCACCCAGGGTAGAAATCTGTGTGATTTTATATGTTCCTTATTTCATGTAATCAAGGAGCAAAATGATCCAAGGCTAAGGAGAGGAAACTCTGGAAGAAGTTCACAGCAGGGAGATGGAAACAGTTCCCTGAGGATGAACATGTCAATTGTCCCTGATCCAAGCAAGAAGTGCTGGTCACAGCTGTCTCCTTTCTTCTCCTAGAGAAGGGTTCCAAAGATTCCCACAAAAGCCAGCCCTGCTCCCTCACATACCCAGGGTTGGCATGGGACAACCTGCAAGCCATCCATGATCCAACAGCAACAGGATCACCACCTTTGGTACACAGGGTCCAGGACATGAAGAGGTTTGGTTTTGTTTTGTTTTTTTCCCTGATTGCTTCCTGACTCTGGCTTGCTGGCATTAAGTGTGTCCAAATTGTTTCTTCTTGGATTAGATGTTTTGTTAAATCTCAAATGATCTGTGTTAATTGGCTGAGAGCAGAAACATTTCAGTTTGGGATGGAACCAAAAAATAACCACTAACTTTATTTATTTATTTTTCCTGTTGTCTACCAGCTAAAACCAAACCAAAACCAAACCCAAACCAACCCAAACCAAACCCAAACCAACCCAAACCAAACCCAAAACAATTATTTACATGGTTTCTATTTTGATATCAGCAGCAGAGGAACTTGGTAGGATCATGCCTTTGTCTGAACCAAAAATGAGTGAGATGCATAATGGAAAACCCGTCACCTCTCCTGTAAAGCCAAGCAGGCTGTGCCTTCTTCTGACCCTTATGGTGCTTTTACTTCTGACGTAGTTGATTCTCAGATGGAAAATAGGAATTAAAAAAATTCCAATCTTCTTTGTCCAAGCACAGATTAAAGCAAATTGCAGTTGTTTATCTTCTGTGGCACTGGGAGAAGGAAATAGCTTGCTTAGGTACTGCTTATGGATGCACTCACCCCTTCTTCTTTCTCCTCCTCTTCAAGCCCTCCACTATTTCATGCTGTCACTTGATATGTTAGCAACTGAATCAGATGCACAGAAATGCTGTTATTTTGCACTACAGTCACAGGAACAATGTTAAAGCAGTTACCCAGTAAATTCAGCTGGGATTAAGTGGAACATACCTGCCAGGACTAGGTCATGTGAAGAATGTGATCAAGACTATGAAGAAAAGTTAGAGGGTGATGTTTTGAGCAGACTAGAGATGTCATTTGGGATAATTTTTGATAAAGGATCAATATTATTATGTTTGCAGATTGTACTTTATTTAGTTTTGTTATTTTTTAGTATTCAGGAATCACAGCCAAAACCCATAACTGGATGCTGTGTATCTTTGAAAAGGCTACACTGAAAAATTAAACAGTCTGAATTCCACTTTTGAAGCACTGCAAGATATAATGTAGACTTTCCATCAGACTCACTTATGTCCTTCTCCAAGTCCAGAGTGCAAGAGGGAATTCAGGTTTTCTTGACACCAAGGAGGGCTTGGAATGTAATTGAAAGAAAAAAACCTGATGTACATTGTCTGTGGAAAATGGTGAGTGAGTCAATAGCCACACTTTCTGGGGAACCTGTCATAGAAAATAAAATAAAATAGAAATTAATCCTGTAAGAGAAACTTACACTGTAGAAAAAGGACATTTCTCTAAACAAGTAGATCTTTGTGGTGCTGATTTGATGATCATATTGAAATGTTGGAAGGTGATGCCAATGTCCAATATCTGCTCCCAGTGCTGGGCTGTGTTCAGACGCCCAGCACTGGCTGTGCTGTTGGGTTTGCTAATCTGGGTACAAAGCTTAAACTCTTTTGCAAGTGCTGGTTTCATGGTATTAACTCCAGTTTTGTATAGACATACTAGTCTGGGACATATGAGGTCCTGTCACAGCACTAACCACTTTCTATTTGTCTTTTCCATACTTTTGCTACAGAGCAGTGCTGCAAGATTTACACTGGAGGCATGGGGAGAGGAAACTGCCACTTCCTTTTCTCCTCCAAAACTGCCTGGGAACTAATCCCCACTTAAGCTTTACATGGCAAGCTATTTATTACAGAGAAAATGTTGTCTTAACAGCTTGAGCTGACAATTTTTCTCCAGGTTTTTCTCTTAGCTCACCAAATGTTACCTACATGGACTGTATCGATTACTTCAGCACTTGGTAGATGAGATATCACTATGTAAAGAGAATCAAGGAAAAAAAAAACTAACAAAACCCAGATTGGTTGGGAAAAAGTTGAGTCAGCTATGTGTGAAGTTGTGCAGTCTCTTCCCTCCTGTCAATAGTTAAATTAGTTTTATAGTGGTAATGCCAACCACAGTGGAGGTATGAGTGCAATGTAATGCTCTCCATTTGATTATTACACTCTTGTTTTCAATAATTAAATTCCTAGCTTCATAGTTTGTCTAATTACCTGCTTTCTAAACCAGATAATGTCTTGAAGAGCAATCAATATCAATAATTACCTAATACTTTTAATTGATTTTGGATAGTTTCCTTTAAAAACTTTGCCTCGTGCAGCAAATTTTTCATTCTATACTAGACATTGAGTATAAATTTTCCTTTGAGTAGCATAATGTGGAACAAAATATAAGCCTCCAACTATTAGAGTGAGCTGTGCAAAATATGCACAGTGGGATTTTGGTTAGGAAATTGGGAGATTAATAATAGTATTGGGGTTTTTTGTAGGGTATCATCAGATTTTATTTTTTTTTTAATGTTTTTAATCACTCCAGGTAAGGCAGCTGAAGCTGTTCTTTTTCATCAGTTCAAGGAAACATCTTGATTTAGGATCTCTGGAGATTTTTTTGGATGGGATGACACGCTGAACCGCATTTACCAGAAGAGGATGGGTGATGATGTCCAATAGATTAGTACCTACAACTTCAGAATGGAAATACAGAATTATTACACGTGCAACTCTTATGGAGCATGTAACATGAAAACTCAGTGTGCCTTCACATACAAATGGAGGCAAATAGGAATGGTAATACGTTAACAGATTCCTGGTAAGCTGTTTAAATTCACACCTCTAAATGCAGCTGTTGAAACTCTGGAAGCTCCTTAAGCTTTCCCTGGATTTTTTTCATCAAAACTATAATGTAAAAATAATGTTTTTAACCTGGAACAAAGTGTTGGAGTATATTAACCTAACATGATGGGATGGTTAGAAATATTTACAATTAGTCTGAGCCATCACTTTGCACTGTAATTCACTGTCAGTAACCACACCTACAGGTTTTGGCACATGGCTAGCAGATCTAACAGATACAATGACTCTGAAGCTGGGATTAGGAATGTAAAAAAAAAACCCAAACCCAAAAACTAATAAGACATGGACATGGGTCAAAGTCTAGAGTAGAGAAAAATACATGTCTCTTGACTGGATTTCCATTTGTTTATTACAGACTAAGTGCTGGATAATCAATGTTTTATTTCCCTAGTAATTTCAGAATGACAGTAGCTGGGTTTATAAAGAATAGCCTTACATTTGGTTACAGTGTAAATATTAATTAGGGTTTATTTTAAACCAATAGTCTGGTTTTCAGTGGTTTGAATTATCAAAGCTCCTTTGATTTCTCTCAAAGAGAAAGTCCTAATCTCTCCAGATATTTCTTCCATCTTTTCTTGGTGTTGACTTTATGTGAATTAATTTTATGTTAATTTATAAACCACCAATTTATAAGCCACCAACTAATAAATTATGTTAATTTATAAACCACCCAATATTTATTGGTAGCATATATACCATTAATAGTGTTTAAAAGAAATTGCCATAAAGTGCAGAAGTTCTGTGGTTTCCATTTTATCATGGCACATGGTGAGCTGCAGATTCCTGTGAGCTCTGTCCAGGGCTGTCTCTGGAAGAACATCCTGGTCCCAGAATCCAAGATGAAATGGGTTCTGTAGGTAGAATTTATGACTTGGGTTAGGTAGAATTTATGAGAGTGGTTTAGAGGGTTTAATTTTGTCTTACATATTGTCATATTTTACCTTTGTCTGATAGTTTTCAGAGCTTATGAAGAAAAGAGTGAATCTTTTACACTGATTAGACTGTAAAATTACCTGGGTTTGTACCTGAAAAGAGGGTTTAATGATGGGTGCTGATGAGAGATGTGCAACAGGCAGGGATAAGGCAATCAAGGATATATAAAGAGCAGAGCAAAGAAAGGAACAGATTACTGGAGTGAAAAAAAGGATAGGAAAGACATTTGCTAAATATTCTGTTCATACAAAAAACCCTGCAGATAGAGATGAGGTGGCAGAGGGAGCAAGAACAGCTCAGCTGGGCTGATAGACATTGAGTTCTTTCCAGCCATGTTTCATTCCCTTTATCTGTTCACCAGGAACCAGGTATTATTTCATTTTACACATAGGGATTGGAGGCAGCGAGACATTTATTTAAGGAAGTCTACAGCAGAGCAGAGAACTAAATCAGGAATTTCTGCAATTCCAGACCAGGACACTAACCATGGGACAGCTCATTTCCTCTCCATGGGAGTTTCTGCTGCCAAATTGCATTAGATGAGAACGAGTCCCACTTGTTTACTTTGCTTTAAAACAAGCCTTCATTAGGACTGGAGTCAATACATCACAAATACATTACCAAGATTACCATGAGATGTTTACTAAAGCTCTAACTGATAGGATTGGGTGGTGATGTAAGTGAAATGAGATCACAAGATTCAGGAACAAAGCAAGTAAGAGTTATCTGAGGAGAAAAGCAAGGTTATTTTCCAATGCAAGGAAAAAAAGAATTGGAAACAACCTGAAAAGTTTCTCTGAATCGGGAAAAACTTGTTTATGTGATTGAATATACCAGAATAATTTAAAAGCTCATTTATTATGAAATAAAATCTGCTCTTTTGAATACTGTGGCTCAACAAATCCCCCGAGGCTGTTTACATAAAGGAAAACAATCTGCCGTTTCCCAGTTCTTTCTTAAGAAAAAAAAATCAAGAAAAAGAAAAAAGAATAATTACATTTGTGCAATACTCTTAAACTTAGGGAGATCATCCTATTGCAAGAGCCAGTCGTCACCTAGCTGCTATCCTCCACAAAGGATGTTGCTCAAGCCATTAATGGAAAAAAACTCTGCTTAAAAAAAAAACAAAGAAAAGCAAACAGTTTATGCTGAGCATCATGGATCCATACGAGATTGTGAATAAGCAGTTTGCTTCTCCTCACAGCACGGGGTGCATTGACTGTGCTGTTTGGTTACTGCCTTTGTCTTCCTCTCATAAAATAGTTCTATATGCTTCCTGGTCTCTGTTACTCTTCAAATATCACACACATCCCTCCTAGCCTATTAGTGCATCTACTTGTTTTTCTCTTAACTCCCTCTTCTGTTCTGTCTGGCAATGATTTTCTTCTCTTTGCCAGGAGTTTGGTTCCATATAATTTTTCTCTTTTTTGTATTTCGACAGAACGTATCACAGGGAAACAGTATGCTAAAGCTGCTCTCACAAATCTTTTGGAAGAGTGATGGTAGGGTGATGTATTTGGCCAAGGAATAGTCTGCTTTGTCTCCTGGCAGGTAACTGGTGATTATTCCAGGCCAGCTGCTTTCCCCGTTTCCTTATCAACAGTTATGGCACTTGCACATTTTTTCTCTCTTGGCCCTTCAACAAGGAATAAGAATTCTAGATTCTTGGGCTTCACCCTAAACAGTTCCCGTTCCTCTTTTTTGCATTTGGTTTTTATGCTTGTAGAGGAAATAATCACATCTGACACTTTATTTCTGCTTGGCCAGCCTCCATTGATTTATTTACAGTATTTAATCAAAACTTACTTTTGTCTTTCCCATGCCCTAATTCTTCCACTTATTTTAATTCCTTCCAAACCCTTGATCATCTATGGTGGCAATGTAGAAAAAAACATTTTTTTTCTATCTGTGAGGAAACAGTAACATATTTTCCTAGATGATTCCTCTGCTGGTCAGATTTTATCAGACATGGAACATCTTCAGGGGACCTCAGAAGAGAGTGGATAATTAGCTATGAAAGCTAATTAAAAATAGTAGGAAAGACTGACCTTCTGGAAAAATAAATCAAAGGGCGAGGAGCCATTCAAACCAGAAACATGGAAATTCACTGGCTGTTTCTACTCCTTAAGTACAGCTCAACTGCACCAGGACCTCAATGTTTGCCCTTCATCCTAAGGGCTAAGTAATTCTCAGAAGGGATTAAATCTGACCTCAGACTGGCCAATTACTTAATGTTCAAAATGAAAGTAGAATCAAAGTTGTTACTCAGGATGAGATGAAATGTCCTTGAGTCCTGATATTTGATTAGTCAGATTTCAGCAGAAATGGTACTTCTCCAGCAGCCTTACAGACTCGTCCCTGTTTAGCACTTCTCTAACCCAAATCAGGCTACTCAAAGGCTGTCTTGTTTTCACTGCAGTTCTGTACAGTGCTAGTATTATGGATTAATTTTGTACCTTTTCCCCTAATTGCTTGATTTTTGATATTTTACTTCTAATAAGTCAACAGTTCTGTGCCAACTCTGGTTTCCCAGGCTAGAAAGCGGGAGCCTGGTACATGATTTCTGGGTTTACTATTAACTAGCTATGACTTCAGGCAATCAGAATGTTGAAATGTTACTAATTGTTTTGTTACTAACTAAAGAGTTAAGAAAAATGTCCTTAGCATGTTGGGGTTTGTTTGTTTTTGGTTTTTTTTTCCAACCTGTAGCATTACTAATGAACTTACAAGCAGCTGAAGAAAGCCCAGAGGTTTTAATTGTTTAAACATCAAAGTCAGAGTCACTTCATGCTTGCACTCACACATCTGATCTGGTATCTATATACAAATCCACGTGGCTGGCCTCTAGGAACCTTTATGACACTTCTGGACATGCTTCTATTTCAAAGATGTGCAGCTCAATTCCTCACCAGTACCTGGAGAACTGTAATTCACAGATGTGTTGTGTCTGCTGCTCAATCTTCACACACACACAGGCTCATTTGATAGCTAAATCTTGCCATCTGAGACTTGCTTGGTCAATCTGGTCATGCAGAGGGCTGTTTTCCACACTAGAACACTTCCTTTGTCCTAGAAATCCAACCCTCTATGCTTCAGGAAACAAAGCTGAAGAAAAAATGGCATGTTGACATGTACTAGAATGAATTCCTTTCTGCTTTCTTCCTTCATTATGTGCTCTCAGGCTTGGATGGTCCATCTCCTCTCCAAACAACACCTTCCTCCTTCTCTCCAGTGAAACTCCACTAATGCTGCTGCTGGAAATGTCATAATCTTTCTTTAGCTCCCTGCTTATCAAATCCTACTGTTTATCACGAGCAGCTGCTTTATGGAGATTTCAGATAATCTGCTTGGCTTAGGGCTGTTCTATACAGACAGTATCAGTTTAGTGAGAGCTGAATGGTTACATGGCTGCCTCTCACACTGAAAATGAATTTTCTTCTAGTTAAGGATAGTAACTTGTTTACCACATTTCTTTAGCACAGATATTACTTGAAGTAAGCAAACTCTGTGAGAATGACTTATAAAAAATAATTAGATCACTCTTAATTATCTCCACAGAGAGACCTCTCCACATCATAAATGAGTGCTCTTTCTTTTCATTAAGATGAATTTATTTCTTCATCAAAAATTATTTTCTGCCAGGAAATCCAAACACTTCAATTTATTGGAAGCCTTGAGGCTGAGCTCTTGCTTGTGGTTTGTTGTTGAGTCTAAAGTTTAAAGATCACATTTTTCTTTAAGGTACTAGAGATTCCAGGAAAAAAAAGAAATGTGAAAACATGAAGCTTTTACTAAAATTAAATTTGCTTACCTAAGCTGTCGCCCTATTCAAATTTCATTTAGTTTACTTTGATGTATAGTAAGCAACATTTATTTATCCTCACTTTTAGATGATAAGACATAACATTTTATCACTTATCTGCAGTCACCATGTATTTCTGCATCTCTGGCTGGGGTGGCCTGGCTCAGGGAGAGAGCTGTTCCTGAAACATAACAGTTGGCTATTTTAAGGCTGCTTTTCCAGCTAATCAGTTGGCTGTTATATTGCTTGTAACCCAAAACCACCTGATGCTAATTGAAATCTTGCTATTTTTTTTTTCTTTTGCATTTTAGAATATATTAAAAACTGAAGGATTTTTTTTCTTCCAAATGTGAAAAAAAGGTAAGAGGAGGAAGAACCCTAGAAAATCAAAATGAACCTGCCTACTTGTGAGAAGAGAAGAGAAGAGGAGTAGATGAGAGTATTTCATTTAGGAGGGACCTACAATGATCACCTAGTCCAGCTGCTTGACCACTTCAGGGCTGGCCAAGTTAAAGCACCTTGCTAAAGGCACTGACCAAAAGCTTCTTCAACACTGACAGGCTTAGGACATCAACTATCTCTCTAGGAAGCCTGTTCCAGTCTTTGACCACCTTCTTGGTAAAGAAATGCCTCCTATTCTTGTTTGGGGAAATTTCATGGGTAATTAGAAGCTACTTTGCAAGGTTTTGTCATTTGTAGTGAAATGTGTTCTCCACTGTTAGGCTAGAACAAAAGGGTTCTGGATATGCCACTGCATGGCTCCTGTTAAATAACAGCATCCTGACTTTACTCAGTTTATTTCATAACTGAAGGGATTATGTTCACATCTTTGATGAAAATCCTACTACGTGGTTCAGTCAAAATTGTCTTGGTGACAACTTACACCAGTTAAGAAGTCATCATTTTGGGTTAACATCTTTCTCTTTTCTTAAAAAAAAAAAAGGTATCAAAGGCTCTTTTACTAAAGCTGGCAGAAACTGCAGGGTTTTTCCAAGTGTGTGTTGCCAGAAAGCTCGATGTTGTACACTGTAAAACAGATGGATAATAATTGTTCTGATAGAACTTACCCCCCCACCGTTCCAAATACTTGTTAAATAGGAATTTCAAAAGAAAGAGGATGAAATAATTTAGCTAATGGTACAAGAATGTAAAGGTTACAATGTTGATTGATTCCAAATTAATCTTTTCCATCATTCCCACTGATTTTTATAGGAATTTTCCAGTTATGACCACAATTTTATTTTCTCTATCTGGAAAGTGACTTTATAACTGGATGACCATTTCCATAAATGCCTGTCTCATACTGATTTCTTTTTAACCCATTATATTACCCCCCAAACAGTTACAAAAGTATATTTAATTGGGAGTTAGATTTACAACTGTCAGCTTGTCGTTATGTCTCAGAAAGGAAAACCAATTAATTCATGGGTTCACAGATACAAATATTGTTGAATTCTCTTCCACATTTGATGTACTAAGTGGTATTTCTGTCCAAAGTTTGACTTCTCTTTGATGTGGAAGAAATGGTGACCTATTTCTAGAGTGTAAATTCAAAGGTAAAGTCTTTGAATACAGCATGCAACATTCCAGGATCACAGATAGAAGATGGAAGAGTAGGAAAAATCTTCATATGTATGCTTAGAAATCTCTTACTCTTTCTCCTAAGTGATGAAATTATTAACCCACTGACCTCCATCAGTTGGTTCCACTTCACCTCTGGAGATGCAAAAGGGTTCTATGTTAAAAAAGATACTTTTGGGTTTGTACTTAAATGCAGCTATGCTCTATTTCCTGATACTTTTTATAATCACAAGCAGCTAACATTAATCTGACTGTGATTTTGTAACTGAGCCAGAGTATGGCAAAGCATGCACCGTTTGCAAACAGCAGCATTAATTACAAGTTATTAAACTGAAAGGAAGAATTTCCCTCAGTCACAGCTTTGATTGTCCTATTAATATCTGCTCAGAAGACACCGGATCACATTTTTCATTTCTTTGGTGAGTTATTGGTTTCAAATGTCTTTTTATACTCGTATGAATTGGAATAGATGCATCTGAAACTGGAAGCATCACATTTCATCTTAATTGCCTGAAAGAAATTCATGTCAGGGCCCAGCATGGCATATTAGGAGATGAACTCAACAAAAGTTGCTTTTACATTTCTGGGGAGATGATTGCTTCAGCCTCTTCCATCTATTTATTTATGTAGACTGTAAACCCTCTGGGAGCAGGGTCAGTCCCGTGACTGTTCATACATCCTGACTGTGCCCTGGCTGTGAAATGCAGCCATCAGAATGCTGACAATCTTTCCTCTCTTACCTGCATCCCTCCCTTATCTCCTCCCCCAAGCCCTTCAGCTTCTCTGCAGTCGCAATGAGCAATAATCAGATGGAATGTCACATGGTCCGTAAGATGGAAATTGTTCCATATGTCCGTAGGTTAAGGGCATGATCATAGCTCTTGAGGAGTCATGCAGGCTTCTCATGACCTTCAGGTGTGCCTCCCATGGGGCCGAGGCTGCTAAAACCTGCAAGAAAGTGCTGCAGGCCACTGAACCTGCCTAGAAATAAATGGTTAGATTCTCCTTCCACCCTTCTGTCGAGGTTAATGTACCATAAAAACAGTTTACATCTCCCCCTTTTAAAGAAAAATACATAAACCCATAAAATAGTACTCGAAATCTGATTGGTCTCCTTAATTAACTTCTTAATTAGAAGTCTCCTGGATTAGTAAGTAACATGAAGAACTTCACCCTTTACCATACTCCTTCAATGAAAAAAGTGATTCCATTTAACAGCATTTCCCCCATCTTTTGAGCCACAGCTAAAAGCCATACCCAGACCTCACCTCCCAACCAAAGGCATTCAAAACCACAGGACTGAAAAGAGAATGGAAGAATGTCTCTTTAAAACTGCTGATCATAACTAGTGCATTTATTGTCTGGTATTTTAATTCTGTATCTATTTATTGAAGTATTGAGAGAATAAGATTGGGGTTTTTTTGTGTGTGGAGTCTGAAAAGATTGTTCTCTACCTGTCAGCTCCCCAGAAACTAAGTGGTATGACTACTAGAACTTGCACTGAATGCACTAAACTACGGGTCATTGATTTAAGTAAAATGGTTTCTTTGAAGTCGCTGTGTAAAACCTGTTTGCAACCACCAGAGCAATATGGCCCTTTCTTTTCAAAGGATCTTTTAGAAGCGTTTAATTGGTCAGACCTTCACATATGAAATCCTTAAAAGTGTGGACAAGCAAAGAAACCTAACAAGTAATACCACGTAACTTGAAGTCATACAGCAGGCAAACCCTTAGTGTGATTTTTTTTTTCATTGTAAGGGACTGATTTTGGCCATTATGTCACATGGCATAAATATAAAAGGTTAGGACAATCTGAAATGATTTCTTTATTCAATTTGTCCTGAGCAGAATGATTGAAAAGAACTCTTGATGAAAGGTTTCTTCTGCCTTGATTTCGCAGTGTCTGCACTCTGGAGAATGGAAGGAGAGAAAAGGAGTTGCTATGGCTCAGCACTGAGTATCACTTTGCAGATTGTTCTTATCTGTCAGAAAATTAAAGAGGTAAGTCATAAGAAGAACATTTTGTCCCACATATTTAAAATGAACAAAAGACAATTATGCTGTTATTGTTATGGGCAGGAGAGTACTTCCAGTCTTGATTAAGCTCTCCCACTACAAATTACCCCAGCCTGAACAGGCAAGATTTATGCTGCCCTAAACCCTCTGCTCATTTAAAGGTTTGGGTCTATGGTAGCATAAAAAATGGATACTTTATATTCTTGTAAAAGAGACAACCCTTGATTCTCAACTTTAAAAAATGTATTTCAGACTGTTAAAGCCAGCCATGTGGGTACAGAATTACTACACGAAATTTCCTAGAGGTTCTTGAAGGGAATGCTTGCAAATTGCTGGATTTATAGGAAGAACATCTGCAGATGATTTCAGAGTCAATATTTAAAAAGCAGTTAAAAGATGTTTCAGTGCCGCACCTGCTACATAACCCCCTTGCTATTATTCTGCTCCTCTTCCCTCATCTCTAAGTGGCATGTTTGTTCAAACTAATGCATAAAACTGTGTATAAGAATCAAGCTACTCACGGAAGGTTCCTAACCATCTCCCTTGTAGTGACATAACAGAAGAAAAGGTATCGAGAAAGCACCAGATACACAAGGTAGGCAAATGAAGAAGAACGAAGGGGAATTCTTTCTGTTATAACCAAACTAGTCACTATTTGTAGTAATCAAATCATTCTAGAGTGACAGTATGAGATTAAGATGAAAGTGGATCTCTAAGGAGGAAAAAATGCAAATCAATAAGCATGTAATGAAAGATTTCTGTAGTCACTTCTAATACGGAGCACTGATTGGCATGACCTGTTAGTGAATCATCTGAGCAATAAGCAGCAGCTTCATTTTTATGTTCCTTTAAACATTGCTAAGAAAAAGTGTAAACAAGACAGCAAAAAGGCATTTTTTTGTTGTTGTATTGCATATCTTGGCATATTCTGGCTTAGACTGGAAGCTTTAGTTTGGTCATTTTTTCACACTGGAATTTTAGTCTGCGTGTTTGATAGCTGGGTAATGGATACTTCAGAAGTCTCCTTTACTAACAGTTTGGCCATGACCACTCGGTCAAATTCAGCTGTTTTGGAAGTTTAGCTGATGTTTCTGGTCTGCTTGCCAAGTCCTTGCTTTGCAGGTCTGCTGTTATCTCAGAAACAATCTAGTTAGCTGGTAACAACAGGCCATTTGACCCTCAAATTCCTTGGCTAAAGGAATACCTGGGAATGGACTTGGACTCTTCTTGTGACAGGGTCTGCCTTTGCTCTTCCTAGTGAAAAGAACTGCAATGCAAATATGAATGTCCTGTATTACAGCAAATTTCTGCCTTCCCCCTCCTCCCCACTTCAAGCTTCCCCAGAGAAACTGAGTATTTCCCCTTTGTTCTCTCTACGCCAACCCCTCCTTCATTTACTGGGGGCACGTCTCATTATCAAGAAGCAAAGACATGAACTTCCTTGCTGATAGGGATGTTTAGAAAACAAACCACCATTAATGCACAGCTGTACTTCCAGTAAAAGCAAGCAGTTCTTTTTTTGGATACCAGCAGGTGGAAATCTCAGCAGAAGGATGCATGTTTGTTGTTGTGATTCCCAATGACCTTGCTTGTTTTCATTCCACGCTGATAGGGAATGCTCACTGCCATTTTGGTGGATTTAACCTCCTGAACTGATTTTGGTCTTGTTACAAAACACCACTGATTTATATTTAACTACCTAGGAATTTCCTCCTGTAACTGCATTGGCCAGTGTCCCAATTCAGGCAGTTCTCATTGCCAGAATTTGTGACTGCTTTATGAACTACTTCATGGTGAGGCATGAAGGTCAGAGCTGTACTTATCTGAATGACAAAGCCATGGATGAGCTGTTCAGTGCATTCTGCTGACCGTCCTTTTTTCATCAAAGAAGTGTTTTAACAGATCTTGAAGTGAGTATATTCAATATGCCAGGATACTGGAATTATGTATTTTAACCTGCTCAAGAGCCAAGGAAATCCAGGATCCTGAGACCAGATCTTTGAGGATATTAATTGCAGCTTCCACTGCTTGCTTCAGGTACCTGCACTGTCTAACTGCACAGCAACACGACAGTGTTCTTCTGAAACTTTACTTTCTTGCTTGGGCATAAGCTTAGAGTTTTGTCTTGCTTGTTATTTTTTACATGAGCCTTCAGATGCTTAAGAATGGGTGAGATACTTTATTGTGCACTTACTGCCATTTTACTATGTACCTTCCATATTACTAACCTCATTTTCTGCCTACATTTTCCAGACACGAGGTGTAATTAATTTCTAAAGCAAAATCACCTTGCATTAATCTTAACTGTTTCATGAAATGATATTGCAAATTGTCCTTCACTTCCATGAGATTTAAAATCACAGTATCTTTGAAAATCTGCTGCAAAGCCAAGTTAGCAGAAATAGAAATTATTCCTCATTTGCGAATAATGAGAGTGCTAAGTAAGTACTGAAGGGCTGTTAAATAAAGTGGAAGACAGGAACTCTAACCAACTCAAGTTTGACCAAAGGATTTTCACTGACAGTTTAATTTGACCGAGCTGCCCCAAATCTGATCCTATTTTATTAATTTTCACCTATAGTTATTTTTGTTTACTACTTTTGCCTGCTAAATATAAAGGCTTTTATATCACGGATGCTTTACTACAAGTTATTAGTGGAAAAGATAACATTTACTGTTGTCATGTACAAAGAAAAACAGGTTTCCAATGTTTTGTAGCAAGACCTGTGAATAATGTAATAATAATATATAGTAACAGTCAGTAAAGGCTGCTCAAGAAACGCAAGAGAAGATGACAAAAGAGGAAGAGGTATTATTTTTAATCTGCTTCCTACCACCTTTGATGCTGCTACCAAAATATCTACCTGTTTACTTACAGCAAGGTCATCTGGAGTTGGTCTTTAGTGAAAAATTAATGCAACAATTGAGTATGCTTCTGGATTTGTAGCAGGAGGCTTTGAGGATAGGGTAGCTGTACTTCATCTGCCACCAGCAATGTGCTTCCTCACCCAGAGGAGTTTTTCCACATTTTCCTCCCCTGTTTGGAGTTTGGTAATCAATGGGTGGATTGCAATTACCACACCACATGGAGATGGAGACTTTTTATCTCTTCCTTTATGTTATACCAATGCTTCTCAGTTTAAACCCATTGAACGTGAGCAGGGAATGCTGCTTCTCTCACTCAGGTAGAAACTCAAGGCAAACACAGTATTTACTTCTCAGTTCTCAAAGTACCCAGGAGCTCTGGCTTTTACAACGAGCAGAGGCTCCAGAACCCATCCAGAGATGCTGAAGTCAGTGAGTCAAGCCAATGGCATGACTTCAGTCTTTTGCAGTCTTTGAACAGTCAGAGCAGCACAGCCTCTAAGAAACACCCCCCATGTGACTCCTGCACCTACAGCTTTTGTTTTCAGTCATATAATGGACTCTATCAAGCCCATCTCCATACTGGTTGGTTGGCAAACCGTTGATGAGAGGAAGAGCTGTGATGAAGATGACATCTTTGTCTCCCTTCCTGCAGCTCCAGCTTAGGTGTATGAGCTGGGAAGAGTGTTCCCCTCTGAGAAAGCAGTGGCTGCCCATCCAGGACCCCCAGCAGGGGCTGTGATGGGGCAATTTGGCTCACTCCTCTGTTTTCATTTGTGATAGGAAAGGAAAAGAGCTGACCACCAGTCAGTATGAAAACCAGTTCTGCTGGTGTCACTGCTGTCACTGTTTCTTGCTCTCCTTCCCCCAGCTCTGCAGCAACTGAAATGTCACTCTCCCTCTTTTCAGCAGACCGCTGCTTTTCCCAGGATGCACTCCACAAGCCTGTGTTGTCCTCCCTGCCTCTAACCACTTTTTTAAAAGCACACTGAAACATCTGTCTTCAGGTTTTTCTGTTCTTCTCTTTGGCTTGATCAACCTGATAATGACATTTTAGCTCCTACCTCCCAGACTGCAGAGTCTTGAAGTGCCAACCTCATTGCTGCTTTGCAAGCAGAATTGCACCCCGTTTCAGGAGGGATGGGTGAAGAACTCTGGCTAGGAAAGAAGGGCACGGTGCAAGCTGTTTGTAGTTTGAGATCTCTATCTCCATTTACTTATGGGCAGGAAAACATAAACTCTTTTCCTTGGAACTTTAATAGGCAATAATATATTTGGAGATGGTTTTATGTTTTATTGTTGTCTTTAAAAAAAAAAAATAATTCTGGGAATTTCTAGGTCTCAATCAGACCAGATTGCCCATTTTTTGCTCATGGTATGATAAGATGCCAAAATCTGACAAGCTTTTTGAGGAAGAAGGCCACTGAGTGGTGCTTTAAACTGTTTCTGTTTGTGACTTGAGATACTGTTTGAAAGAATGGACTTAGCTGGCTTGTATTTCCTCGCTGGTGGAGTCAGGCTGTATCCATACTTTTCAGAATATGAAGGTAAGAAAAAACCTGTGAGGTGTTTTGAGAATGTTATTTTTTAAGTAACTGACCAGTGGGGATAAGAGGAGTACAATTCCAGGCTGTGTCTCAGTGGAAGCAAGTGGAAGTTCTCCATCCTTCTCTCCCATGACAAATTCTGTAATATCTTAGTTTGATTTTGTACCTTGACCTTGATTGTACATGTTGGCTTATTTCTGCAGTAGAAGTTTTTAATAGAAATTCCCATTCAGGCCTGTTTGGTAGTCCTGGGCACTGAAGAGAAATGCAGAGCTGGTCCAAGGAGCACCTTTAGCTCCACATGATCCGGTGGGTGCAAGGGGCGTGTGCCTGGTGATGTTCAGAGCTGCATCCCGTGGCTGCATTCCTGGGGGACACCCCTTCCCCAGCTCCCTGTGAGGCGTCTGGCTGTGCAGCAGCACCTGGAAAGCGAAGAGCCGATGCTGTGGCTGAGGACAGACGAGGCTTCTGTGTATGGGGGCAGGGGCCGTGTCCTCGGGCGCACTCGGAGCTCCCCAGCAGCGCGGGGAGCTGCAGCGACCCCCGCGCCGCGATCGCATCGCTCTC
>VWZY01008176.1:27226-38632 GCA_013399075.1 Chloroceryle aenea
TGTGACTAATAAAGGCAGATGCAAAGGCAGCATTAATTATCTCAGTCTTTTCCTCACCCTTGCTTGTAATGTTCCCCCCCACATCCAATAAAGGATGGAGAACCGCCCTGGCTCTCTTTTTTATGCTAAGGTATTTGTAAAAACTCTTTTTTTCTTGCCGCTTATCACAGTGGCCAGATTGAGCTCCAGTAGGGCCTTTGCTTTTCTAATTTTTTCTCTCCATAACCTAACAAGATCCCTGTAATCATCCCAAGATATTTGCTCCTTCTTTCAAAGACGGTAGATTCTCCTTTTTTTCCTACGTCCCAGAAAAAGTTCCCTGCTTGCCAGGCTGTTCTCCTCCCTGACAGTTCATTTTATGGAACATGGGGACAACTGCTCCTGTGCTTTTAATTTTTCCTTCTTAGATATCATCCAGCCTTCCTGGACACCTCTATCCTTCAGAACTGTTTCTCAAGGCAGTCTCTCNCATCTGGAACCCTCCCTGTTAACCAGGACTGTTGATAAATGATGGAGAGGTACGTGGCAAGATCCCTCAGTGCTCTCAGGTGGATCCCATCCAATCCTGTGTACTTGAATATGTCCAAGTGCCATAGCAGGTCATTAACTGCTTCCTCCTGGATTATGGGGGTTTGTTCTGCTCCCTGTCCCTGTCTTTCAGCTCAGAAGAATGAATACACTGGGGGTAGCTGGTGTGACTAATAAAGATGGAGGCAAAGGCAGCATTAATTATCTCAGTCTTTTCCTCACCCTTGCTTGTAATGTTCCCCCCCACATCCAATAAAGGATGGAGAACCGCCCTGGCTCTCTTTTTTATGCTAAGGTATTTGTAAAAACTCTTTTTTTCTTGCCGCTTATCACAGTGGCCAGATTGAGCTCCAGTAGGGCCTTTGCTTTTCTAATTTTTTCTCTCCATAACCTAACAAGATCCCTGTAATCATCCCAAGATATTTGCTCCTTCTTTCAAAGACGGTAGATTCTCCTTTTTTTCCTACGTCCCAGAAAAAGTTCCCTGCTTGCCAGGCTGTTCTCCTCCCTGACAGTTCATTTTATGGAACATGGGGACAACTGCTCCTGTGCTTTTAATTTTTCCTTCTTAGATATCATCCAGCCTTCCTGGACACCTCTATCCTTCAGAACTGTTTCTCAAGGCAGTCTCTCAACCAATGTCCTGAACACACTGAAATCTGCCCTCTGGAAGTCCATGATTTCAAATAAGCATAGTTTTTCCTCTGCTTGGTAATTTTTTTTCTTTTCTTCTCTTCTCCCACAAGACAAGTGTGGTGTGAGTTAAATTAGTATGATGACTTCTTCTCATTCTATTTCTTCTTCAGGTGACATGAAGAGATCTACAGCCCTGGTCCTGTCAGCAAGAAAGGATTAATCTCACTTAACATAAATAAGACTTCTAAGCACAACTTTAAGTAATGCATATATACCCTTTATCCATTGGGTACAGCATACTAGTACTCATCTAGTTTGAATTATTTGTGCTGTCTGCAATTGCAGTTCTGGAGAATCCAAAAAGAACCTTACCAACTTACCCCACACTAGCTGAACTCTTCTACTACCACATTGGACAAAATAGTCATCTCAGCCATGGTAACTGGTGTCATCTCCCAAAGACAGCTATTGTCTGGGACAGTTTAAGTTGAAAGAGGGGTTTGATAAGGAAATTTAGGATACCAAGAGTCTCATCATGCAAGGTTTTTTTCAGTCCTAAAAACACAACTACTGTGGCACTGCCTGGAGGAAGGAACATATTGCCCATGACAATTAGTAACAGCTTTGCTTATGATTTGCTCACAGCACGGGGAGGACTTACATCAGGTTCTGAGCACAAGTTTTATCTGTATCTGAAGGCTCCAATACTCTCATGTCATCAGGGAAATGATAATAGTTCTACATACATATGTTTCCACTGTAATTAGAATAAATCCTCTTTTTATTCTAGGCATTTATGCCACATTAAAATGATTCATTTAAAAAGGAAAGGAAATATGCAAGGTGAAGGATGAACAGCTCCTCCTGCCTTACTGCTTCTTCTGAGCAAACAAGGCATGCTATGCTCTGCTTCTGTTCTGTGCATGCACCACTGCCACATTATGCATGGAAACATAGCCATGATAGGTCACTCTGCATGAATCCAACAGGCATGTCTCAACCCAGTTTGTCAGAAAAGCAGGGGAAATCACCACAGACTACTTCAATGGGCAAATGCAGCTGATGAGGACTTCAATGGGCAAAGGCAGCCAGACATCATTGAAATAAGTTAGCAGTCCTCTGGCTCAATTAAGTCGTTGGCCTGCATTGCAAACTCCAGCTGTAAGCCTTTCTAAAGCATAGAATTTTTCTGTTTTGCAAAGAAAATTTAATGACTTTCCAATGTACCTTCAATTGGAGGTAATAACTCAATAGAAGTGATTAAAAAAAGTTTCATCTGAAAAAGCACTTTTCCTAAGCAGCAAATGAATGGGAGTTTTCAAAAAAGCCATTTGAGCTACCATTAATATAATTATTTGCCATGCTACAGCAGTCCGAACATCCTTACACCAGTCACTGGAAAGCAAATATTCTTTAGGATTGTACTATTCAGCTGAGACTTAGTAACACAACACTTTGTCTTACAGCATTAGAGGTATACTCTGAAAGTTAAAAAAGATTTTTTTAACAGTTGTGGGTAAAACTGTACTTAAATATAGGGGAGCAGACGAATTGGGAGTTAGGTTTCTTTCCTCTAAACAGGAATTAAAAGAAAAAAAAAAAAAAAGAAGGAAGGAAGAAAAAAAGATAGAAAACGCCTTAATGTATAGTGTGTCAAATAGGTACTGAAATATTTTGCGTACTTCTAAGCAGTTTTCCACATCCATCATAAGGAATACAACAAAATCATATGCTTGGCTTTGTGTAACAGTCTATATCTACACCTGTTAGAATAATACTGTTGCAGAATCACAAGTCCTTTGTTTCTGTACATTTTAGACTTTCTTTTTCTCTCTTGATATCTACTATTTTCCCTTCATCAACAATCAAGAATGGACATTTAGCATGGGGATCAACCTAGCAATTCTCCTGACCTGGGAAGACAAACCAAGAGTGGAAAAGGATCATCAGTGATTGCCAGCCTCAGTGATTGCCAACCTCAGTGTGAAGGCTTAAGAAACAGCCAAAGATCTACTTTCTGTAACTTACTGAACTATATAAGAAAGGCTAGAGTGTTGCACGCCACCGATACTATCTGTGTAGCATAAGAAAAAAGTTGTTCTTTGAAAACTTATACTCCACACCCTGATTTTAATACTGCTATTTTTTATTCTTTTCAAGGTGTAAAATTAAGTGAAGTGACTTTTTTATACTAGTAACATTCTGTTACTTTGGTAGTGAGCCTTCATCTTTGAAAGGTGGAAACCAGAATCCTCAAATCTTAGTCTATAATGATTGCAGTTAATTGGCTATTCAACCAAAGTCTATAGATATATTAGTTTCAAATAGCTAAGCCCCAGAAGGAGCAACGTATGACAGCTGCAGCAGCTGGGAAGCAAAGGCTTGACTACAAATTGGAAAGGCGTTACATTTTCTTTTCCTTGTAAAACAGAAGAATCCTATGCTTTAGAAAGGCCTACAGCTGGACTAACAGAAACAAGAGTATGAGGCTGCATGACAGTGGCAAAGGCTTTCCCTGATGCACAGGGAGGAGCTGACTGTTTATGCCACAGATGTCAGCAGAAGCAGCTAACATAACACGTAGCCAAAAATCAGATGGAGCAAGAACCCAATAACAGTGTACAGCCAATCTATGGATGCCACAGAAGCATAGTTCAGAGTGGCGATAGAGTCTAGCCACTCTGCAAAGGAAAAGTCCTGTAGGCAGCACTATGAAGAGAAGAAAATGAAAGCAGAGGTGAAAGTTAGCTTCTTTAAATGCCAAGCTTGTATGGCATCACTTATAAGCTCTAAATTATACATCATTTTTACATCCGGCCAACTTGAGCAGCTTACACCACACAACAGGACTTAGGTCTGCTATCCCGTCAGTTAAAGGCTCCCCTTCTTCTCATACAGGGGCAGGAATTAATCTGTAGCAAGGTCACCTCTTATCACATATTTGTCTATGATTGATCACTAAGATATTTATTGTTTAAGTAAAAACTCCTAACCTCTAGGTGAAGCAGAGACAGTATCCCACACGTACCTTTTGAAAGCTGTCCCAGGTAAAGAAACACAAAGCCCTCCAATCATGTCATTAATGCTTGGAAAAATGCTAGTCTAGGTCACATGTAAGTAATAGGAATTTTCATTCCACTCTCTCCTAAATGGCCAACTTTTCCTAGATACATTTCTAACTGAAAAGCAGGCTGATCACCAACGTAACACAAGTGGTTGCTGTTTGAAGGTACCTGTTTGTTGCTACTTAAGTTTACCTTTTCATAAATTAACCTGCAGAAAACATCATTAAACATTCTCTAAAATATTGTTGAAAAAATGCTTACTGTTCTCATTTCACGCAGGACCTCCTGCCATGCTACAATTTCATCAGTCAGATGTAAGTAAACTGAACTGAGAGGCAGATCTGTCAAAATCAGCTAACCTCCACTGTAAAGACATGAAACCAAACTGGGTGAACTAAGGTGGCTTGGATGTTTGCTTCAGAGATTTGTGGATCTTCAGGTCATACCAGATGTTCTGTGTGACAGTGATGGATGGTGCTTGTTGCAGTCTACAGCCCCATTACACTTATCTCTCTTCTTGTACTCTGACATTTTTAACTCCTTTGGGAAACTGCCATCAAATTATGCTGATAGCTACAAAGCTAAAAAAAAATCCCAAGAGTATATAGTATTTGTCATACTTGTTCAGTATATAAACAACTTCATCAAAATAAGCATGCATTAAATTTGAGTTATACCTTATTTATTTACTGGGATTGTAATAAAATTCCACCTAACATCTAGCTCAGAAAGTTGATTTAGAAGGTTATTATGTTTGCTAAATACCTATATAAACTAAATTGCTAATTATCTCAGGATAGAGGATTATTAAGTGACCAAGGCAATAACCTGGGACCTCAAACCTGAATTCTGATACTAATCCACAATGACCACTGAGCCTTAATTAAAATACTCAGTTCATCATTTGTGAGAATGCAACTTGCTACCTGCAGGGGAAATGTCAGTTGGCATACATTCAGAACTGCAACTCACATGTGCTGGAATATTAAAGCAAATAAATACTGCTATATCTGTAAAGTAGTCAGGTTCTGAAAACACCTCACCTCCATGCTGATTATCTAATACAAGGCATTTTACATTTTAAAACATAGTCATTTTAACTTAGGATCTGTTTATTTGCATTGAGTAAACACTTCTAGTAATATTGTCAAAGCATATAAATTTCCAAATCCCACTAATGGTGCAGTGTCCTAATTTCAAAACATTTCAAGACATCTGTAAAGTTTTTCTCAACGTAAAAGCAGCACAAACTAACAATAACCATGGTATCATTACATCATCACTGTAATTGGAGGGGACCTCTGGTCTGAAACCTCCTGCCAAAGCAGGGTCAGCCATGGAATCTTTTCAGGATGTTCAGGGCTTTGCCTGTTTGGGGCTTGAAACCCTCCAAAGATGGAGATGGCACAAGTTCTGAGATTGCTCTGAGATGCTTCTCTTTTTCTCACAGGTTGTATGCAAAATTTAGAGACCTAATCTGTGGCTGAAAAATCCACTCTATTAGCCCTTGATATTAGGTGGTTACTTGGGTTTTTTTCAGCCACTAACCAGACAGTAGTTTAGAGCAGTGCTGATTTGTACTGGTCTAGTAACCAAGAGAAAAATCCAAGGTCATGTAAATTTCCACTGCTACCCATTTCCCAGAAAGATAAAAAACCAGGATATGTGAGTCTCAAACAAGCGTGATACTCCTCTTTCATTTTTGATTGCAGCTCCTCAAAACTTTTTAAATTTAATTAAGTAAATTTGAATAAGTTTTTCATTCATATTAATAATTCAGAAAAACAGAGATGCCTCAAAAAATGCTAAATAAGCAACAGCAAGTACAAAAGATTATGCCAAGTAACCTGAGGAACAGGTCTGGGAAAGTGTCGTGGTGGTTTCTTGGATTTGGTTTTTCTAGTTTTTTTCTTATGATACTCCATTTAAGTTCATGTTACTGACATGTGCCCTGGACCATTACTGTACCCTCTAGAGACTACTCTTGTACAGAACTTTGACCTTATGGGAAATCCAGTTATTTAAGATATCACAAAGTTAAAAGATCAGAAGCTGTAGAATCTTTTTATAGGAATCTTATATTCAAGACATTTTGACTTTAACTCAGTCTACACTAAGTATCAATAGATATTAAAGGATGGGAAAGAATGTTTACATATGTCTGTATTTATTCATACACTTTGCTTTCTGAAGGTAGCTTCTTGGCTTAGCAAGGTGGGGATTATGAGGGCGATAAAAGACACAAGCCTCCTTGAAATAAAGTAGAGGAGAACTGAACTAAACAATTCTGTCTGATACTCTGTTAGCTAATCCTTTTCACTTCCAAACAATTCAACAAATAGCTACACAACACGTACTACAATACAGAAATGAAAAAACTACAAGAGAATACACCTGTACAATAATTAATTAGTGCTTTCTCAAGTCTGAAATAAAGCTTTTCCAAGTTTCTCTCAGACTTCCCTGAGGACTGTGCAAAAGTTGGTGGTAGCTTCCTACTTCTGTAACTATTTCTGTCATTCATGATTATGATTTACTGTGTCCCAAGGCTCTCTTACATGTCCTGCAAGTGGAAAGCTCTCATCAAAGCCTGACCAAGACTGCCCATCATCTGCTCCTGTTGGCCACTCTCACTGACCTCCACCTGACACCTCCGCAGGCACATTGTTCTAGCCAGGTCTCTATTGCAGGGACTTTTACTTCCCAAATTGTCTTCTCTTTAGGAAAATCCATATACAGCATCCAGAACCCATGTGCCAACTTTTTTTATCTTGTTGGAAATCAGTACAACTACTATTGCAAGCTAATAATTAGAATTAGGTCACCCTCACCTAAGGGTGAGGTGTGCATGCAAGCAATGCACACAAATATGATTGATGTAGAAATGAATTATGTTTGAGTCATGGGTCTGTCCATGAGATACTAACAGAGAGCTCTTCTTCTGGGATCTTCTCTGAGTTTCAGGCACTAGGTGGAATGCATACTACCTTTGCATGTAATATATAGGGAAGGCAAGTATAAAACAATGCTACTGAAATACCATTTAATTTCCTCAAAAGAAATGCAATGAAATGAGTATATTCCTTTGGATACTTTGGAATTAGTTCCATTAGAGTTTCCACTGAAAAGCAAGATCAGTCATTTGTAGCCTTCTTTATAAGCATAAGCATAGCTGTGTATGAAATTTTATTCAAAGCACCGTGGCAGTTAGAGGCATGATCTTTATTTTGTGGACAATTTTAACTGTAAAAGACCTCCTCCAAATCAAACTGTCTAAGTGGTTTTGTGCCTTCCCAACCTGAACCCATTGTGATTGCTGCACTGTTCTGGAAGGCTGTGAAATGCAAGGAAAAGCTATTATGAAACACTTAAAACAGCAAAACATTTTCTCTGTTACTTGAGTAGCTTAAGTCACTGGAGTTAGACTAAAGTAAAAGTAGACAGCATAAGAAATGGATACACCACTGGACTGGGATGCCAGAGAGACACTTACTTTTCTGAACTCCACTGGGCTGGTAGAACCGTACATGGTAGAGCCTTCTGCAGTCTCCTCCTGTTTTATATATGTGTAGTTTTAACAATAGAACGAAAAATATTTTTCTGTTAAAATTTAGGAATTAAGGAAAAAAGTTATAGATATTTTCTGTGCAATTCTTCTAGCCTGATTCTTGCCAGAAGAGGGCTCCATTCAGAAAAGGAAAATAGTTGCATATTTTCAGGTAGATACAAATAGCAGTATATAAGATGGGTCCCATTGGTTTTATTAGTTGCTAGCCCAGGCTACCAGTTCATTCACAAATGATTTAAAATTAATTCAAGTCTATAATAGTATTTACACATTGGCCTTTGTAGTTTATTTTTTATAATTAAAAGCTAAAAATATGAACCTTTTCCCAAGGTATCTTAGATCAGATATTTCATAAAAACACCTAAACCTTGCTTCATTTCTATGATGGTGAATATATAATTAATTATTCTGTTCTGAAGGGGGGCCTGAATTCTTTATTCATTACCTGTCTAATGCAAAACAATTTCCTAAATGTGGTGCAGAAATCATAAAATCTGAGCAAGACATGAGTTTCATTTTTAGAAATACAAGATTTGCATATCTTCCTGAGTGGGACAAACATGACTACACAGTATACACCACAACCTTTATACCTCTGTGTGAGCACTATGAATATCACACTATCTCCCAGTTTATCATTAAACTTCTGTCACTAAGCTCATAATAATTTTTTCCTCTATTTTATTAGATTTCTACCCTCACATTTTCCTCTCCTCTGTTTTGCCTTCAGGTAAGTATGAGATACACCACTTACATGCATAAAAGGCTGTTATTAGAGCTTCCACTTTATTAAAAGTACCATTCTTATTAATGGTTGGCTGGCAGGCAACAGTTAATCTTTACAGCTTCATCAGTCTTTTAACTTGTTAGAAGGAATGAAAGCAATTTAATTATTTCTAGGTTCAAAGTAGAGAAATCTTGTTAGCATTCTACACAAAGAAAAGTCTATCATAAAAACATATGGCATAAAATTTCTACAGATAACTTTTTCCCAATGGCTGTGCTAGATTTCTCTAGCATGCTCTGCTGGAGAGAGTTGAATTATAGACAATGAAGCCATACAACAGCATGGCACTACAAAATGTAATTCTGAGTAAGAGGCAAGCTTCTAATACAACTTCTAATATAATGAGACTTCAACATCCTGACTGTTTCCAAACTTCTACATGAAAAATCAGCCCTGAGGTTTTCAGCAAGGGAAAATGTAATGTCCTGCACCTGGGGAGGAACAACCATAGATACCAATACATGCTGGGGACCACCTGGCTGGATAGCAGCAGAAAAGGACCAGGGTGTCCTGGAAGACACCAAGCTGAACATAATCCAGCAAGATGCCCTTACTGAAAATAAGGTTAATAGTATCCTGAGCTGCATCAGGGCTGTATAGCCTACAGAAGAGAAGCCTAAGTGAGGATCTGATCAATGTCTATGAATACCTCAAAGAAGGGTGCAAGAATGGAAGAGCTCTTTTCAGTGGTGCCCAGTGACAGGACTATAGGCAATGACCACAACCTGAAACACACACAGGATGTTCTCTCTGAACATCCAGAAACACTTTTTTACCGTGAGGGTGACCAAGCACTTAAACCAGTTGCCCAGGGAGCATGTGGAGTGTCCATCCTTGGTGATATTCAAAAGACATCTGGATATGCTCCTGGACAACAGGCTCTAGGTGTTGGTGCTTGAGAAGACGGGTTGCAGTACCTGCAGTGGTCCCTTCCAACCTCAATCATACTGTGATTCTATGTTTCTGTGTTATCATTGCCTGAAGGAGCTGGCATGAAACTTAGGGACAGGAGAGACTTGCTGCTTCTTCCCCAGCATTTTCAGTAATTAAACAGGTGTCTGAAAAAAATAACATTCCACAGAGGGAAGATTTGTCCTTTACAATCAATTTATGTTCAGACACAAAATCTATCTAGGCACCAGATACAGGCCAACCAGTCAGGCCAAAGACTAACATCTTGAGATCTCAGATACAGAATACACTGTGAAAGCAAGTTCTCAGCATAGGAGTATGCCAGAATTTTTGTGCTGGACATTTGCCAAAAATATACCTGATTTTGTGAAAGCAGATTAGATACAAAACATTTTCTGTACTCATCCACAGAGAGAACAAATCCAAAGTAAATAAGACTTGTTTTTTCTTCCGAGTTACTGACTCCTCAATGTTAAAGGTATCTTCTGAAAAGAATATTATCTACCAGTCTTACAGAATATTTCACAAATTTTCCATTCAAAATATTAATTTTCCTTCTGAGGATTTATTTCAATCTACTAAAGGCTCACTGATTGTGTAAAAACCATAATATATAATAGCTTGAGAGCAATCACGCTCCTTATGATCTTGACAATGATGGACTTTGACTTCAGGTTTCCTATCAGGCACTAGATGAGTGAAAAGTTAAAGCAGATGTTAAAATTGATTTTAAATACTCTTTTAGTGTGGTTCATTACAAAAGGCTTAGAATTATTTCTATTTCATTAGGACATTGATTATCCACCCAATAAGTAAGAGCAAAGGGATGAAAAGAGGCAACCAAAGGAAAGAAAATATGAGTATCATACACTGGCAGAGATCTTTCTAAAGCTTATGCTTAAGCTTACAAATTTAGGTTTTGGATATTGAAAGGTCTAATTAGGTCAGTTAGTAATTGCTGGTATTGAGCTGTCTTAAGGATACTCATGTCTTTCTTGATTAGTCTTTTTACCTTGAATAATTTGCTTGGCAGTTCTAATGCCAGCTGTGTTATGAAAAAGGAAATAGCCAACACTTTGGTCCAACTGATAACATGATGCTTTCTTTTTAAGGGACCAGGTATTCTTAATGAACTTGCAGCAAAACCCATACATCACCATACAGAGGGTATGAACAGAGATGGAAAATGAAAAAAAAATGAAGCATAAAATCTTTTTATCCTCTTTCAATGAGATTCCTGCTCAAACCATTAGAAAAAAATTTAGTTTTCATAGAATCATAGTTCCAGCATTGCACATTTTGAACAGTTGATTTAAAATAAATTTAATTCACCCCATTTTCTAAACCAGCACAGAGAGACAGAGACAGAGGCATAGATGAAAATCTATGATCCAGCTGCAAAATTTCTTTTGATACCCTACCCCAGGACAGTACTCGCTCACTGATTCAAAGAACTTGGGTAGTTAGTTTGGTATCCAAAAGTGGTTTGTCTTTAACCATGAAGCACAGATAAAAGAAGCAAAATCTTTAAGAGATAAAAACACTCCTCCAGCTCTTTCTGACAGTGCAGAGTACAGACTTTTCATATTATTCTTAAAAGACAAGATTGCACTTCAGACTGTCTAGTTACAGATAGAAAGAAAAAAACATGAAAGAATGACACGTGAGAAAATATCACTTCCTTCTCTTTGCCTGGTTACTGTAGCTGAGTGTTTTACACTGGGAGGTACTATTCAATTAAGCAAGGCTAAACAGAACAATTCAGAGAAGGTCCATGTAACNAGAAAAGTGTCTGGTATTCACCAAAAGACAATTCAAAAGTCATCTGAAGAAGTTATGAAGCTCTCACAACTTCTTTTGTCTCACTGTTCATAAGAATTACACTGGTGAAGCTAAAGTTGGCCATCCCA
>VWZY01008177.1:2128-13848 GCA_013399075.1 Chloroceryle aenea
GGAGCACCCACAGCTCTGTCAGGAAGCAGAACCAGCCGGGTCATGTCAAGACAGGCTCTTCCTCAGACTCTGCCACGCAGAAACCCACAGCTCTACCTGCAGCCTCCTGAGCTTAGCAATTGGAATAACAGGGTTGATTTTTGGCTATGAGATCCTTACACTGGCCAGACACACTGATTATCAAGTGCCACCTCTTCTCTGCCCCCAGCTCCAGCCTTTGACTCATCACTTAAAAAGCTGCAGGGCTCTCTACTGTTAATCTGGAAAAAATGTAAATAAATTAGAAATTTGGGAACCCGTAACCAAGAGAATGCAGAAATGAAGGAAAACACCAACCAAGGAGCGAGGTTTTGGCTTTAAATCAGACCTCCAGCCAAACTTTTCTATCCCAAAATAGTTCTCCCGAGCCAAGCGATAAACTCTGAATCCTTCTTGTTCGTTTTTTTCTCCAAGAAGAAAAGAGTTTTCAGATCCTCATCTCCCCAGGGATCAAGTCCTGTCTGTTCCTTTGCTCCTGGATCTCCCTTCCACCCCCACCTTCATTCACCCCTCCCTGAACTCGTCAGCATTCAGGGGGGTCCTCCAGAGCGAGGTCTCCGCAGCTGCGTCCCGGGCAGGACTGTTTGTAACACACCCTGACAAACTGAGCATCTGCCAAGAGCAGCAGGAGCCAGGAGGATGCTGCACCCTGGTAGCTCATCCCCCAGGAGCAGGGGCGGAGCGGAGCGGAGCAGAGGCCTCCGTTCTTTCATAGCCCTGTACAATGCTGCTTGATCCATATGCAACAAGGCAGCACTGTAAAGAAGCTGAAAGCGCAGAGGTAACAGCAACAGCCTGGCCAGGAACTCCAGAGCGACTCCTAAAAACACCCCAGGAAAGGCCCCACCTCTGCTTCCCCCTCCAAGAGCCCACCTCAAACCACCGCAGAGAAGCTGTTTTATCTCCTGACCCCCCAGAGGACCTATGGAGATGACCCCCAGCGTATTCCCAGCACAACGAGCTGGCTCAAACACGGATGAGCACGGAGAAAATTTCCCGAAGCATCCAAACGGAGCAGATGAATCCAAAGCACCACGCACAAGGGGGTGCCTAGGGAAGGGCCGGGCGGGAGCCGGCGATGCCGCGCGCCAGGAGCTGCGGGTGGGACGGGGGGCAAGAGGCTCCCCCCAGTACCTCGTTCAGCGCGCACATCCGCGCGATGGAGCCGATGTTGTTAGTGATGGTTATTAACGTAGCCTTGGCGAGATCCGCTTTGCTGACTGAGTCCCGCTTCTCCTTGCTCATCATGTTCCCGAAGCTGCAAAGACAGGGGGTTGGGGGTTCAAAGTGGAGGGAATGGTCGCTCTTCTAAGATGGGTTTCATCCTGGGAGCATCTCCGGTCAAACTAAAAATCATTCAGGTCGTGTTTAGAAATATCTGACGGGGGACCAGGGGGCGGGAGGATGGGGCCAGACTCTGGTCAGGGGTGCCCAGGGACAGCACAAGGGGCACCAAGGGGAACCAACTGGAAGCCAGGAGATTCCAGCTGAGCAGGAGGAGCAAGTTCCTTGGTGTGAGGGTGTCAGAGGCTGTGCCAGGCTGCCCAGAGAGGCTGTGGAGTCTCCTCTCTGGAGAGATTCCCAACCCCCCTGGACCCTGCGCTGCTGGGCCCCCTGCTCTGGGTGCCCCTGCTGGATGGAGCAGGGGGGTGGCACCAGCTGACCCCCAGAGGCCCCTTCCAGCCTCACCCTGCTGGGATCCTGGGATTACCTGGATGCTACAGCCCAGCCCGGCAGCCCGAACCGCTCGTAGTCTCCTCCATAAATGTCCCGCACTAGTTTGTCCACTTTGGTGCTGTCTCCATGGGATGCCATCTCCAGGGCCTCTTCAAAGGTGGAGCAGCCGGTAAGAAGGCAGCAGAGACCAAAAAAGGTTCCCCCTCCAAGGCTGCAATGTAAAGCAAACTGAGTCACCTGCCCTGCTTCTGAGGAGACAGAAACTGGCTCATTCCTCTGAGATCTGGGGCTGCTCAGCTACGAATCCAAGTCAGCTCAGGCTGCCCCATTCCTCCAGCTGCTTCTCTTTGCAGGGAGAACCATCTCGGAAGAGCAGCAGTTTCCTTCCAATCTCTTACTTTCAGTAACTTGCAGCCCCTTAAGAAGCCCCACACCCTGAGAGCTTTCTGCAGGGGGCACATCTCTAAATGAGAAGTCACATTTGTGTTTTACAACGGCCACCTTCCCCCAGCCCTAGTCCCGAGGGGTTACTGGAGCATTAGGGCAAAGCCACTGAAAACTTAGGGGAACAAAACTACAACCTGTTCACTGTCCACACGTGAGATACAGTGAGACCTGTACTGTGAGGTGGGTTTTCTAATCATTATTGCCAACTTCCAAGAAATTCAGGAAAGTTTAAAGCCAAGGAACTCTCTGGCTTTGCCTGGCAAGAGCCACGTGTTCCTGAAGGGTGGCTGGAGCAGACCAGCAACCACCCAGGGAATTACTGCCGTGCCAGGATCCCTTCCTCCACAGGAAGGCAACTTTTGGCAGTCAGGAGGTAAAACTGTACTGCTTGGATTGATTCTCACAGGTATTAACGTGATGATGATGAGAGTATTTGGGGTTATCCCAAACCATGGGATCTCTGCAATGGGAAACACTTCAATTCTTGCAGCAGACCAACTGTAAAAGGAGGTTGTGGTGAGGCTGGTGTTGGCCTCTTCTCCCAAGTTACTAATGAGAAAACGAGAGGAAGTGGCCTCAAGTTGCATCAGGGGAGGTGTGGATTGGATACCAGGAAGAAATTCTTCACTGAGAGACTGGACCAGGCTGCCCAGGGAGGTGGTGGGGTCACCATCCCTGGAGGGGTTTAAAAACCAGCACTTGAGGCTCTGGCCTGATGGACAGAGAGATGTGAGGGTGAAGGTTGGACTGGATGATCCTAGAGGTCCTTTCCAACCCTAAAGAGTCTGTGATTCTAAAAACCAGCTTCTAAAAGAGACTGGTCACAATAAAGAGACTAAAATGTGAAATTCAAATTCACCCCCTTTATAGCAGCTTGTCCCTCCAGGTGTCACCAACACCACAGAAATGCATTCCAGAGTTGAAAATCAACCTCCCTTCACCCCCTGCCCAGCACCCACCTGGTGCCTGTTACCCGTTTGTAGTTCTCTTTGGAATACACGGCCAGAATGCTGACCCCCGAGCCAATGTTGACCAGGAGGAGGGGATAGGGATTCTCCAAGTTGAACGGGAGCTTCTGACAGCGCTCGGCGTCCGTCGGGTTTTCAAAGTAGTAGCACTCTGAGTGCCCGTTGAATCCCACCGAGTCGATGTACAGAACTCCTTTAATAAGGCAATCGAGTTCATCGAGCTTACAGAGCTGAAGGTCACCCATCTGGCAGAAAAAGACACAAGCAGAGGGAAGGATATTCAAGGAGTGGCCGAGGAACTGAAGTGTTTATGCTCAGGGCTTCGAAAAACGCCTTTGCTGCCAGCTGAGTTCAGCCACCTCCATCACTCCCTGCCGGGGAGGAGAGACTGCTGAGCACAGCAGGGTTCTGGCTTCTCCAGGCACATGGACTGACAACTGCCCCAGCTGGGATGGGAAAATGGGGGGAAAACAGTGATTGGATCCACTGCTGGACACTGACAGAATCCCACCCGCTTCCCAGGGCCTGAGATGGGCCCTGACTTGGAGGGACCAGCACGGAAAGCGAGGAGAAGTGAGAAGGGGCTCAACTGTTTGACAAGAAAACATCCCTCAGAAACATCCCTCAAAAAAGCAGAAAAAAGAGAGGGTGCTGAGGGACGTGGTTTAGAGGGGACACAGTCTAGTGCTGGGTTAATGGTCAGACTTGATGATCTTAAAGGTCTCTTCCAACCAAAACCATTCAATGATTCTGTGATCCCATGGAATTGTTTCCCCTCTCGTGTCACTGCCCTGACTGCAAAACCCCCCTCTTTATTTGGTGCATTTTTCCAAGCCCTGGCAAACCAAAGTATTTCTCACACATGTTTTTCACCACCAGACAAGAACCAAACATTGAATGAAGCCACATGATGATGTCAAATCCCAACCACCAACCTCCTTCCAGTTCATTTACCACCAAATCTGACTGAACCTCCCTCAGCTTGCTCCCATGCCTGTTAGAGATGGAACCATGTGAGCAAACAGCCAAGTCACCAAATGGTAAGCATGTGAAAACCAGCAGTGAGACAAACGAACGAAAAGCAACAACTGCAAAGGAGAAAAAAGAAAGGAAAAGGGAAAAAAAGGAGGGAAAAAAGGGAAAAAAAAGAAGGGGAAAAGGGAAAGAAGGAAGGGGGGAGGAAGAAGAAAAAGAAGGGAAAAAAAGAGAAAAAGAACCCCAAAATGCAAACACAGCAGAGAAACCCACAAATCTGAGACCAGTGATGAGCAGTAGAGAGAAAGTCTCGTTAAGAGCTGGCAGTCAGTGAGTCAGTTGGGAGTTACAGGGACATCAGGGGCACTTTCAGGAAAGAAAAGCATCCCGAGCTGGAAAAGCGAACTCGGCTCCGCACGCTGTTCCCCGAGCCAAGCTTCACTGGGGTTAGGTGCACTCTGCCAAAACCCCTCAGGCTGAGAGCCTGCAGAGACAACTGGGGGGTTGGTTCTTGGGTTTTTTTTTCCTAGTCTAAAGCCTCAACCACAATTTCACTACCAGATCCTAATCAAATAGAAGCCAAAAGTGCCTACTGTGCGAAAGTCCTGCTCAAATTTGTACGCTCCACCTCCCGTGGCACATAAGGTAGTATGGAGGCTTGAGAAGTGCTTTTCGCTTCCCATTTGGATAAAAGCAGGCATGTCATGAGTAGGAAAGCGTATAAAGTGCAGATTGCCTTTACGTCCACACAGGGTAAGGTCCTTTAGCTCGAGGTGCACATCCCGAATGCCTGTGGAGCCATAGGCTACGTTTGACGTCAGGTATTTGCGGATGCTTTTGAGATTTTCCACTTCTTCCTCCTCCTCTTCAGCGGTGATGTCCTTTGGTTCAAAGTAAACCAGTTTGACCAAGGTCCCGCCGATGTCCAAGCCGAACCAAGGGAAAACTGAAGGGAAAGAAGAGAAATGGGGTATGACAGGGTCACACCAACAGCCAAACAGCTCGAAACCGAAGGAATTCACGGTGTGGGTCTGGGGGTGCCGCCGGGATCCCGCCGCGACTCGAATCCCCAGCCATCTCTTTTGTCAAGTGCTGGTCCAGAGCCAGAGCCCAGGATAACCCCAGCCCTGCTACATCAAAGGGCTGTACGAACCTTAACTAATTACAACATGCAACTGAGGTAGACAAGTCATCTAAGATGCCCCAGGGAGACAAAAAAACAAACGGCTAATTGGATTATTTTATTAGTCAAATTCCCCCATGGTACAAAACATGCATTAGTGTCAGGCCCAGCAACATTTACAGCTGTAGCAGGTAATGAGCTTCTTGGAAAAGATCAAGAGAAACCCCTGATCAGATGGAATCTGCGATTAGAGCCGAGCGCTGGAACAGATTCCCATCACTATTAATGAGCTGAAGGATGGGCCAGAGCTAACGAGATCCGCGAGCTCCGGCGCGGAGAGGAAAACGCAGCCAACGTCTTCTGGCTTCTGGGGGAAATCTTTACAGGGTTGGGGTTTTTTTTAACAGAAAATAAGCCCTGAATGCAGCGTGTGGTACTGAGGTGTCTCTGGAAAGAAGGATCTGGGGTTTTGGTAATATTGGTACATGTCAGAGATGGGAATAAGAAGCTACTGTTATTTTTGGGTGTCTGCAAGCGTGCTACACGAAGCAGCCCCCGTTCTACCACCAGTTGGAGGCAGGAATCACTCCAGTGAAAGTCAGGGAAGCAGCAGCCCCCCCCCTAGAACACAGAACTGCCCAAGGGAAAGCCCGTCCCTCGGTCCTGGACCCCAGCAGCTGAGGCCGAGCTGCAGCAGCACTAAGCAGTCAGGGAGCAAAGAGCCAGAGGCAGCACTTAGGAAAGCTGGAGAGCAAAGAAAACAGCTCAGGGACAGGAGGGGAAAGTCAGTCCCAAAGAAAAACCATCGCTGAAGAGCCACGAAGCCGCCAGGCAAGCGCAGGTTTGAAAGCAGTGTATTCTCTCCTTGGCGAGTCGAGGTGGTTGCTGTGGGGAGCAGAGGTAAAACAGCCCCTCTCAGAGCATCACAGCCCCCCAGGAGCTGCCACAGCCCCCCAGGAGCTGCCACAGCCAACCCCTGCCCACGGTATTTTTAAAGCACTGAGTTATTTTTACATATTTACAAAGAGGCCTCCCCCAGTCATCAAGAGAGACGTTGAAAGGAGAGGAGAAGTCTATTTTAGGAGGCAGGTCCAAATCCCAATCACTGTTTCTGATGCATTTACTTCAAACAAGAACAGATATAAAAATAACTGCTCATGACTGAGAGGGAGAGAAATCAGAACCAGGGACCAAGGGGGAGAGAAAGCAGGAGCAATTCAAGGACTTTTTTCAGGACTGTTTCCCATTCTGCACTCCTGAAATGAATTTCCAAGTTGCAAACACACCATCGGTATTTCAGGGTGGGGAGCCCACCAAGTGGAGAAAAGCTCAGCAGATGTTTCTGACTTCCCAGACTCCCCATCAGAACCTCACTGAAGCTCTTCACAAAGCAGTGAAACAGTGCAGCCACTTCTCAAGAGAGGAAGGCAGGAGAATTACCAACTTGGTCACCAGTTTAAGAAGCTTACAAAACAAATACAGCAGCTCCTCTGAAACTTCACCCCAGCTCATTCTGAGTGCCCTCAAGACTTTTTAGTATCTCTAAACTTACTTTTTCTTCAGGTGTGGCTACAGCAGCCCCTGGACTCTCCAATCATCAAGGGTGGTGGGGTGAAACCACTGCCTGGCACAGCAGAAGACACGGCTAATGGGGAAACAGGAGCGATGCCTGCAGAGCTGGGCTCAGGTCTTATCAGTCTCAGAATCACNCTTCCCTTACCACTGACCCTTCTGACCCCCAGTTGGCCCCAAAACGAGCACCCAGCCCCTGGCCCAGGGGTCAGCCCCATCATGGCACTGGCTGCACACCCCCTGCAGAAAGGCTCCACGTGGAGCAGCTGCTGCTCTCCAGCTGCCAACAGCTCGGCTCCTCCTCCGGTAACTCACCGGGGATGAATTCTTAAAGATAGCCTATTAAGGTAATTAACTTAAACCAAATGATTCTTAATTATGCATCTCTCATTATATACATCCCAGCCACAGGTTAGGAATCTGAGGCAGCAGCTCAGATTGAAGTACTCCAATTTAAGTACCTCTTTCCCATCCCATAAAGCATTTGCTAAGCAGCAAAACCTCTGCGCAGCACTCGCATCATCTGGGGCAGGGAAAGAACTTCCCTTGTCAACCCCTTTCTGGAGGAAGGGGCTGTGGCAGGGAAACAAGAGGAGGAAATTGTTTCCATGCCGTGAGAAGAGGGGTTTTCTTCCCTTCCACTGAGAGGAAGTTGGCCACCAGGAACACGCAGGGCAGCGGCAGCTCTTCCATCACCAAGAACTAGAAACATCCCTGCCTCCAAAGGGAGGAAGGAGGAAGCTCTCTTGGATGAAAGCCATCGCCATCTGCTACTGACATTTCTCTTAAAACACCAATTTTTTTTCTCCTCCCCTCCCCCTTCCCCCCCAGCATCTACAGGGCAGTTGAAATCCATCCAAAGATCTCTCCCTTTTAAGCCTCTGAAGGATTTTTTCCACGAGAGCTGCTGCAGCAGATGGCAGATCTGGAGCGGTGTGAGAAGTGGTGGCATCCAGGAGCCTCTGGGCAGCCCAAGGGCTGATTCCTGACTCAGTTGGGGGCTGATTTTTGACTCGGTCGGAAGGTTTTGCTGAAATAACCACCACGAGAAGATGCCAGTTTTAATGGCCAAGGCCAAAACTGCAAAAGTTGATTCTTTTCACCACTTCCCCGCTGCTTCCCGGAGCCCTTGGTGCTGGGAATGAGCCTCCTGGCTCCTCTCCTCTCCCAGCACCCACCAGCCAGGGAATGATGGGGAGAATGAGGAACCCACAGGCAGAGCACGGGCTGAGCATCGTGGTGCAAACCTCCAGACTCTCCTCCTGGCCAGCAATCCTGGGAAGCGTTTAAGTCTCTCTCTGGGTGTTTGGCCATTAAAGAGAAAAGCAGAAAATCCTCTTCTCAAAGCCAGAACTGCTCTCCTTTCAAAACCTGCTACAGCCTTTTCCTTAGAAGAAATGATTTTGGTTTAGGTTTTACTTCATAAGCACAACAGCAGCCATGAACCCTGCTCTCAAACATCACCTAGGACGTCAACTTTCATACACAGGGAAATTTTCATACACACGACCTACAGATGGCTCCATGGCTTGAAAATAAACCTTCTTCCCACAGGCAGAGCTAGGGATGGGCAGCAACAAACAAAAGATGAGCCTATAAACAAAGCACAGGGCTCACAGCTCGTCCTGAACAACGTCACCTGCAGAGAAGCTCAAGGAGACTTCGTGTGCCCACAGCGAGTTTCCAGCCTGCCCTTCTCCTTCACCTTCAAATCCCTTCTGGAGTCAACTGCGAGCTCTTGGGGGCAAGCAAAACAGAACGCCTTGGTCTGTGATGTAAATGGCTTTCTGGAGTTGAAGGCTATATAAATAAAACCCTCCACAGAGCTATCTGGGAAGCTGCGGTGGTGTGGAGATGAAAGGAGCGATAGAATTCCAGATCTCCACGGTGGATTTTCTTCACAGGAGAGGCTCAAGCTGTATTTCCGAGACTGATCCTTAAGTTAGGAGCCAATTATACCAGCAGCTAAAAAGATCAGCTCGTGTGGAGGAGCAACGCAGGCTGATGGTTTCCTTGAGCCTACGACAGCATCTCTCTGCTCACTTGAAAATATTCAACGTATTTTCGGAGCAATAAACCACTCTGGAAAGGTTACAACCTGGGGGGGAGTGAGATGGAAACAAGCTCACCTCCTATTCATCAGTATTTCATGTCAAGTGACACTAAGTCTACACATCACCCACCTAGAAATTCGCATTTCACGCAGGATCCCGGAACATAAAAAGGGATTAAATAAAATAAAATAAATCAAAGCTTCAATTCCATACTGCAAATTCTGACAGAAGATGCTAAAACTTTAAAAAACCAAAAGGTATCAGATGAAGGGGCTACAGAATGGGGGAGGATTTGGGGTTTTTTTAACCCCCCCGGCACACATTTTTAGAAGACTATTTGCAGGATGTTCTTCTTGACTTTTTAGGTATAGAATTATTGGAATTCATTCATATCCTACAATAAAAATACACTTTATGCAACTTGCTTCCCCTCCCTGTTTCTCAGATGGTGAAGCATTATGGACAGTGTCTGGGAAAAGCATCAAACCAAGCCATTTTTGATCGCTTTTGTTGGTTTTTTTTTCCAGAGAGCTAACAAATGGGCTAGGAAAAAGAGCAGCAGGCTTAGTGAAATACCCTGAGCTCCTCCCTGTGCAGGAGAAACACGGGTTTAGGATGGAGCAGGGAGTGGTGCAGCAGCACGGAGAGAGGAGGGGAAGGGGAAAAGGTGAGGAAGCCAATGAAGCGAATCCCTGGCTCATTTCTCTTATTATAACAAGATTCATTATGACAAAATATTCCCCTGCTCTTAAGAGCACTTAACCCTGTCCACAGCAAGCCAGCTGGTACCCCCCAGGTATCCTCCTCACTCATCCAGGGCATTTCCAGCCCAGTTTGTGAGTGTAGATTTCAGATGCTGCACTGACAGCTCCTTACCAGAAAGGAATTCCTCTGTACCACCCCTGGAGCTGATAAAGCTTTTCTGGGGGATCTCGATGATCCCCTCAACCTCCCTGCACGTCCCACCAACACAATACTCCTGAGCAGCTCAGATGGCCAACAAATCTCTGCTTCACCACATTTCCAGGGCTGCTTCCCCCTCCCTTCCAAGGGCAACAGCATCCTCGGCTTCCCCTTTTACCTAAGACACGCCAAAAAACCTCGGTGCCTGCAAGAAAGCTCTTTGGCTCCTGCCAAGGGCACCAAGAACCAGTTACCAGCCCGAGACCCACAACAGCAGAAGCTCAGCCATCTGCTGGGCAGCTGCAGGTCTAGTTCTTTCAGATCTACGCCGTCTAATTCCCCTCGGTCTCAGCCCTCGCCTGCTCTCCGCGGTGAAATCGCCCTCTGGTACAGATGGACGGCTCGGGAGGAAGAAAGATCACGAGCGGGAGCTGCAGGCTGCTGAAATCCTTTCGTTCCTGGGGAAGCAGGGCTCATCTGCCAGGGCATCTGCCAGCGCAGGCAGCAAGACAAGCCTCAAGGTCACCGAGCGTGTTTGCCACATGCCAGCAGCAGACAAGTGGCAGCTCAAGTAGGACATTTTGATCAGCACCCATGAAGTGGTTTGCTTTCATCTGCGCTTGTCCAGGGCTTCCTTGAGGTGGGATCGAGCATTTTAACTTCAAACCATTATTTACTCTGCTGTCAGGCATTCTCCCTGTTAAGGGACCTACTTGCTCCGGCACAGTTCACTTCCAATTAGCACCAGAACCATTTAGGCAGGACAGGCTACGCTGGAATCCCGAATGGCACGGCGCTGACCTTCCAGACTGCATCCAAATCCTGCCTCGGAAGCTGCCAGAACACTTGCTTCTCCCAAATCATCCCACGCCAGCCTCTGCATTCAACTTTCCCACAACAAACCAGAACCTCAACCCCGTTTGCCGCAGGAGACACGGGAACTGCTCGGGCAGCAGAGCCCTATGTAATAATCAGCAGCTAATGCCCGGCTCCAAGTCCACCCTCATTTTCAGAGCAGAGCTCTCCATTTCCCTCCGGCCGGCTGCTCCTCATTAACCAGCAGGTCTCTAATTAACAAGCCCAGGGCTCCCAGGGCTCCGACGTGGAGCCACACACTCCGGCTCCGGCGGACGCGGTCGGTTTTGCCACGTCTCAGTCACAGGGTGCTCACCGCTGCCGGGGCCGTTACACCCCTCTGCTGAACTTCTCCTTCACCCTACCGATGGCCAGGGAAACAGAGAACCCCACAATTAGCTCCTGTTACTTATCATTAACTTCACAACCATTTGGGGCACGGCACAAGCAAGAGGCTCTGGCGCAAGAAAGAGGAGAGACAGAACAGATGGACAGCGAGGGGAGGGGAGGAAAAAGGAAAGGGAGGAAAAAAAGACAGGAGGAGAAAAAGACAGGAGGAAAAAAAGGAAAGAGAGAACGAGGAGCCCCTCGGTCCATGTTTCCAACATGGCTGAAGGAAGAACCGGCCACAGTCACCTGAGCAGCAGCTCCTGCTGCTGCCAAAATGAAGGCTGCCATCCATTTTGCACTTAACGCGCTGGTTCTGACACTGCCTCAAAAATGCAGTTCGGGGGATGATCTTTGGTGTCCCTTAAAGAACTTGGTGTGGTCCGGCCCCCCCAACCAGTGGGGTTCTCCCCTCTCCACATTTACACCATTCTCTTTGCTCTCTGTTGCTTTTCTTCTCCCAGTTAGCAGCCCAGTTAAAGAGCTCTCACCCCGCCTCGTCCTTCCATCTGTCCTTCTGTCTCCTGTTCCTCACCCTCCCGTGTCCTCACCAGCGTGACCTTCCCCTTTCCTCCAGTCCAAGGTCGCCAGTTCAGGCACCTCAGCACCCACCATAGCCCAGGCACCACCTCACCCTCCATCTCCCGGAGCTCCTGGAGTTCATCACATCTTCCACTCGACCTGCCGGGCACACATCACTGTCCCAGCGTGGCCCCAGCT
>VWZY01008177.1:56695-86759 GCA_013399075.1 Chloroceryle aenea
TTGTTCCAATGTGCACAGCTCAGCTGCAGGTTGAAGCACACTGTCACAAAATCAAACCCTGCTTCAGGTTTTTCAGTTGCCCAAGCCCCTACTGAAAGAGAAAATCTTGAAGTGTACCCAAGGGTGATAAAGCACCTGCCTTTTGGTATTGAGAATGGAGTAGTTCATAGAATCACAGACTGGTTNTGTCAGGCTTTAAGTGCATCCTGTTTACAGGAGGTTTGCCTGGCGTGGCTTTTAAGCTTTTTTTCTAATTTATTTTTCAGTGTTAGAAAGAACTTTTGCTTACTTTTCTAGAAATGAAACCAAAAAAGCTCAACAACTTTTAGAAATAAACCAAACGGTGCCATACCTGGCTCTGTGCAAACAACAAATCCAACAACACCCAGAACCCCTTCCTTCCTCTTTCTCTTCCTTTCACTAGACTGTAGGAATTTAAGTGAATAGCCTTAAAACTAAAACCATAAGATTACTGAATGCCCCCTTTCAGAAAGGCCAAATAACATCCAATACTGAAATTCAAGGTGTATTCTCTTAAGCTTCCTGGGTGTCATGTTTATGGATGGGGCAGATAGTGAGCAAGCCTTTCACACCCTGCCAAAACCCAACTCCTTCTTCTAATGGCATTTTAAAGTCTTGAGAAACTGGCGGTTGTTTGGGGCTTGGCTTTGAACCACGACTTTGATCTGGTTTCCTGGGATTGAAGAAAGAACACATGGTGGAGGAACTTGGGCTGCATCTGAAATTCAGGCTTGGCTTAAAAGAACTTCAGCTTAAAATAGATTTGGTGGGTGGACCCTGAAGCTTGCAAGAGCTGTGTACAAGAAGTTCATAAGGATGTGATTTACCTTGATTTGAAGTACAGAGCACTGTGCATTAAAAAAATAAATGAAAAAATAGACAAAACATCACCACCTTCTGATCTTGCTTCAGGAAGCAAGTGGCTCTTGAAGTGGGGAGAAGGCCTCTTGGTTTCAGACTTGGTGCTAAACTGGGTCTTTGTGGATAAAAAACAGAGAGCATTTTTAGCTTTCTGTTTGGATTTTTTTGGTGTGATTTGTCTCTTTGGTCTCGTTTTTATGCTTTTCTGAGCCATATGTATGATAATTGTTCTTCACTCCTGCTCTTCAGTCTGCTAAAGGCTTCAGAGGACGTGAGTCTGCCACTAGAATGAAACAGCAAAAGACTGGGTGGTGGTGGCTCCTCTTCTTTCCTCCTCCTCTTCCACCTCTCCCTCCATTCTCCTTGCTTGTTCTGTGACCTGTGACACACCTTGCCAGTTGGCTTTCCCAGTTTAGCGTTGTTAAACTGGTCATATTTCATTTAACATTCCAACATCAGTCCCTATTCTCAAACTACCTTTCAGTGTTTAAAACTTATCCAGAATCCGGTAGATAAGGTTGAAACACTTCACCAAAAGCTGAAAACAAAGAATACAACCATGACCTCATTCAAACCCTTGCCCTGAAGTTGTGATTTTTGAAGAACAATTCCCATTGGCTCGAATATATCCCTGGCATGATGGAGTTTCCAAAGGATAGAGATGGAAGAGGTTCTTCAACTTCTCAAAGCTGTAGGGTAATATTTTCGTGGATTACGCAGCATTTGCTGTGGAATTAAACCCAGGAGAATTTATATTCTCTTTAGTGCAAAACTACCAAGCAAATTAGGCGTGGCCAATCAAATTTCATTTGTACTGACTCCCTTTCAGTATGAAGATGAAGAAGCTGCAGAGGAATTCAAGATTTCCAGCTTTGTAGACATGGTTCGAGATTGCAGCCGCATCGGCATTCCCTACAGCTGCCAAGGTAGGCTGGCTTCTTTTCTGCTGTGTGAAAGTCATGTGGTTCAGGCAATGAAACTTCCTTGCCTTTGGTGAGAAATAAGGGTTAATGTATCAATAGTTTCCTTTTAGCCTCTTTTTTTTGAGTTCCTCTCTGAAAAAACCCCGGCGTGAGGCACAGAAATCATTTGCATGCAGAGGAGTGTGTTCTGCTGCTACAGAAGTTCTCTGTTCAGATGGGAGCTCCAGATAAATCCCCCTTTATGTAGGGAAAGAATAAACATTTCGTTATGCAAGTTGCCTTTTTTTAGCCTTGAAAAAACCGGGACTGCATGACTTCCTGTTGTGACCTGGAGCCAGCCTTGCAGCCTGGACAGGGCAATCTCACTTTGTTCAGTGCAGTGCATTTCCAGTATCCCCCAGCAATGAATAATGCAGAACCAGTGTGCACTTCACTGGCTGGAGGGAGAGTGTGGGGTTTCAATCCGTGGTGGGGTAGGTGAGAGGCAAACAACAACAAAAAAGAAAAATGAGATTCTATTTCTGAGTTCAAACTGAGCTAATTCAATTTTGGTAATTATTTTATTCTTAATTCTTCATTACCTCTCTTGAGGAAAGGAGAGAATTGTAGAAACATTTGGGTTGGAAGAGCCCTTTCAGATCAAGTCCAAGTGTTAACCCAGCACTGCCAGGGCACCACTGACCCCTGGCCCTCAGCACCACAGCTCCAGGGGGGGCTTTCAAACCCCTCCAGGGGTCACAGGGACTCCATGCCCTGACTGCCTGAGAAATCCTTAATGGGCCAGAGTGTGAGGGAAGGGTGGTGGTTCTTTGTTAGGAAGTATCTAAAGAAGATGTGTAGCTTAAGGATGATGGTCATGCTTCCTTTCAGATGGTTTACAGCTTCATCAATGAGGAGTAGGCTGAAGAGTTTTCCTCTCCCTTGACTTAAAATTCAGATTAACTTGGGAATGACATCAACGGGATTTTGCTTAGGTCCAAACATTTGATGAAATTGGAGTAAGCAAAGTTCCCTGCTTACTAGCTTGAATTGGAATGGGTCCAGTTTCCCTAACGGTCTTGGAATGAAATTGTAAGGAGACATCACTTCCTAGATAGCTGGAGAACAGACAACATTTGGGGCATAGAGAAAGGAGCTTCTAAAAGCACCTGTCTGCACAAAAAACCCCAGTGTGGAAGGGATGCAAAGTTGAGTTCTACAGAGACACAATCAGAATCTCAGAACAACTCTTAAGATCTCAGGGAAGAGTGAACTGCTGGTATTTGTGAGAGAATACCTCTGTGAAATGCTTCTTTTGCAGGTCATCTACAGATATTTGATATGTTCATTGTGGAGAAGTGGCCAATCGTGCAGGCTTTTGCACTGGAAGGAATTGGGGGTGATGGCTTCTTTACCATGAAATATGAAGTAAGTTGTTAACAGTTTTCATTTATTTTTTTTCCCCTTCATTTCCATTCTGAAGCAGAAATTGAGTCATGGAATTAGTTCAGCTGGAAAGTACCTTTTGAGATCATCTCATCCTGACTCACCACTCAAATGAGCTTTTAAGTTGGCTGAAGTTTTTCAGGCTCTTAAAATGCTGAGTTTTGCTTGTATGAGGATGAAGACTGATTTGCTGTTCCACTCTGAGCAGCTTGTGTTGTTTGTTTTTCCCATTTGTTCATTATACTCTTAACAGAGGCTTTGCATTTCAGAGGACATGTTTTAAACTTCTTCTGTTTAATTTTCTTGGACTTCTGCCACAGAAATGCAGATGTCCTGTTTTCCTTATCACTCCTGCATTTTTATAGCCAGAATATTCTTTGTCTGACTTCTGACAACTGGAAAAACCCCAAGGAATTAACAGTGCCATTGTTAAAGTCTCATCACGTGTATGAGACTTGCTCAAAAACCCATCATCAAATTCAAGTGGGCTTTTCTCTGAGCACTGTACTTTCTTCATGCACTTTTTCATTGTCATTCCATCACTGGTACTATAATCACCTTGTTGTGTGAACCTGTCAAAACCATTAAATGCAAAGCACAAATAGATGAGCATCCTTGTGGAGCTTGGCCTAAGTATCAGTAGCTCTGCCTGATTCAGGGATTGAATTCAGTGAATTCAGGAGTTGTTTGGGTCTTCAGTACCAGTTCATGTCATGCATCTGTAGAGGCTTTGAGAAAATCATGGTATGGTTTTGAGTTGGAAGGGACCTTTCAAGGCCATCCAGTCCAACCCCCTGCAGGGAGCAGGGCCATCTGCAACCAGAGCAGGGTGCTCAGAGCCCCGACCACCTCCTCTGGGATGGGGACAGGGATGGGGCAGCCACCACCTCTCTGGGCACCCTGGGACAGACCCTGTCACCACCCTCAGTGTCAACAATCCATTCCTTCTCTCCAGCTTAAATCTCCCTCTTTTAGTTTCAAACCTGCACCCCTTGTCCTGTCCCAACAAGCCCTGCTCAAAAGTCTGTCCCCATCTTTCTGCCAGGCCCCTTCAAGTCCCAAAAGGCCCCCAGAAGATCTCCACAGAGCCTTCAGGTTCAGGAGTTCCAATTCAGCTCTGGCAGTTCAGCCAGTTCCAACTTGAGTTCTTGCTTTCTTCCTCCTTAAAGTCATAAGGGGATTTCAAGTGGGAAGTGGCATTCTTAACTTTTTATGTAAGTGTTATGGGTGGTTATCTGTTGGGCAGCTGCTCTGCGTCACAGAAGGGGAGGATAAACCAATCTATGGGGGAAGTTAACATTTGGGATCACTGTAAATGAGCTATAAATGAAAATACTTCTGCTTTTATCAAAAGAGGATGTTCTTGGTGCATTTTTAGCTCTTCATACTGACTTCCCCTCTGTTGTATGTTCTGTGCTGTTAGATTTGAAGATAATCTGATGAACGTAGAATCACAGAGTGGTTTGGGTTGGAAGGGATCTTCAAGATCATCTCCTTTCACACCCCCTGCCATGGGCAGGGACACCTCCCACTAGACCAGGTTGCTCAAAAGCCCCCTCCAATCTGATCTCAATAATTTTTTTCAGTTTTTTACAGGCAGTTGCTCTCTTATTACAGAAATCAGAGTTACTGTACCCCAGAGAATGTGATAGGTGAATGGAAGTGCCATCTGAGAAATCATTTTTTTGGTCATATCTTATAACACAAGTAACCAGAATAACTGTAATTAAATCAGTGGTGAAGAACCCTGTAAATGCAGAAATTATTCAGGTGCAAGTGTCCTTTACAAATATATTTTGGAATAGTGTTCTCAGAGGAGTCATCCTAGGATGTGGAAGAGGGTATTGCTGATTGCTAAGTTAAATTAGCTTAGCCTAAATGTACATTAGGCTTACAGCAAGAATTGGCTGGGTGTATGGGATGAGTAACCTTGGAATCCTTGAGAATCATAGAATCATCACAGAAGTGTGTTTAAAATCTTTTTTCAGCTCATGGATGTCAGCGTCGATTTGTGGAAGACCTACAGCAAAATGGATCCTGTTTCCTTGGAGGACTTGCTCTTTGAGGTAATGCAGGTGAAATATTCCAAATGAACTGGTAGTGGAGCCACAGAGCACAGTTGTTGTGGTTTTGTTTGGTTTTGATAGTACTGATGGGCTTAACCTACTGGCTCTGCAAGCTGCTGTTGGTAGGGTCTCTTTTCTTTCCTCAAATCTACCACAAAGTCCACAAAACATGAGAACAGCTTGTCCTGCATACCTCAAATTTCTTAACTTGCCTGAAATTCTCCTAAAAATGTTTCTAACTGCCAGCAAGGGGGGTGGAAATCCATTTTAAGGTACAGCCTTTTCTTCCAAGGGAAAAAAAACCCCACACTTTCAGTATTGCTTTGTTCCAACTTCCAGTGGGTAACAGTGACACACAGTGGCTGCCCTGATGCTGTGTGTAATAAAAACTGATGCAGTGTGAAGTGATTCCTCATCTTAATGTGATGTTCTGGTCCCAGTGTGAGAGGAGAAAGCAGGGCATGTGTAGTAGTATAGATTATTTGGTTGTTAATTTTTTATCAGTTTCTAGCTTGGCAGCAAATAGACTTTGAATATGTAGCAAACTCAGCAGTAAGTATCCTTTAATAATAAAATATTGGGAGTTCACAGCAGTTTGGTTGTTTAATCAAGTGCTGTAATGAAAATGGAAATATCCTACAGTTGCCAAAGCTGTCAGTCTAAATGGTCACTCTCTGGTGCTTCACTTCTCCCTTCTTGAGGTAAATATTTGGGCCTTTTTATGTACCTGGTAAATCTACCCCGAGACAGATTTATTTATCCTATTTTTAAAGTTGAAAATTGTTATCAAACTGACTTCAAATGGGGTGGGGGGTAATTAAAAGTGGGGTTTGGGTACACCTCTGGTTACAGGAAAATTGGTTATTTCAAAACATGATTCATTTCCTCAGGGAGGATGAAGTTAAGTGATCTTAAAGAAGCTGGTGTATGTTTCTATTTTTTTAACACAGCTTTGATTTCCAAAAGTTTTGATTTGAACTCTTGTTGGGATTTCAAAGAAGGTTNAGGACCTGTCAAAAAGATGGGGACGATGTTTTTAGCAGGGCCTGTTGGGACAGGACAAGGGTTGATGGTTTGAAACAAAAAGAGGGGAGATTTAGGTTGGAGAGAAGGAAGTTAAAAAAAAAAATCAGCCTGAGATAGGGAGAGGCTGTCCCAGGGTGCCNGGGTAACAGTGACACACAGTGGCTGCCCTGATGCTGTGTGTAATAAAAACTGATGCAGTGTGAAGTGATTCCTCATCTTAATGTGATGTTCTGGTCCCAGTGTGAGAGGAGAAAGCAGGGCATGTGTAGTAGTATAGATTATTTGGTTGTTAATTTTTTATCAGTTTCTAGCTTGGCAGCAAATAGACTTTGAATATGTAGCAAACTCAGCAGTAAGTATCCTTTAATAATAAAATATTGGGAGTTCACAGCAGTTTGGTTGTTTAATCAAGTGCTGTAATGAAAATGGAAATATCCTACAGTTGCCAAAGCTGTCAGTCTAAATGGTCACTCTCTGGTGCTTCACTTCTCCCTTCTTGAGGTAAATATTTGGGCCTTTTTATGTACCTGGTAAATCTACCCCGAGACAGATTTATTTATCCTATTTTTAAAGTTGAAAATTGTTATCAAACTGACTTCAAATGGGGTGGGGGGTAATTAAAAGTGGGGTTTGGGTACACCTCTGGTTTCATAGAAATTGGTTATTTCAAAACATGATTCATTTCCTCAGGGAGGATGAAGTTAAGTGATCTTAAAGAAGCTGGTGTATGTTTCTATTTTTTTTAACACAGCTTTGATTTCCAAAAGTTTTGATTTGAACTCTTGTTGGGATTTCAAAGAAGGTTCTGTACAACATTGGCATGCACCAAAAAACTGACAATACCACTTAGTTCTGAGCTTCTGAGAAGAGCTTCTTTGAGGCTGGAATAATTTCTAATGATAGTTTTTAATTAATTCAAATGCAACACACACCCATAGTCTTCTTCCTTTCTTTTTTTTCCATTCTACTTTAGTAAAGTGCTGCTGATATTTCTTTTTCCACTTAGCAATATTTTTTATCACTGCAGATAAATGACTGTCAGCCACCTGCATCTCATGAGCCTCCCAAATTCCTCACCCTGTTCCTCATTTTCTGTCCATGAGTTTATTTAACCTCAGGTACAAACTACTCTGGGCCCATAAAGAGGTTTTAAAATTGCAAAGTCAATCTGTCCAAGTGTCCGTTTTCAAACTCTTATGGGAAACATAAGGGCTGAGTTATGTGTGATCTCCTGCTTCCTTAGGTTAAAAGCAGATAGTGCAGGGTGTTTAAAGATGTTTCTGGAGGGTTCAGATGTTTTCTCTGAGAAGAATAATTCAGATGATGATGATCTTGATGATAATATGGTCCTCTTCTCTCTCCAAAAACCCAACAACCCCCAAACAGAAAAGCTCACGGCCAAAGAAGACCCTTTAAACCCCAGCAGAAAGTCCTTATCTTTTAAAAGATGTTTATTTTCCTGGAGTTATTATTCCATAAGGCTGGCTATATTCTCATACTGCATAGGGAAATGGAANTTCTTTCCAACGCAGATCAGTCTGTGACTCTGATATATCATATGTTAGTTTACTTGTTAATCAGGTTTGTGTGTTTTTTTTGTTCTTTACAGCCTTTCAGAAGTTATTTCAGCCATGGAATGATCTCAAGCCATAACACAGATAACAGGTATTACTCATTATTCTCTGAGAAATTGTGGTGCCATGAGTATCTCCATACATGATTTCTCTATCTCTGATACCATAATGCTTGTAAGTCCCATTGGGACCATCTCAGTCTATCACTATGAACTTCTTACACAGCCCAGCTAACATCTGAAAATATTGGTTCTATTTACGTGACCTAAAATGTATATAACCTAAAACCAGTTAAAACAGGAAGGTTGAAGAAGTCCAGTGTAAATTGGTGAGTTGTGAGACCAACACTTAAAGCAAGGCATTTAAANATAATATGGTCCTCTTCTCTCTCCAAAAACCCAACAACCCCCAAACAGAAAAGCTCACGGCCAAAGAAGACCCTTTAAACCCCAGCAGAAAGTCCTTATCTTTTAAAAGATGTTTATTTTCCTGGAGTTGTTATTCCATAAGGCTGGCTATATTCTCATACTGCATAGGGAAATGGAACCTCGTTCTGAAGTAATTTGTGGTCATTTAGTACAACCCGTGCTGACTTCTCTCTGGTAGAACACTTACCTTACTAAGTAATGTTGAACATCTGCTTTCTTCTAGGATTTAATGATCTTTGAGCACCAGTGGACCAACTTTTTTGCTAATTTTGATACTGAAATTCCCTTCATTCTGGAACTGTCGGAATCTCAGGCGGGGGAGGTAGGGCTGCTTCTGTAATCCTTTGAAAAGCTGCTCTCAGCCATGCAGAAGGGATAAATATTCAGCATTGATTTGGAGTTTTCAGGGTGGTGGTTAAATTTGTTTATGGAGGCTGGAAGTCGTTTCTGAGGGTTCAGAAGTTTTGTCTGAGAAGGATAATTAGGGTTTCTTTTTGATGGTGATAAGGATAATGACAAAGTGGCCAGCAGGCTGAGGAAGGTGNTCAGAAGTTATTTCAGCCATGGAATGATCTCAAGCCATATCACAGATAACAGGTATTACTCATTATTCTCTGAGAAATTGTGGTGCCATGAGTATCTCCATACATGATTTCTCTATCTCTGATACCATAATGCTTGTAAGTCCCATTGGGACCATCTCAGTCTATCACTATGAACTTCTTACACAGCCCAGCTAACATCTGAAAATATTGGTTCTATTTACGTGACCTAAAATGTATATAACCTAAAACCAGTTAAAACAGGAAGGTTGAAGAAGTCCAGTGTAAATTGGTGAGTTGTGAGACCAACACTTAAAGCAAGGCATTTAAAACCCCTAGTCTGAGCCAATATAAGCTGGCCAGTACAGGTCAGCTTTATTTTATTTGACCTGAGAGAGGAAGGCTCTTTGTCACATGTTGCAAACCCAAGCATTCTGCTCTTTTGAGCTAAATAAACTTGCTTTGCTACTTGAATATCTCTGCAGATTTTTCTTTATCTGGAATGAAAGGGCAGGAGTTCAACATCCTTTATTGGGTTTGGCATCCTATGTTGTTTGCATTTAACTAAAGAAAAGAAAAACCTTGACCTCTCCAGTCGAGTCTTGCATTCAGAGCCAGAACTAAACCCAAACTAGTTCTGTTTAATTCCAGTATAGGTTTCAGGAGTTTTCAAGGTGGTAAAGTTTGAACTAGTCAGCTTTTTGAGGCAATTTACTTTAAAAAAGAGGAAAAAAACCCCTCATCTAGTAGCATTTGAGAAGCAGCTTTGAGCTATGTTCTCATATACAAAAGAACTTCCAGGCTTATTAATTTAAGTAGGTATTTTTTCTTTAGGACTCGATCTTTTCAGTGAGAAGCTTTCTGCAGTTGGAATAACAGGGGATTTTTTTGTCCTACTCTTAGGAGAAATTTGATAGTTGGTCCATCAGCCTTGAAAACTTTGATTTCATTTGTTGTTTGCAAGTTTTCTTCAAGCATTCTGGTGGTGATACCCCCTTTTCTCCTTAGCCCCAGCCGGCAGCCCTTCGTTCTGTTTGGTAGCCACTCAACTAAGGACAACTTGAACTCTGGTAACTTTAATTTTCCATCAGAAGGGCATCTTGTTCGAAACACTGGCCTCGGTGGAAGCACTGCTAAACATATGGTAAGGCTTTTCAGCAGTTACCTGATGTTTTGGAGTAGTGGGTGTTTTCTTTTTCTTCATAGTTTTTTGTGCCTTTAAAATATTTACCTTCTGTCAGTTAAATACCCAGTTCTTCACAAGTAAAACCAGATGTTATGTTACCAATCAGTCAATTTAAAGAGGAAATTTTCTTTTTCTTTCTTTTTCCACCTAGACTGGGTGTTTAATCAGGGACTGCTGAATGAGTTAAAAAGTTTCTGCTGTAAAAAGCCAAGGTTTTTAACACTTGTGGTGCTGTGAATATGTGGGGTGGGGGAAGAGGGAAACATGAGGAAGTTTGTCGTAGCCATAAAGTGAAAATCTTCCCAGTGTGCTTATCTCTGACAATCAGAATTGTTCAGTAATTTCTTAAAACAATGGGAAAGATGCTTTTTTAATTGTTGTTGGAATAGCCACAGGGTATCCAAATTTCAGCGTATGCTTCAACCACTCAATGGCTGATCAAACACTGAAAAATCTTTCTGGTGCTGACAGACTGTCAAGATCAAATTGTTAAGATTAACTTGTTTCCATTTTCAAGTAAAAGCTTAGTTATAAAACATAGGCTGAGGTCGATGGCTTTTTGCACTGCCGCGCAGGGGACGTAACTGGGGAAGCGACCCCAGGGAATTCAGATCCTCTGGCTGGCTGGGCTGGGTGCATCCAGAAGGTAACTCACAGCGAAGGAGGAGAGGTAGTGTGAAGAGTGCCTTGTGTAGTTCTCCCTGCCAGCCACTCTCGGGGGGCTCTGGGAGTGTCCGTCAGTCGTGCGAGTCCCGAGTCTGTGCTGCTGAGGAGGTGGATGTGGTTGAGTTCAGGTCATCGTGGGGTGGATGGATGCTTGAGGGAGTGAGTTTATGATCTTGGCATGGTAACATTTCACACCTAAGTTGCTTTAGGAATGGATGGACGTGGGGATTCCGGACACGTTGCATGTGTCAAAAGCCTGAGAAAGGGTTGGTTTAGCATTGTGGTGAAATCTCATTCTCCATTTGCTGCTCTGTCTAAGCCTGTTTCTGTACAAACATTTCCAGTGTTGGTTGGTTGTTTCTTTTTCTTTTTCTCCCCTTGTTAACATTCCCATCGAGACCATCTGGTATCTTTCTGAGTGCAAGTACAACTTTATTCCAAGGTACTTGCCCCGTCTGTTCTCCTCAGATTCTGACACTGTTCTTCAAAAGGTGGTTTATTTACAGGTACAGGTGATTCTGTTTTAATAGGGTGTCATGAAAATAGTAAGTAAGACCAAGTACGAGCATAGTTGTGGGAACCTGACACACTTTCCTCTTCATGCAAAGAGCAGTTGACATAGGAACATTGAAAACACGAGCTTAACGCTTACGGAATTCAGAGCTCATCTCCTTTCCAAAGTCTTTCCAACCATTCAGGTCAAGTCAAAAGTGAAATAAACCTTTGAAAACGTAAGTTGTTTTGATTTTTCAAATCCAGTCAAGTCTGTGTTTGTGTGGCAGTGGTTAGAAGGGGAGCTTAGCTTCTTGGTAATTAGTGCACCAAGATGTTTTTTTTCACTAAGCTCTTTTTGTGTCTCATTAATACTGACAACTAGGTTGTGCAGTGTGTATCTCCAAAGGGACCTCTGGCTTGTTCCAGGACCTATTTCTTTGGAACCACTCACGTTCCTTTCCTGGGTAAGTATATTAAAAATGCCAAGCAGCAATTTAAGGCATTTCTTCTCTTTGATTATTTCACATTCATAGCAATTAACAGATGGCTTTGATTCCTTTATGAGCATTAAGAGTGGTAGATGCTGGGTAGTTCTATAGCCAGGGCATGAAATCAAAGCAGAACATTGTTCTGTTGCATATCCCACCTTCACCTGCTGGTCTTTTACAGGTACTACATAAACCTAAGTCTGTGTTCCATAGAGCAGAGAAAAGAAGATAGAGAATAGATAGAAAATGAGATAAAATGAGAGAGAAAATGAGATGGAGAATGAAATAGAAAAGCAGACCCCAAAAATACAGGAATTCAAAGTGGTAGTGCTCAACTAAGGCTGCTTATTTATTTATTTAATCAACAACAAAATCATTGAGGATTTGTAAAAGGATAGAGCAAATTCTTTGACTTTTATCTTTTATCCTGGGAGGAAAAACTCCAGGAGATGGGATACAGCATTGGAGGGATCTTTATTCTGACCTAGTGCAGCTGGTTTTAGGGGATGTGGGTCTTGGGAGTGACACAAGTCAACCTGTGCTATGCTTTTTTTAGATGTGTGAACAAACTGCATATCAAATAGCAGATAAATATCCTGTTTGATACTCAATAAAAAAATTATGCCCAAGAAATTCTGTATAAACTCTCCTGAAAGTGCTTGAACCAAACATTTTGTTGTTGTTTTTAACACAGGAGACGAGAATGAGATGCACAAGCAAGCTGAGCAAGTGTAAGCTGCCAACTTTTTCTTCTTCCTTCACCCTTCCTACCTTGTGGCAGTAGCTCAAAATGGCTTGTAGGCAGCAGTGGCTGTTGGCATTTGTAGAGCTACATTTTTATTTGGACTGATGTGACTGTGAGAGGGTTTCAAAGGCAAATTGCTCGTGGAGGGTTTCGGTGAGTGAATTGCAGTTGTTACTGTGACATCCCTTTTGCTGTACAGCAAAGTAGGAAAGGAAACACTGGTAAAACACTCAGAAAACCACTCAAACTTGCAGAAAGTTCACAGTGTTAAAGGAGAGATGGAAGTTATCATCTGAGTATTTTTGTTACTAAGCTACAAAGCTTATGACCTTTGCAAAATAAGATGTTGTTTATCCATGTTGATGTCCACTTCTCTGCATGTCATAGGTACCTGTCAAGCTTTAACAACATGGTAGATACTCTGCTTTGGTACTGCTCTCAGATCTTGATGAAACCAACCCTTTCCTTAGAGATTTTGTCCTCCTTGCTAGGTAGGATCATTTTAGGAGCTTGATCAGCATAGGTTTACAAAAGGCAGGTCCTGCCTGACTAACCTGATCTCCTTCTACAACAAGGTGACCGACCTAGGGAATGAGGGGAGAGCTGTGGACATTGTCTACCTGGACTTTAGGAAAGCTTTTGACACTGTTACCCACAGCATTCTCCTTCAGAAACTAAATAAATACACCCTGCTCTGGATAAAAAACTGGCTGGCTGGCTGGGCTGAAAGCATGGTAGTGAATGGAGCTAAATGCAGCTGGTGTCCAGTCACCAGTGGTGTTCCCCAGGGCTCAGAACTGGGGCCTGTTCTCTTCAGTATCTTTATCAATGATCTGGATGAGGGGATTGAGTGTACCCGCAGGAAACAGGCAGATGACACCTAGCTAGGTGGGTGTGTTGATCTGCTGGAGGGTAGGGAAGCTCTACAGCAGGACCTGGACAGGTTAAATCAGTCAGACAAGGTTAATTGCAAGGGGTTCAAGATGGCCAAGTGCCTGGTCCTGCACTTGGGTCATAATTCTGGGTGTGTACTGAAAACACGAGTTAAATTCATGTGTTATTACCTGAAATTACTCAAAAGAAACCTTACAAAGTAGTAAGGAGGTCCAATTAAAACAAAATAAATCTCTTACTGCCTTTGGGGATGAACTTCAAAGACAAGCATAGGTGGATGTGGAGATCCATCCATGCTGGGCCATGTTTGTGAGCTTCAGATGCTTTTTTTCCACCCTTCAGGAGTACTTAGCAGATGACCTAAGTGCTGTATCCTTCCCTTGTCACCTCCCTCAACATCAAGTAGCTGCAGAGGAGAAAGAGAGGAGTTCAAGCTGGGGAAGTGGGACTGTTTTGTCAATTTGCTTCTCTTTTTATTCCACTTTTGCTGGCAAGCAGTGTTGGGCACAGATGGGTTTCTTCAAGAGCTCTATCAGGAGCTGCAAGTCACTGCTGGCTTCACCCAGACCTGTTTATTTCTGCACATTCTCTCTTTTTAATTCCATTTTAAGAAGGGAACTGGACTAAGTTCTGAGGTAGATGTGCCCAAAAGGTTATGGAGGCTGCTTTAGTTTGATAGCTTGTTTTTTTGTGTGTGCTTGACAGGCTCCAGAACGAGTCAGTCTCTGAATTAGGTTCACTTCTTTTTCCAGTGTTGCTATTGTGGGACATGGGGCTGCTGGTTTATTCTTGGGGGAATATTTAGGGTGTGAATCTTACCACAACTGCAGCAAAAGTCAGCAATAAAATATTTCTTTTGATTAATTCTTTCTGACTGATGAAGGAAGAGAGAGTTTTCTTCCAAGAGGTTTTTTTCCCAAGGTATTAGAATCAGGGAGTTACAGACTGGTTTGGGTGGGGAGGGACCTTTCAGGGTCACCCAGTCCAACCCCCCTGCACTGAGCAGGGCCATCTGCAGCCAGAGCAGGGTGCTCAGAGCCCCGGCCACCTCCCCTGGGATGGGGACAGGGATGGGGCAGCCACCACCTCTCTGGGCAGCCTGGGACAGCCTCTCACCACCCTCCCAGTGAAGAATTTCTCCTCTCTCCAGTCTAAATCTCCCTCTTTCACTTCCAAACCATCCCCCCTTGTCCTGTCCCAACAGGCTCTCCTTTAAAGACTGCCCCCAACTTTCTTCCCCTGTAATTTGAGCGCTTTACTTGCTCCAATTTATTTTAGTTACCAAAAGGTTAATTATAAAGCTATTTCTACACTTATTTGAACAAAGACCCCTTCAATAGCAGGGAGTTGTGTTATGAAAGGGAAAAACTGCTCCTATAAAACAGAGGAGGATGAAAACTCTTGTCTGTCTAGTAAATGTTGTGTTTGTATTTCTCTTCAGTACGCTGTTGTCGCAAATATATACTGCTGTTGTAGAGGCTGTGCTTGCTGGCATTGAGTGCTATGCTAAAACTTCCACTGAATCCAAGGTAAATGAAGCACTGATTCTGTATGCTGTCATTGTTGATTTGGATTGCTTGCAATAGAAGATTCCATGCCAACCAAAATGAAAAAAAAAAGAAGAGATGTTTCAGTCAACTGCGTAACATTAATGAAGTTAACACAGTGGCCTCCAACCAGTCTCTCTGAATTCTCTTTGAGAGGTTTCAGAGCATGTCTGATTTTTTTTTATCCACCTACAATTGTTATTTTAACATCTTTTCCTGAATTTTCCTGACCTTCTAGTAAGGAAAATCAAAGATACCAAAGAACAATATTTTAGCCTGGTGCATCAGTGTGTTACTGTTTAGTGTCTGATCTCTCGTTTATCTTCTGGGTGCTCCTGTAGATGCTGGGATTTGGAAATAGAGGAAAAGAGTATTTATTCCAAATCTCCTTCTTGCAGGCAAAGGAGGCAGCAGAGCAGATGCTCATGGCTGGGTTAGACACACTTCAGCTAACACAACTGGGAGCTGCAGTGCGGTGCGTGTTTCCAAATCTTCCTTGGTGGTTGTGTCAGTGTCTCAGCTCCTTTTTTGGGGGGGAAATATCTCAAATATCAATTTTAAATTGAATTGCCAAACCCCAAGACCTCCTCGTGCATTCGGACTTTTAAAATGGTTCTAAGTGTTGAATTTTCCTGCTTTTTCACTCACTTCAGCAGTTATGTTGCTTTAAATCTATTCTTACTTATTTTTAACATGTCCAAGTGTAAACCACCTTGGTTTTTCACCAGCACAATTTTTGTTCTGCAGCTCCAAAATCGCTTTTCAGATTCAGGCTGTGAATAATCATGGAAGGTTTGTATCACTCTCTTCTGCTTCTTGTTATTAATTAGTGGTTTTAATAGAATACTGAGTTTGGGTTTCCTTGTCTTGGAACATCAGAGAGAATATTGCATTTGTGCTTTTTTAATCCTCATTCTCTCTAATTGAAATGGGCTGAACAAAGAAGTGTAGATTTTCAAGTGAAGTGGCTTTTTAGCTGCTGTGAAGTCACTCCAAATGATCTCACCTTTAAATATCTGATTATCTTTATTGTTGTAGAATTACTCCGTTAGATAATGAGGACAGCCTGAGTCTGATTAAAACAGTAAGTAAGCTGCTCACTGCTCTGATGATACATTTTATTAGAAAAGGGACATCCTGTTTGAGCTTTCTTTTTATGGGCCCTGCTGAGATTTTTATCTGTGTGAATCCAAACCTAAGGGGAGAGATGAGAGAGATTTCAGATACTGAAACCGTGGTAGGGATGAGTAATAATGAGAAGTCAGTGGAATTTGGAATGAAACATGGGGCTGTGAGCTCAGTTTCCAGTGCTATATAGAAGGGGTGTTTTAGGAGGTTTAAAACTTAGGGATGTTGCTGCTTCAGCTGAGGTGTTTCTATCCAACTGTTTCAATGTGGCCAGCAGGATCAGTGTAGGGATCGTGCTCCCATTCTTGGCACTGGGGAGGCCACACCTTGAATCCTGGGGTCAGGTTTGGGCCCCTNTTACTGCAGGCATCTATGATGGTATTTGACATTCCAGACTTGCTCACAGGAAAAGGATCCTTGGGATCTGTTGTCTTCTCAGAATCCTTCCTCACATCTCAGATACAAGTCAAAGAAAAAGGTAACTGGTTGAAATTCTAACACCAGTGTTGCCATTCTGTTAGCTTTAGTGGGATGGAAGAGCAAAAGGGCTTCCAGTGGATGTTGTTATTATTACCATTATGGTTTAAAGCCTTTGGGTTAATTAAAAGGCCTTAAATGATTTAGCTTGCTAGTGATGAATATCTTCAGTGTTAAGTTTCTTTCACTGAAAGGAGTTCAGGTTTCATGGCTGCTTTGGGATCCAGCAGCACTGAGGCATAAAAAATTCAAGTGTAATAGTCCCTTTCCCAAGTTTTCTTCGATCTTAGGGAATGTTTTCTCTGGTCTGAGGCAATTCAAACAGCTCTCTCCCATCACTTTCAGAACACTCATTCTCTAGAATACGTTTTAATTCCAGTTGCTCTTTGAGAGATGAAAGAAAACTAAAAAAGGCTATGATTTTTAGAAAGCTTTCTTTTTGGAGCAGTCTTACATTTACAATACTGAGTAATCTGCATAACTTTAGACAAGTGCACATCTCCCAGCTTGTTTATGTGTGACATAGATCATTACTCAACAATATTTATGAACTCTTGTATCCAGGCAGTGGGTTTTTAACTGTGGGAGTTGGAACACTTTTGATGGGCAAGAGAGACAGAGCCATGTAATAAGAGCAGAATAAACTCAGGGTTTTGGGGGTATTTTATTGCAGCTCTCTGTCTTACAGCACAAAAAGCCTGGGAGCCAATGAAAGCTTCACTAAACACTAAAAAAATCCTTAAAATAATGAGGGAATTTGCATATTTCAAGCTGTCAAAGGAACTTACTGAGCATATTGAACATTGTCAAAAGAACTTCTTGAAGAAAATAACTTCTTTACATATTTCAAGTTGTCAAATTAACTTCTTGAACAGCCTGAAGTGTATTATATTACACCAGTTTGCTTTCCTTTTACTTCCCTGCAGATGGCAGCATTCATTCAGAGACCAGCCACATCATACTGACTGCAGCCATCCCCAGATACGCTTCGTGGCTGGTTAGTACACAAAAGCATCCTTCAGGTTGTTTGGGGTTTTTCTGTGCTTACAGAACCACGAATGAAAAGTGGTTATAAAAATCTGGAGGTGTGAGGAAAAAAAGGATGGAACTTGGGCATTGAAACTATTAATATATTGATAAAGTTCTGATTGGTTATTTTGGATGTGAAGTCAAAAAGTAATTGGTGGGAAGAAGCTGATGGTTCTGTTTGTAAGAGAAGTTTTCAGTTATTTCCTTTTCACCACTTCAGTTTTGTAGCTGTGTAAAGACCTGGCTGTTTCTCAAGTACACTGTGGCTTTCTTCTTGATTCTGTTTATTGAGGGTCACTTTAGATCACTTCAGTGTCTACCCCAACAGAAAGAAAGGTCTGCTTCCAGACCTCTAATACAATTCTATGAATTCCAGTGAGGCTTCTTCTCTGATATACTCAGAACCCACCTGGACACTGTGATCCTGGGCAACCTGCTCTTGGTGACCCTGCTGGAGCAGTGGCAGTTGGACCAGATGATCTCCAGAGGTCCAACCCAAACCATTCTGTGATCGTTCTGAAGTTGGACAACATTATGGCCTTTGCCAACCCATACTTCTGATACAATTCACCAGTAAAAGAAAGAAGAATGGGATGTGTTTGTACAACACTGGTCTTTAAAGCAGTGCAATTGGGGTTATCCCCTTGATGTCTTTCAAGGAACTATTTTTGTCACGTGGTGACACAGTATTGGAGAGCACAAAGCTGTCTTTGAAGCACTCTGGTCTCAGGACTTCGTGGTACCCAAGATTCTTGTTTGCTTTGAATCTTCTTCAGTGCTTTGTATGTAACATTCAACTTGCTTTATGTACTAACAATCCAAATGGAAATTGTTTCTGGCTACAGGTTGAAGACAGTGATGTGAAACTGTCTGAGAAGGCACAACACATAGTGAAGGTAAAATCAAAACATTTTTGTTACGCTTCTCGAGGTTTCAAGAACTCCTCTTCAAAACATCTTAGCTGCTAGCAAAATTAGCTTTTATTTTGTGTGTCACTTCCACGAAAAACTTGCCTTGTTCAACCCAGTCTCTTTCAAACTTTGACCTACAAAAAAAGTACATTGTGTCTAAAAGTTTGAGGTTTTCTTTATTTCAAAGAATGGCAAAACCCAAGAGCAAAAAGAGTTCTAATAAAGCTGTGATTTCATGGAAGTCTCACTAAGTATTACCCATGGAGCTGATGTGTTTCAAAACCCTCCTCCCATACTCAATGCCACTCTACATGCAACTGTCTTTTAACTTAATTAGCGTGCAAAATGTCTACAGGGAAACACTTTAAACACTAAGAAAAAAAAAAACTGGGGATCTGGGAACACATGAGTTTTGCATTTGTGGTTTCATTTGTGGTTACCAGAAATCTTCATTATAAATAGATTTATTTTCCTGTAATCTACTTTTAGTTCAGAAGATTGACAATTTAAAAACACAAAGCTCTGTTTTGTGGTTGTGACAAGAACTTCTAACTTCATAGCTGCTGGCAAAACTGAAATGGGGTGGGGGGAAGGTGCTCTTAAAAATGATACCCCTGACTTGCCATCTTCCACTGGTTCTTCTCTATCAAGGCAGCTTAAACCTCTTCTAAGAGTTCTCACACATGCTGGTTTTTAAAATAAGAAATCCTCTCTGGAACTAAAAGCATGAGAAATATTCTTGCCTGGATTACAGTTCTTGATCCAGTCTGTGACATCACTGTTTGTTTTTCCTCTTCAGGAAGACAAATCTTTTCTGGGCACTTTACTCACTGGAGGTGATGGAGCATATATTTATTCTAGCAATCCACAGGCCTTGCCTGCAGAAGGTGAGATGTGGGGGTTTTTTTTCACTTGCTTATGGACTTAGGTCCACTTTGTCCTGGTGTTTGTGTTTGTTTTCTATTGAACAAAAGAGAGATGCTCAGCTGTTGGAATTTCCACATTTGCCGAGCCTACCTATGCCATCATCTGAAGCTTTCTCTCCCTTTACCCTTACAACTCTCTCTTTTTAAACTCAGTATCTTACTTTTTCATGTCCAACCTCTGGACATTGAAACTCCTTGTCCTAGAAGGAGGATTCCTGTCAGAGCCATAGACTTGCTTTTGAGGCACATGAGACTCTAACAGGATTGGCAGTGAGGCTTTGCAGACCCAGGAGATGGCTTCTTTCCATAGTTAATGTTCAAAAGCATGCACAAACTGGCTGCTTCTAGCCTTGCTAGATGATGTGCCATATGTTTTCAGCCTTTTCTGTACCTATATGAACATTAGGTTGGAAAGATTGGGTGTTTCAGGCTCCCAGCTTAAGAAGTGAAGGCAGTAAGGGGCCTTTAGGGTGATGTGATTTGCTGCCTGTGATGCAGGAGGGGATTGGAATGATTTGCTTCTGAATTTATTGACAGCCTTGTATTCTTAGCTCCTACCAAAGCCTCGTCCTGGAGCTGACAACCTGTTCCAGTTTGGGTTTTTTTCCATTGTCATTTTCACTCGGGGAACTTTCAGAATCAATCCACCACTTTTTTTCCCGACAGTCTTAGATCATTCCTCCTCTTTTGGTGCCTTTTTCTTCAAGAACTTAAGTAACACAAATATCCCAGTAACAGAACCCAAGACAATTTGGGAGGGGTTTTCCTCGCTCCTCAGTGTTGAGTTAATGTGCCTTGCATTGCCTTCAACCAACAGATCATGGAATCATGGAACAGTGGGGGTTGGAAGGGAACTTTGGAGATCAGCGAGTCCAAATCCCCTGCCGTAGCAGGGTCACCCAGGGCAGCCCACACAGGACCAGAGCCAGGCAGGTCTTGAGAAGGTCTCCAGAGAAGGAGACTCCACAATCTCTCTGGGCAGCCTGAGCCAGGCTCTGTCACCCTCACAGTGGAGAAATTGTTCCTCATGTTGAGATGGAACTTTTAGTTCCAGTTTGGGACCATTGTCCCTTCCTGGCCACCAGGGCCCGTTGATACCTCTTAAGGGATAATATTTTCCATTCCCCTGTTCAGAGAAGGCTCTGTCATCGCTGTACCAACACAAGATATCTCATATCTGATGTGTTATGATATCTGATAAGATATCTCCTATTCTTTGCTTTGCTTTGTGAAAGGTGTCTGCCTGCACCCCAACGGAGCAAGTTCTTCGTTCCCTTTTTTGGGGAGATTTGTGGAGTGAAATGTTTTGATAAGTTTGGGGCTGGAGAGCTAGAAGTAGGTGGTATAAGGACTATTATGTAACACTTCAACGAGCGAGATATCTTCTTAGGTGTCAAGTGAAAGTGAACTTGATCTCACTCCCTTTCACATAAGACAGTTTGCTCTGCTCTAATTTGGGCTCTGCTGCGGCTGCCGCTCTGTGGTCTGGCAAGATTAGGTGGGAAAGGTGCTGTTAGACAGACACTCATCTCCTCTCTCTGCCATTTGTGTCTTGCTGTAATAAGGTACAGAGATTCCTGACTAAAATACACCCAAAAAGTTCAGGCTGTTAAACCTTTTTCTTTTGTGTGCCAATAGAGCTGCTGTGTTACGGCTTTTTGTGGGATGAACTTCATGGAGTTAATCAGTTTGCCAATTAAAGTCTCTTTGCTGATTAATCACGTGTGGAAATAGCCATAAGTAGCAGATTGGGGTGTTCTTGATAGAATTCCTGAGAGCCTTGGGAGTGTTTAGGCTGGAAAAGATGAGCCCGAGAGGGGATCTTTGTTGACAAGTGTCTGCAGGGTGGGGCTCAAGGAGAAGGGGCCAGGCTCTGGTCAGTGGTGCCCTGGGATAGGACAAGGGATAATGGCCACAAACTGGACCATGGGCAGTTCCACCTCAACAGGAGGAGAAACTTCTTCCCTGTGAGAGGGACAGAGCCTGGCCCAGGCTGCCCAGGGAGGTTGTGGAGTCTCCTGCTCTGGAGACTTTCCAGCCCCCCCTGGCTCTGTTCCTGTGTGGGCTGCCCTGGGTGACCCTGCTCTGGCAGGGGGGTTGGACTCAATCATCTCCAGAGCTCCCTTCACACCCCTACCATTCTGTGATTCTATGAATTCACTGACTCCCATGTTTAAACGAGCAGCTTTAGTTTGGATTATCAATACTATTTTTGTCTTGCTTTTCTATTACAAAAGAATTAAAATTTCTGATTCAGGCTCTTCACTCTGAGGGTGGTGAGACCCTGGCACAGGTTGCCCAGGGAAGCTGTGGATGCTCCATCTCTGGATGTGTTCAAGACCAGGTTGGATGGGGCTCTGAGCACCCTGCTCCAGTGGGAGGTGTCCCTGCCCATGACAGGAGATTGGAATGAGATGATCCTGAAGGTCCCTTCCAACACGAGCCATTCTGTGATCTTTTTTAATCTTTCCTTTCCCCATTCTCTGTGAAGTGTGATATTTTTTTTCCATGAGATTTGACAGAAACATACTTGGAACTGTTGTATCTTCCATTTTTCCTCCTCAACCACTCCACAGAAGGCACGTACCTGTGCTGCAGCTTGGACTTTTTTGAGCACTGGAAACATCAGCAATAAACATCTTGACTGTGTAAACCATTAAACCTCCACATCTAGGGAATTACTTGTGGCTGTGTCCCTATTCTCCTTGCTCTGAATCTGGACCTTGTACTGGTGGTTGTAGTGGTTCTGACTAATGCCTTTATTATTTATTTTTTGGGGTCTTTTTTAATCTTTTTTTTTGTCTTTAGAGAAAATAGTTAACCTTTCCCTTTTGCTGACTCACGTGGATGGGATGTGATCCCACTTTTAATGCGTGGTCCAGCACTGGTAGCAGAGGCCCAGCTGGCAGCCCCTGCTCAGTCATTTGTTGATGGCTTTCTTATGACAGCTGAAAATCAGCTTTTTGCAGATGTCAGCTTCTAGAGCTTTGTAAAATGTTGGTTTTCTCCATTCCACCATCTAGCCTGACTGTTTCTCATTTTCCACACCAAAGTGTCTGTAAGATGACAAGAAAAAGAGAGATAGAAAGCATGTCACATCTCTCTTGGCTGTCACTAGCTTCTTTGCTTCCAGGGAAATCATTAGCCCAGAAATAGTTGCCAGTCAGCAGCTAAAGGGCTTGTCTTGATCAGAAGTGAAAAGAAAACTATTCTCTTAGTAAAAAAATAAGAGATCTCCGTGGTCTGTGCTACTGTACTGACACTGGGCTGAAAGTCTGACTGACTTATTACCACCTTTAACTGGTCAGTTGTTTTGGATGCAAGGTTTTCTTGTTTTGTCAGTTTACCATCACTGGAAATCTGCAGTTGAACAAGATGGACATTTATTTGGCTTTAAAAAACCAAAAAAGCCCCAGTATGTTTACAGTAAGTGGGCTTTGGTGGATAAGATTAAGTCAAATGCAGTCGTGCTCCTGATTCCTGCCCTTTATAAGAGAGATACAGAAGAGATTGAAGGCTCGTGCTCCAGATACTACCCCAAATCCTTACTCAAATATACTCCATGTTATATTTAACAAAATTCTGCAAGAACCCAGACTTCTTCCTCAGAACACAGGGCCATTTGTCACATGATGCTGAAATATTGATACCCACCTAATACTATTTATTTTTTTTTCTGTTCAAATTCTAGGCAAATTGTACTTCTTCTCAGATGGCATTCTCTTTTCTCATCCCCACCATGGCAGCATTTCCATTTCAAAGAACCATATGAGTTCCATTTCATTCTATGATGGGGTAAGTATCTTGTTTGTTGCTCCTGTCGTAGCTTTTTACCATTTTTCAGCAGTACTTCTGGAGGGTATGAGTAGAAAGTTGTGATTTCAGTTGCAGTTTTACAATTGTGTGCATAAAGCTCTAATAACTGAGGGGGAAATAAAGAGGCTAGAGTACAGGGGGGTTGAGGAGTGGCTGAGGGACCTGGGCTTGTTCAGCTGGGAGCAAAGGAGGCTCAGGGGAGACCTTCTGGCTCTGACAGCTCCTGACAGGAGGCTGGAGCCAGGGAGGGGGTCAGTCTCCCAACCGTCAAGGGACAGGATGAGAGGAAACAGACTGGAGATGCCCCAGGGGAGGTTGAGGATGGAGCTGAGGAACAATTTGTTCAAGCCCTGGAGGGTTGTCCAGGGCTGTCCCAGGCTGCCCAGGGCAGGGGGGGAGTCCCCGTGACCCCTGGAGGGGTTTGAAAGCTGTGGAGCTGTGGTGCTGAGGGCCAGGGGTCAGTGGTGCCCTGGCACTGCTGGGTTAACTCTTGGACTCAATGACCTTAAAGGTCTCTTCCAACCAGAATGATTCTGTGATTCTGAATCTCTCAATTTTTTGGCATCAGTTAGCATAAACAGTTATTATTTAGCTAAACTGTAAGGAGGGCAGTATCTTGTATGAGAATGAGTTATCAATGTGATCTTAATAGTGCAGAAAATGGCTTTTTATTAAAAGAAAAATACCAGAATACAGCATCCACAAAGCACCTTATCACTCTGAAGTGATGGACAGGGAGCAGATCAAAGCACTGTGAAGTCAGCCAGTGGATTGGAGGGTGGCATGCTGCCTTCTCATCAAAAGATATTTCACCTTTGGTCCAATGTTGGTGGCACCATCCTACTTATCCCTGCAGAGGTCACGAGCCGTCCCTGGCTACTGTCACTGACAACGTGAAGGGAATGTCTGGTTCATGGCTTCCCAAGCAGAGAAGCCAGCAGGAAAGGCATGTTAAGAGTAATGACACAATTTTGGAGTAATTGCAGCAAAAGGCACTATGCTGGGTGTAGAGTTTGGCCATCTCTTCCCTTGGCCAACTCGCCAGGTTAATTGGTTGGTCTTCTGGCTCAGTGGGAGTTGAGAGTTAGTTTAATGATGGCAATTCAAGGGGGTTTTCTTCCCCTCTTTGAGGCAGCCACTCTGGTTGCCTGTCACTTCTTCAGAATGGAAAAGAGATTATTTTGCTTGGTTATTGTTTCCTAAACCCTGCAAAACACCCCCCCTTAATCTCTATTTCCTTCAGTTCCTATTTTCTTCAGGTGCAGTATTACACCTTTGTTTAGTGGCCTCCAGAAAGCATTGTGGCACTATGATTTCATCAGCTGATGCAGGAAAGCAGTAAAATACAATCAAAGTGTGCCATTCAAAGGAGGTGAAAACACAACAGTGAAGAGATTCTTACCTTAGCTGCCTTTTCTTGTACATCCTATCGATTGCCCCATGGTAGTTTAAGAAGCTATTTTAACCCTGACCTTCCTTCTATTGTTTGATTCAAGACACTCACTTTCATAAAAGTAGCTATTTAGGGGACCTGGCTAAAAATCTTGAACTGATGCCAGGTTTTTGTGTAAAGCTAAACCTTGACAGAGAGCATTTTATTGTTCAACTGGCTTGGCATAATACAAGGGTGGAGAGCTTAAAACGTTGAGAAGTGACAGAAGAAGAAGGGTAATTGTTAGTAGGCTTTTTCCAAAACTTACTGTGACAACAATATTGATAGAAAAGAAAGGATAATTTAATGCTAGGGTTCAAAGAAAAGATACAAAGACTTTAAGTGATGCAAAGTGCAGGTTCTCAGCAGCTCTCTCGCCGTGCCTGCTAGGTGCTTCTCTTTTCAACTTGAAAATGTTTGCCCTTCTGCCTCCAACACGTGCTGCTGGCTTCCCTATTCTGGGAAGCTGGGCACCTGCCCACCACCCAAGCTTCTGAGCTCCTTGAGCCTTATAGACATCGAGTGTGTGGAAGATACTATGTGCTTGGGTTTAAGGTCTTAATTAAGCCCAAGTATTTCAGCTTGTAAATACCTGAAGCCAGCATTTGTTTTGGCCATTAATCAAGCGAACAAATATTACTAAGTAGTATTTAGATTTCACAACAACATTAACATCTCATAAAACTTTGAACTGGATTCTTTTAAACTAATATCCCTGGGGGGTGTGGGGGTGTTGCTGCTGCTTTTCAGCTTTTTTCCATTTGTAGAACCCTAAACATTTTCCAGGAGGAGCATGTTCTGTTGGAGACTTCACATGCAGATTGCAGAACAGATGACTTGGCCTTTTAGTCTCTTCTCATGAAGTCTGTAAACTACCCTGGAGAATCCAGGATCTGTAGACCCTGTTCCAAAAGCCATTTCCACTTGAGAAAAATTGTCCTCTCTTTGGAGAACATTATTGTGTGTTCTTCAGTAACTTCAGGATTACTTTTATAGTTAATCCCTTGGTCAGCAAAGGGTCAAAACTCTGTTTGCAGATGTCCCTGAATTGATGCTGGAAGCAGTCCCCAAGTTGAGCTTTATCTACTAAAAGTTTAGTCAGTAGAGTTCTTTGCCCACTTCTGTGGTCAAGGAGATGGATGCTGCTCAGTTTCAGACTGGAACCTGAGGTAATGGAATCCCCATTTCCCAGGGATGTTTCACATTGCTGAATTGCACTCATTTTTCTAATGCTTTAGTGGGAAAGGAGTTACAAATCCAAGCTGGAGCATAAAACACTTCAACTTGTTGCAGAACTTTACCTAAATGCTTCTCTTGAAATGCAGAAAACCAAGGGTCAGTCGTGATTTATTGGAGCAGAGCTTGGACAACTCGAGTTCAGCCCTTCTGAGGGAGACAGATCTTGAGGGCTTCAGCTTCCCTGTTGGTGAAGGCATAGTTCAGGTGAAGAAGGAAGAGATTTAGTAGAACTCGTATCTCATTGCAGAGAGGTTCCTTTCAGGTCAGAAACTCAAAGAGCATGGTATGAAAATGAAAAGTTTGCAATAGCTGTGCCATCCTTTTAATCTTTTTAGCTGACATTTAATTCATTCTTCCAGGGTATCCGTGTCAGAGGAGGTGTGTGGGTGTAGATGAAGGTGGCTTTGTTGTGAAGCATTAGCAGCAGAAAGGGCTAGAGGTCTAGTTTTTTGGTGGAAGGAAAAGAGTTTGATATTAAAGTGCAAGTTTTTCTTTCTCAAGGCAAAGCCTGAGCACTTAGAACGATCTCAGATGCTTTCTTTAGAGCTTGAGGTATCTCTAATAGCTGCAGAGTAGGAACTGAGGACTACTCTTAAGTTCCTGCAGTTGATCCTTCTGCTGCATAGCTGCAGTGTGAGAGCTGATGAATGTTCAGATCTATGTGTACCTAAGTGTGGCCGTAGTAGTTCTCTTCTGATCTCTGCTATTTAATGCATTAAACCTCTTTTCTTTTTTCCACTTTTTCAATAATTATAACTTGTCTTGTTTCTTCCTTTTCTAGGACTCAAACAGTATTGTTGCTGCTCTCTTTATAGACGTCAAAAGTTCCTTGCTTGCTCACCTACCAATTGAATTCCATACCCGAGACAACTTTCTGATGATTGCACTTTTCCCCAAAACAAAGCTTTATAAAGCTTTTTATTCCCAGGTAAAGTAAAAAAAAACAAAACCAAGAGATTGGTTTGGGTGGGGGGGAAACCACACAGTTATTCTTTGTGTTTCAGATGTGAGGCAAGGGTGAGATTATTGATGTCTGTCTCAACTCATTAAATTGGGAAAGAAGAAAGGGGTTTATTGCTCACCTTAGTGGAGCCACTAAAGCTTGTCACTAGATGTGTAAATACAGGAAAGGTTAAAGTTCAAGGTCCTTCTTACATCAGTCTTCACAAGTGAAATCCTTTCCTCTTATCTCAGTGAACAAGCACAGTTTAGAAAGGAGAAGGAAGGAGAACTTAACACTGAACATGAAAGTACTGAAGATAAAATCAGTAATACAAAATCAGGGTGTTGGAGAAGGAAGGACCATCAGAGATACCTTGTAAAAGAGAGGCAGTAACCACAGAATGCAGCTTTGAAGATTCAGACTGAATGTTAGTAGGAGGTTGGTGCAGTAACTGGAACACATCATCAGAGTGAACCTTCACCTCTCACAGAACTCATTAGGTTGGAAGAGACCTTTAAGGTCACTGAGTCCAGCAGTGCCAGGGCACCACTGACCCCTGGCCCTCAGCACCACAGCTCCACGGCTTTCAAACCCCTCCAGGGGTCACGGGGACTCCCCCCCTGCCCTGGGCAGCCTGGGACAGCCCTGGACAAGTCTCAAGGGGAAGACATTTCTCTTGAAGGTTTTGAAGACTTGTCTGGACAAAGTGATGTCTGAGCTGACCTGTACTGCCAGCAGTAGCCCTTTGAGCAGGAGGTGGGTCTGGAGAACTCCAAGCTCTCTTCCAGCTGGAAACTCCTATTCTCTTTGTGACCTGTGGCATCTGCCTTGCAGACACAAGCTTGTTGTAGAGTGGACTACCACAAAGACCTTCCCAGGAGCATCGTTGCTCCTGATCTTAGGAACTTGCATGTGTGAGAAACTTTAACTTACGCCTGCATTTCTAGTGATTGTGGTGGTCGTTCAGTCTCATGTTCCCCATGTGCTTTCATTTTGTCTTCTGAAACCAGGCAGGGCTCTAAAAGCTTGTTTTCTAGTAGTCACACGTTCAGTGTAGCACTGGTGTATAATTGGCCACAGCAATTCTGTCTGTAGTGGCAGAGGTTCTATTGTGGGGTAGGTTTTTTTTGTGGTTAGACACATTTGGATCGTGATCCTTAGGGAAGTTTTGTTAAAGTCTTTAAGTATCCCATATGGCATTGTATTATTCTCCAAGGAGATTGGTTCATACGTCGTAGTGCAGAGGCTTTTAATAAACAAAACTTTGTAACAATAGCACTTTTGAGGAAATGAGCCTGGAGATTTTGGGACTTCACAAGGGGTTTAGTATGAGATGGTAACACTGGGCTGGAAAAGACCACCTAGCTCCTTGAGTAGTCCCCACTGGTAGTATTAATGTTACCATAAATTTTCTCCTCCTTTAATCAGAAGTGTTTAGATTCCCCCCGCTGTTCCACTGTGGGAGCAGTTGGGAATATTTGGTTTGTTTGGTTTTGAATTTTCAGCCTATTTTCTTAGGTCTACTTTTCTATTTGTGGTTTTTTTCTTTTGCTCTACCAGTGGACATCCTTGAGGTACACTCAGAAATTTCAGACCTATTCTTTCTGGTTTATTTGGTCTAATAAATTAAAACCAGATCCTTTGTTTCTTTTTAATCTATGCTTATAAAAAGTTCTCTTTTCCTCTGATGGCTGGAATACTTTTCTTTTGATCTGTTTTTTGGCTGTAGACACTCAAACTCTGTGTAGTATCTGAGATGAGGGTATTTGCTCCTTGCAGGCAGGCCATAAGAATTCTGTCTTCTGAAAATGGTCAGAGGTACCCCTTGGTTTGCCTTTACTTTTCACTGTGGCTTGGAATTAATAGATCATGCTAATTTTTTTGAGAAGCTCCCTCAGGTTCTTTCTCTTTTGGAGGTCTTATCAATGTCTGTAACTAATGAGCAGGGCTCAAGAGGATGGGGCCAGACTCTTGTCAGTGGTGCCCAGTGACAGGATAAGGGGCAGAGGGCTCAAAGTGGAAGCCAGGATGCTCTGTCTGAAAGGGAGGAAAAACTTCTTGGCTGTGAGGGTGTCAGAGCCTGGCCCAGGCTGCCCAGGGCAGTGGTGGAATCCCCATCCCTAGAGGAACTGAAAAGCCATGGAGCTGTGGTGCTGAGGGACATGGTTTAGTTTAGTGGTGCCCTGGCAGTGCTGGATCAACACTTGGACTTAATGATCTTAAAGGCCTCTCCAGTTGCAAATGTCCCTGCTCAGTGCAGGGGGGTTGGACTGGATGACCTCCAGAGGACCCTTCCAACCCAGACATTTCTAGGATTCTACAATTCCAACCAAAACGATTCTCTGATTCTGTTTCTGTCAAGTTCTATCTCAGCCTCACCTGTGTGTTGACTTCACCCCTAGCCCCTTGACTTCTAAAGAACCCAATTTTCTGGTGCCCAGACCTGCTTTCCATCCTTTGTGGGCATTTTCCTTAGTCTCTTATACATGTTCTGAAGTGGTTTTTTTGTTGGGTTCCATGGACCCTTCTACACAAGCCGTAACGTCTTCATTAGCAGCTAAAGTTGATTTTTATATGTATTTTTTGGGGGATGTTTTTTATCTCAGTACCATTGTGTATAGGATGCCAATTTGTTAATGGAAAGCAGGCTTCCACCCCCCACCTCCCCCAGTTGTTTTGTCTTGCAGCAGATTATTGTGAGAAATGACAATGGCTGTTGCCTTTACTTATTAAAAGAAGGGAAATACCGAACACTTACACGACTGGGTGATTCATCTGACTCTGATTTCTAGGTTCAGAGTGCCATTCATATTAATGGGACTTGGCTACAGCAACAGGACGTGAGCCAAAACACGGCTCCCTAGAGGAACGCGGGGCTCCCTTTTCTTTTGCGAAGGAACAGAGTTTTCCTTACATTTCTTGGGATGATTGCTGCAATATTGCCTCATGAAAATTCCAACCCTGCTTAAAGGAGACTTGCATGGATTCAGTTCCTGCTGTGCAGCAGTTGACTAGAAATATGTAGAGTTTTTAAGACTGTGACTACAAGATAAAAGTGGAGGAGTTGGCAATGTGCCCTTGTGGCCAAGAGGACCAATGGCATCTTGGGGTGCGTGAAGAGGAGTGTGGGCAGCAGGTTGAGGGAGGGTCTTCTGCCCCTCTACTCTGCCCTAGAGAGGCCACATCTGGACTGTTGTGTCCAGTGCTGGGCTCCCCAGTTCAAGAGGGACAGGGAAATACTGGAGAGAGTCCAGCAGAATGTATGAAGATGGTGAG